>JACEFZ010003594.1:117500-717500 GCA_014155875.1 Cepaea nemoralis
GGGAATGTTTGTGGGTGGCGAGTGTGTTTTGGTTGGGGGATCAGGTGAGGGCAGTGTGTGTTGGTGGGGGATGTGCGGGTGGGGGATGGGTCGGTTGGTGGGGTATGTATGTGTCCCTTGGTGTGCGTGTGTGTCGGTAGGTGGGGGTGTTTATGTGTCCCTTGGTGCGCGTGTTTGTCGGTAGGTGGGGGTGTTGTGTGGGTGGGGTGATGTATGGATAGGTGGGAGATGGGCTTCATAACATGGTAATTAGCCTTGTTTATGTTTACAACATTCATTTCACAATGTTTATTTTTCTTCCTATGTGTCACCAACTGGCTTGAGGTAGCTCCCGGTTGGGCAACCACTCAGCCAAAATCATTTTCTTCTGCTGGTGTTTAGTTCTGGATGCAGTTTAAGATCCCCTAACTCTGTTAGAAGGAACTAATTGCTACCCCAGATCACAGAGAGAAAACGTGGAACAAATGTCTGTTATGCTGATTTAAGACACTGTCCCTGATACTCAAGAAAACAGCCAAGAAGTGGCTCGTTGAAGATAGAATATATCTATATAGATTTGGCTGTACTTGGTATCACCAGAAGTGAGAAAGGAGGAGTTAAGACATGCAACGTAATCTGGTTACTTATGACTGCATAGGCAAGAGACCTCCCGGACATAGATTCCCACTTCTGGACAATATGTGCGAACCCCCACTAAATGATACAATAATGTGTGTACTTGATACGCTACACAAACATTTATAACATTTAGAATTATACGGACAAATTGAGTTTAAATACAACAACTGTGTTTATTATTGCTATTGATGATCATATGATGATGATGATTATATTATGGTATACGTAACTCATCTGGCTGAAAAGCTCAGAAGCACATAGGTCATGCTTCCCCCAGTGAGACGCAGTTCACTGTCAGATTGAAGGAGTCCAAATTGGTCCCTCACAAGGTTAAGTCACTTCCTGATATGGGTTGTTGACTGTCCATTGCTCCTAAGAGATCTGGAATGAAACGAACGGAGATGGGTAGTATCTACGTCTACACATCTCAAAACACATATGTCTATACATTCATATAAACATACATTCAAGTCATAATATATGATGGTATGATGATATATATGATGGCATGTTACATAAACATATATCAGTTCTAAATAAATAATATATATGTATATATTAATAAAACTATTTAGAACATCTATAGCTCAAAACATACATATTCATATACATTTGTGTAATGGAGTGTTTCCCATATAAGTTCACCTCACTTACTCTTTCCCTTTCTGATTCATTCATACTGTCTTGTCGGAAGGGCTGGTCGCACAGTCCTGTCGAACATTAAATGCCTTCCCTGAATCTGTCTGGGATATTGAATGTCCTAAGTCATGTCTGTCCTCATGCAGACATCATGCAGACAAGGTGAACTGGTGCCATTCCTCAAACCAAGTGGTTTCACCACAATCTTGGTAGGCACTCAAAGTGTTGGTCCAAATAATCAATGTTAATTGGACGCTATCAAGAGACCGGTAGCTATCAGGAATTTCTCCTAAGTAGTCAGTCTCCCCAATGTTTAACATCATACAGGATGAATCTAAATGTATCTCCTGTACATGCATAAGCCACACGCTCATGTAGCTTGGATAATGGATTTCTCCAAATTATCACATACAACAAGTCAGACAACCAAGTGGTGAATGAAAGAAGAAAATAGTTCTCAGTGAAATCGTAAAGCTAGAACTGGAACATTAAGTACAAAGAAAATCCACCAGTGTAAAGTTTTGGAGAATATGTAAAAACAGGAAACTACACAAGCCTTCAGACTAGCAGACAAACTAATCAGAATAATGGTTTACCTGGTTTATAGCTAGGAAATTCCATCATAATACTTCGTACAGAAGTCCAACAGAACGAAATGTTAATATTTCTCCAGTAGGTATCCTAAGAATGCTATTGTGAATTTGCGTCTGAAGTCTTGCTGGCCATGCATGTAGTTTTATTCTATTCAATTCCTGGCTAGTTTCCAGGTTGGTTAATTAATATGTCCCATTTTCATTAACTCCGCCTATTTTTCCATGTAAGATGACGGGATTGGATTAAGTCCTAAACTCTTCTCCCCCCTCCTCCTTTCCTGTGAAGGGTAGTTTCATCTGTCAATCAAAATGGACCGAGGCCCCGCCACGCCTGAAACAATGAAACATGCTTTGGCGGCAAGGCAGTTGCGTCATTACATTCCAATAGGCCTATTAACACCCGCCTTCCTGGTTGCTGGCAATAGTTGGGTCAGCCATGTGTTCCTACTTTGCCGCTGTATTGCCGTGAGGTGTCAAGTATCTGGTCCTAATTGCTCCTTTGTGGTGGCAACTCAGACGTTGTCCCTTCTCCCCAATGTCTGGACTTATAGATAGGTGTTAGGCCTGCATTATATTGCCGTCTTTGGATCACACGGGGTTTTCCCCTGAGTAGCACTGCCATGTATTATTTCAGACGGGTCTGGCTGACCCTCTTATCTCCCATTTCTGCGTGGCTTGTAAACTAACACGTCAATCTCAACTGACTGGCTCCGCGATGTCTGGTTGATCAGAACATCAAAGGGAAAATCTCTTAGATGTAGAGACCAGACGTTGCTTTGATCTACCAATGTAGTAAAAATGATAGTGCGGGCTCTAAATGACTCTGTATTTTTCTCTTACGTTTTTATCCTCTTCTGGGGAACGTTTATTCTTTTAGAGAATTTTAGAAAAATATTGTGGGCTCTGTAATTCCTTGAAAACTTGGGTAATTATGATGCTGCTGGGGCTTTCCCGTCACACTATGTAAATGTATAATGCTCTTGATGAACGAAAGACGAGTGATTGGAAGGGCCGAATGTAAGACGGGCCTGCGCGCCCAATTTGTGACCCTAATAAAGTTGATTTGATTTGATTTGATTTGATTTGCTGATCTCGCAGTATGGCCATGGTTGTAGATTCACAGTCATTACTTGGTTCTCGCAAAAGTCTTACTTCTCGTAGAGCATTCAGAATGTCAGCCTGGTCCATGGCGCGTCCGCCCCCCCCCCCCCCCCCCCCCCCCCCCCCCCCCCCCCCCCCACCACCGTGGCCTCACATGCGAGCTTGTCAGCCCGCTCATTTTCTTGTACTCCCGCATGCCCTGGCACGAAGATGAAACTAATCTTTGCCAGCCGAGACCGCTCCAGAGACAGCAACCTCTCTCTTCGGATCCACTCCACCTCTATCTTCTGGATCATGTTCATTGAGTCGCTAAGGAAACATGCCCTAGTGAATGTCTGTGTCTCGAGCCATGTTATTGCTTTACTTACTGCCATGACTTCCATAGTGAGGCTACTTGTGGTTTCAGTGAAAGCACCAGAGTCCTCCTTCACAATTCTCCCTCCGGCTCGCGCTGTGAAGGCCCATGAGCTTCTCACATGTCGGACGACCGACCCATCTGTGTAGATGACAGCATCACCGTCTAGCGAATTCTCGAAAATCAACGTTTGTACTTCAGCCTCCACAGCAGCCGGATTTTCTTGTCTGCATTTTCTATCTAGTTGGATGCAAACTGAACAGGATGTGCAGAAATCTGTGGCACCTGTACCCACTCCTCGCCAGGTTCTAAGTCCTCAAGTGAACACACCTGCTGAAGAATGTCTTCGGCTTGACCCATCCACGACCGTTCTCTTTTTAACCTGCTGCTCTTCACCTTTATAATTTCGCTATGCAATGGATGTTGTGTGTTTGCGTTAACTCTGAGGTAGGCGTGTGCTCTGCAAACTTGTATTCTGTCTTCAATGGTTGGAAAATCAGGAAGGTAGCGCATCGCCCTGCATGCTGTATCTCTTGTACATCCAAGAATAATGCGCATAGCTTCATTCTGTATCCTTTCCATCCTTTCTATCTGCTTACGGCTGAGAGTCAGGATTGCCATTTCGTACTCAAAAACAGACATGACCAGCCCCTCGTACAGAAGACATAGATGGCGCTGCTCACAGTTTCCTGCCGCCATCACCCTCATCGCAACCAAACCCCGTTTGGCCTTTGTTATCACCTGGTCTATGCGTTCATTATAAGCAAGGCTTCGATCAAACCGTATCCCCAGGTAATTCATTGCCTGCGTTCTTTCCACCGTCTCTGAACACAGCTTTACAGTTGGTGTTGGAGTGTTGACAATATGATTATTCAACGAGAACCAAGTCACTGTTGCCTTTGTTGGGTTGACCATTGCCCCAGCTTCAACACATCACGTACTTATGCGATTGAGTTCGGTTTGTAGTTCTACAGCAACCTGATCTCTATCCTTACCCTGACGATACACTAAAACACTATCGGCAATATATATATGACAATATCCTACCAGGTCAAGTGATCTGCTCACTGGTGATTCTCACTGAGTAGGCGTTGAACGGTACCGGAGATAATAGTGATCTCTGTGGTAGGCCAGGATATATTGTTGTTGGTTCCGAAGTCCAACTGCCACATCTAAAAACTACTTTCCGTTGGAAGAGAGCTGCAGCGATCCAACTAAGGAGGAATGGACTTATTTTGAGTTCAAGAAGCTGAAGCATTAAAAAATCCAATGGTACTCTGATGTACGCGTCCTCAAGATCAATCGCTGCCGCAAAGGTTTTAATGCCTGAGTGGAAACCTTCATAGACATCATGGGAAAAAACTGCTGCATTCGTCCAAGTTTCTCTTTTTGGACGGTACCCATCCAGAGTAGGTGGGAAAACACCTTGTCTCTCTAGCTGGCTTGATATTATTCTGGCAATTAACTTCTCCAGCAGCTTGCCTATTGTATTCTGTATGGTTATAACTCGATATCCCTGAATTTTTGTGTGGTCTTTGCCAGGCTTCGGCAATGGAATCAGATAGCTGTGTAACCACTCCTCCTTGATGCTAGCCCTCCCTATACTGTTGTATATATCTGCTAGATTCTCTAGCTCGTTGTCGGTACACCTACTGAATGTCGTCGTATCTTATGCCATCAGGCCTTGGAGTGCTGTTTTTTGATCGTCGAAGCACATCCTTAAGTGTTCTGGGCCATTGCACCTGTCTGAGGTGATCTCCTTGGCCAGATTTCGGCCTCCCATGTCTGTCTGGTTGCTCTGCTCTAGATAGCGTTCAAAGAGGACTTTGCACTTGTCCTCGTCAGTCCTCTGCCAGATGAGGTCAGCACCTTGGAAGTCAGAAATGCTCTTATTCTTGATTACCCCATTCATGCTTTTATGTAGTCGCCAGAACAATTTCAGTCACTTGTCTGTGCTTACTCTTTGACACACCTCTGCCCATTTTTCACTTTTAACCACCTTGACCAGTTTTTTGAAATAGCTTACTTTTGTGTGCATCTCTCTTTCTAAGTGCATGCAGGGACTAGGATGGCCAGCTCTGTTCTTCTTGGCATTTTGCCATCTCCTTACAGCACTACGCCTATCCACCCAAGCCTACTCCACCTCGAAATTCCACCAAGGTGTCGCTCCCAGCTATTTTTCCTTCCCTGAATCTGTCTGCGCTTGTCGCGCCTTATTTTACTCACCACATCTTGCCCTGTACTGTCATACTGGAACGTCTTTACCTTTAGCTTGTGCTGCCTGGTTCTGCCTTTCTCCACCAATATGCTGCAAGGGTGGTGGTCACTGCCATGGTGTCCTAGGACACCCCATCTACACACTGTAGTGAGTGAAGGAGAAACCAGCGCCAGATCAACAGCACTGTCCTCATCGCCTTCTGTACACTCACAGAAACCACCCCGCGACCTGGCTTCTCTTGTGTACACTTACAGAAGCCACCCCACCACCTGGCGTCTCATGTGTACACTCACAGTTTACATAGAATACCCAAATAATACTAGAGACACGGCCAGAGTACCAACAGAAAAGTACTGCCATAACTATGATGCTGAAATTGAGGCAATCAAGATAGCAACAGAAAAATTACTAAATACCAGCCATGGTACACAACCTGTGGTGCTACTGACAGATGCAAAATCAGTACTCGAGGCGCTCCTGTCTGGGAAATTGCCAGTACTAAGGACACTATTTTCTGAACTTAGCAGTCAGCATAAGGTCACCATACGGTGGATACCATCCCACTGTGAAGTACCTGAAAACGAGAGAGCTGATCGATCAGCTAAGGAAGGAGCAAAAGAAGAACATCCAATATTGTGCCTAATGCCACCAGAGAAAGTCACACCCCCAAACTAACTGGGACACATTACCAAAACAGGACCACCACTTACTAAATTGAGATCTTTTCTTGAGCATGAAAAGCTCGAATAAATCAAACTAGAAATTGTAGCCTTAACCATGCAGTCACAAACCAAGATATGAAAAACTCAACTTTTGGATCCGCTGGGAGGAGAGTGGGAAAATGTGAGGTGAGGGAACAGTCTGGTCGATGCCTGTCGCTCATATACGTTCTTGACTGGAGATTGTGTGAGGGGAACGATTACATTCCCCCTCTCTACTTGGTGTCAGTGCGGCCGTCGGCCACCGAGGCCACTCCTGAACTGAATGGCCGGGGCATAATGCGCGCTCAATTTTGGCCGGGGAAAATTACCCATGATGCTCCAGCAGCGGGGGAGGGGTTCTTGTCGTTGCGTGAGCCGGTAATGTTGTAGAGCCGTGTCGTGTCACAAGGCTTCATAGATTTACTGAAGGAAAAGGTTGAAATACAGAGAGACATGTATTTGTTCACACCAGTGTAATCCCTTAGTGAATTCACACACAGAAATACATATAGTTGTTCACACCAGTGTAATCCCTTAGTGAATTCACACACAGAAAGACATATAGTTGTTCACACCAGTGTAATCCCTTAGTGAATTCACACACAGAAAGACATATAGTTGTTCACACCAGTGTAATCCCTTAGTGAATTCAAAACACAGAAATACATATAGTTGTTCACACCAGTGTAATCCCTTAGTGAATTCACACACAGAAAGATATGAAGTTGTTCACACCAGTATAATCCCTTAGTGAATTCACACACAGAAAGACATATAGTTGTTCACACCAGTGTAATCCCTTAGTGAATTCACACACATAAGCCACAAACAAAAGATTGCACGGTTTATTGCCTGGCATATTTCACTACATCTCGCCATCTGCATACTGCAGTTTTACACATCAAATGAAGTAAGCGGATGAATCATATTCTGGCTGGAACACATTTATCCTCACAGACCAATAGTATAAATAATAAATGTCCCTTTATCTTCACAAACCAGTGGTGTAAATAATTAATGTCCCTTTGTCTTCTCAGTACTATGGTGTAAATAATAAATGCCCTGTATCTTTACAGACCAATGGTGTAAATAATATGAGACATAATCGTTGCCGTTGACCTTTCCAGAATCAGATACCAGAAGCCAGTACCGAGTCCGTTGGGCAGCAGTGACCACCACGTTCAATGGACCGGGTGAAGATGAGTTCACCTGCTTCTTCCCCGCCCTGACGCCACCAGCAGCTGTCTCTCTGGAGTACCGTGTGTTGTGGGCCATCAATCAGGACTGGATTTATCCCAGTCCCCAGGAGAATATGACAGTTCTACCCAGAGAGCTCAGCAATCTACAGTACGGGACATCTGTAAGTAATCAGCTACAATATGGGACATCTGTAAGTAATCAGCTACAATATGGGACATCTGTAAGTAATCAGCTACAATATGGGACATCTGTAAGTAATCAGCTACAGTATATATTATCAAAATTTTTTGGGCATGTTATGAAAAGAAATGGATTGGAGAATTTGGTGACAACTGGTAAGATCGAGGGGAACAGACCGATGGGAAGACCTAGAAGCAAGTACCTGGATGGCTTGGCCTTGTGGCATGGTCGAGACAGAAACACGGAGCTGATCCACGACTCTGGTGATCGAGTGAGATGGCAGAACATGACCGCCCACGCTTACCGGCATGGCACATGATGGATGGATGGATGGGTTATCTGTAAGTAATCAGCAACAGTATGGGACATCTGTAAGTAATCAGCTACAGTATGGGGTATCCTTAAGTAGTAGACACAGTATCAATTAATTAGTTTCATTGTAAAACAATGTGTGGCCAATAGTTTCAAGAGGTCAACATTTGAGGCCAGTAGGTTCAAGAGGTAAACATTTGTTGCCAATAGACTCAAAAGTTCAACATTTGTGGCCTGTATATTCAAGAAGTCAAAATTTGTGGCCAGAAGGTTTAGTACTTCAACATGTGCATGTTGCTAGCTAGTTGCCAATGTTAGAATGTTAGTACGTGGTGTATATTGCTAGCTAGTTGTCAATGTTAGAATGTTATTATCTGGTGCATGTTGCTATCTAATTGTCAATGTTAGAATGTTAGTACGTGGTGCATGTTGCTAGCTAGTTGCCAATGTTAGAATGTTATTATCTGGTGCATGTTGCTATCTAGTTGTCAATGTTAGAATGTTAGTACGTGGTGCATGTTGCTAGCTAGTTGCCAATGTTAGAATGTTATTATCTGGTGCATGTTGCTAGCTTGTTGCCAATGTTAGAATGTTATTATCTGGTGCATGTTGCTAGCTGGTTGTCAATGTTAGAATGTTAGTACGTGGTGCATGTTGCTAGCTAGTTATCAATGTTAGAATGTTAGTACGTGGTGCATGTTGCTAGCTGGTTGTCAATGTTAGAATGTTAGTACCTGGTGCATTTTTCTAGCTGGTTGTCAGTGTTAGAATGTTGGTACCTGGTGCATGTTGCTAGCTGGTTGTCAATGTTAGAATGTTAGTACGTGGTGCATGTTGCTAGCTAGTTGTCAATGCTAGAATGTTAGTACGTGGTGCATGTTGCTAGCTGGTTGTCAATGCTAGATTGTTAGCACGTGGTGCATGTTGCTAGCTAGTTGTCAATGCTAGAATGTTAGTACGTGGTGCATGTTGCTAGCTAGTTATCAATGTTAGAATGTTAGTACCTGGTGCATGTTGCTAGCTAGTTATCAATGTTAGAATGTTAGTACGTGGTGCATGTTGCTAGCTAGTTGCCAATGTTAGAATGTTATTATCTCATGCATGTTGCTAGCTTGTTGCCAATGTTAGAATGTTATTATCTGGTGCATGTTGCTATCTAGTTATCAATGTTAGAATGTTAGTACGTGGTGCATGTTGCTAGCTAGTTGCCAATGTTAGAATGTTATTATCTGGTGCATGTTGCTAGCTTGTTGCCAATGTTAGAATGTTATTATCTGGTGCATGTTGCTAGCTGGTTGTCAATGTTAGAATGTTAGTACGTGGTGCATGTTGCTAGCTAGTTATCAATGTTAGAATGTTAGTACGTGGTGCATGTTGCTAGCTAGTTGTCAATGTTAGAATGTTAGTACCTGGTGCATTTTTCTAGCTGGTTGTCAGTGTTAGAATGTTGGTACCTGGTGCATGTTGCTAGCTGGTTGTCAATGTTAGAATGTTAGTACGTGGTGCATGTTGCTAGCTAGTTGTCAATGCTAGAATGTTAGTACGTGGTGCATGTTGCTAGCTGGTTGTCAATGCTAGATTGTTAGCACGTGGTGCATGTTGCTAGCTAGTTGTCAATGCTAGAATGTTAGTACGTGGTGCATGTTGCTAGCTAGTTATCAATGTTAGAATGTTAGTACGTGGTGCATGTTGCTAGCTGGTTGTCAATGTTAGAATGTTAGTACCTGGTGCATTTTTCTAGCTGGTTGTCAATGCTAGAATGTTAGTACGTGGTGCATGTTGCTAGCTAGTTGTCAATGTTAGAATGTTAGTACGTGGTGCATGTTAGTTGCTGGTTGTCAATGCTAGAACACATAAACCGTCAGTACATAGTTCATGTTTTATCTGACAGCTTCAGTGTGCGGTCAGTGTCTGTCAAAGAGGCAATTGCTCCGACACACCAGGTCCACTGACATTCTCCGGAACTTACACAGCAGAGATCCTGGTAGGTGCTCTTCTCTTGATTATGATGATATGTCTGGATGTGATGTGTTGAGACATGATGTGTTGAGACTTGATGTGTTCAGACGCGATGTGTTGAGATGTAATGTGTTGAGATGTAATGTGTTAAGGCCTTATGTTTTAAGATGTGATTTCTTGAGATTTGATGTGTTGAGATGTGATGTATTTAATCGTGCTTTGTTGTGACGTGATGTGTTGAGATGTTATTATGTGAATGTCAGGATTAAAATATGATGTGCTGATACGTGATGTGATGATACGCGATGTGTTGAGATGAGATGTATTGAGGCGTGATGTGGTGAGGCGTGATGTGTGTGAATGTCAATGGTGAGATGTTCTGATTTGAGCTGTGATGTGTTGAGATATGATATGCTGATACGTGATATGTGTGAGTTGTAGTGTTGAGATGGCATGTGTTGATAAGTGCTGTTTGTGAATGTCCGCGTTGAGACGTGATGTGTGTGAATATCCGTGTTGATACGTGATGTGTGTGAATGTCAGTGTTGAGATGTGATGGTGTGAATGTCCGTGTTGATACGTGATGTGTGTGAATGTCCGTGTTCATACGTGTTGTGTGTGAATGTCCGTGTTGATACGTGATGTGTGTGAATGTCCGTATTGAGATGTAATGTAAGTGAATGTCCGTGTTGAGATGTAATGTGTGTGAATGTCTGTGTTGAGATGTAATGTATGTGAATGTCCGTATTGAGATGTAATGTATATGAATGTCCGTGTTGAGATGTAATGTGTGTGAATGTCAGTGTTGAGATTGTCGTAGTAATCCTTCATTACTTTAGTGTCGTCCCTGGAGTGAGGGGAATCAACACCCACATTTTTATTAACTCAATATTATTATCCTATAGAAACCTACCAGAATCCGTCCACACAACTCCTTCAGTCTGTAGACACCCGTTTCTTACTCTCACTCACCCCTGGATCATGCCCCCTCTCATTCTTTCCCAACGCAACATACTCAACAACTCTAGCTTTAACAAAATAATTTATTAAAGCAAAGAGTATGTGTGTGAGAAGTGTGTGTGTGTAATGTGTAGAATGTGTGTCGAATATCCTAAGGTGTATGTAGAATTAGACCAGTGATTCGGAGCCAAGTCAGATCCTCATCATAGCAAGGGTACGCCACAGAATGATAGCTTAGCACATGAAGACCTCACCCATTGATGCGTCTCTTCTTCCAGACGTTGACTTTCTCCGGTATCTACTGGGTCGACTAGATGCATAATCCTCCGAAAAAAGTTATCGTTTAACATTAATCCTGGATTTGTCACTCACGGTAAAGACTAAAGTCCCTATGACTCAGATAAGTACGGATCTCTTTACCGTGAAAACTAGGTTACAATGTCACCGGTCTCACACTTGTTCTAATCGATTGTTCTAGATTGTCACACAGAAATGGTTCTAAAGTACTTCTTCACTGGACTAAATTATTCCACGAGAACGCCATGTTCAATGTTCTTTTCTATTCACTAGTGGTCCCTAAGTGGTATGTGGTGAAGAAACGAGTATCACCCAACCTGGGTGAATCCCTATTGTAAATGAATCGTTTATAATGTTTTTCTCAACTGAGCCATGTTCGTATGGACCCTCTGGATCCTAGGCCCAGCATAAACAGTGCTGACTGTACTTTCCTCTGTGTATTTATTCTTCTTATAAAATAAAGTGAATGTTCATTTGATGTTCTTCTTAATGAGAGTAGACCTCCATCAAACCCAGTGTAGAGCTTCCTCGTCACTGTCGGGGAACCTGTTAGAGAAGGAGACCACATCTGGCGAAGGCCGCCTGATACTGATCCCTACTAGCTGAGTGTAGGCCTACTGCCTCGCTCAGATATTTATCAGCGAACTAAACTCTGTCATGGATCAGAGTGGCTCATCACCTCAATCTGAATCAGGTTAAGACAAGGAAAGACCAATAGACAGAGTGCAGAACCCCAGTAGGCACCCCACTGGAAGATCCCACTATTGGACATTTTTCCCATCTCCCAACCCATCCTCAATCTCCCCAAATATCACCCCACTACACTATTCTCACTATCAGAGCTAATTCTTACTTCACTACCCTATTCTTAACTAGCAGAGCTAATTATTTCCTCACCCTAGCTAGTTTTAACAAGGCTACTGCCTATATTAATTATGCCTAAATACACTATATTGAGTACCTTATGAAACACCGCATTACTCCTGGATGGCCTCTACAATTTGCCATAAAGACACATGTTATTTAACTTTAAGTAAATCTAAACACGGTAGATGCTCTCCGAATTCATAACTGCGGTAACGAAACACGTCAACTCAAGTCAACTTTCTTGTCTACACTAACTGTAAACAAGTCCTATTTTTGTCAACAGCCTTGAATTGTTTTAGTGACGTTTCTTTGATGTCAACATAGGTGTCCTCAAGGGCAACTAACTCTTTCAGAATAATTCTCTTCCCCTTGCTCAACCAATGCAGAAGTTGTCTCCCTTATTATGACAACCAACACAGCTAGCGTGTTTTCCTGCATTTTCCCGATCGGGCCACAACAACAGGCCTACAATTTTCTGTCTTGTGGGGAACTTTCAAAGTCGGCTGTACCGCTTTAATCTCACCGCCTCCAGGAATAAACAACTTGTAGCTGCGAATCAGACTGTCTTTGTTATCTGTATCATCTGATTGTTAATCTACAGTGATTTCACCACAGAGATGTAATGTGTGTGAATGTCAGTGTTGAGATGTAATGTGTGTGAATGCCAGTGGTGAGATGTAATGTGTGTGAATGTCAGTGTTGAGATATTTGTGGTGTGTACTTTGAAGTTATTGCTCGTTGAGTGCGCATGTTACCTTTGAGCAGATGTAATATATGCCTTCGAATGTCACCGTTGAGTAAATGTGATATGTGGCGTTGAGTTAACACGTCACTACTGAGTAGATGTGATCTGTCTTGTTGAGTTAATGTGTCAACATTGAGTGTTGTGATATGTATTGTTAAGTAAATATGTCACCATTGAGTGTTATGATATGTAGTGTTGAGTTAATGTGTCACCATTGAGTGTTGTGATATGTAGTGTTGAGTTAATGTGTCACCATTGAGTGTTGTGATATGTAGTGTTAAGTTAATATGTCACCATTGAGTGTTGTGATATGTAGTGTTGAGTTAATGTGTCACCATTGAGTGGTTAACGTGCCGCCGTTGAGTAGATCTGATCTGGGCCTTTGAGTGTACATGTCACCGTTAATTAATTGTGATATGTACTGCAAGTGTATATGTCACCGTTGAGTGTGTATGTTAGCGTTGAATGTGCATGTCACCGTTGAGAGTGTATGTCACCGTTGAGTGTGTATGTCACCGTTGAGTGTGTATGTCACCGTTGAGTGTGTACGTCACCGTTGAGTGTGAATGTCACCGTTGCGTTTACATGTAACAGTCGAGGGTACATGTCAGGGTAGAATCGGTGCCTCTGTGTTAACGTCACAGTTGAGTAGATGTAACATATGCCGTTCAGTTACATGTCACAGTTGAGTAGATGTAACATATGTCATTGAGTGCAGATGTCACAGTTGAGTAGATGTAACATATGTCATTGAGTGCAGATGTCACCGCTGAGTAGATGTTATCTAGTCAGGAAGCCGTGACAACAAATACGGAATTGTTCAAATACTAATGTTCATAAAATGTTAATATTCTAATATTCACGAATTGTTCATATACTAATGTTCATGAAATGTACACATACTAGTAACAATAGTAGTAGTAGGCCTCTTTCAGTCCTGTAGGACTATAGAGTTGTGCCGCTGGGTAGACCCCTCACAACGCCGCTGGTGGCTGTATACTCCAATGCGAGAGTGACAATCTCTGTCACAGTCTTCACATCTGTAAGACGAGAATGGTCCCGCAGTAAGTGACTGCGTTTTATGGTTGTACCTCTTATCCGCAGTTTGTTTCGGACATCTGTTCTCCAGGAATATCTGTCTGTTGCAACTCTTTCCCACGTGTCTGGATCTGTGCCTAGGGGTTTCATATCTTGTTGACACACATCCCTATCCTATATTGCAACTTCCGGTTGGCTTATTCCCAGTGGCTAGTTCTCCGTATATGAGATCTTTAGGAATACGTTCATCATCTATTCGAGATACGTGGCCCAGCCACCGGAGGCATCTGTGTGTCTGTCGATTTCTGTCTCTAATGAAAAATTATCTGATAGTATCGACCCCAAATACACAAACCCATGGACAACCTTCAACTCGTAATTAGAAAATTTGATTGATGGAGGCGCACCAGCAAATTGTTCCATCACCTGTGTTTTATTTAGGCTGATGGTGAGCCCAAAGTCTTTGCAGGCGGCTGCAAAGCGATCTATGAGCCGTTGGAGATCTACTGCTGTATGAGTAGTCAGTGCTGCGTTGTGTGCAAAAAAAATGTTCTCTTATGTATCTTGATCTTATTTTGGTTTTTACCTTGTGTCTTGATGGGTTAAAATGTTTGCCATCAGATCTTGTATGGAAGTATATGCCTTCAGTGGCAGCCCCAAAATGCGATCTAGGGATAATGTTGGGGATAGGAGCATTGGGTATGTGGTCTGGGGATAATGGTGAGGATAGGAGCATAGGTTTTGTGCTGCAGGGATGCTCTCAAGCAATATCATTTAGCTGGCCTAACGTATTGGGCCTCGTAGCTAGTGCCGCTGGAGTAGAGAAAGTACATGTCAGCGTCACATTTTCTTTTCGCATATCCTTTACAGGACATCGCTGTCAACATCAGCATCTTCCTGTTGATTGCTGATTTCTTGGCAAGATTACGCTCAGTAGTTTGCCATTGCTTTCTGAGCGACTGGCTCAAATACTCCGTAAGGTACCGACGCGGAGAGAACCGCTTTCAGTTCTCGCGCAACGTCACGTTACTTACGAGAGTATACGAGATTATGGAGAAAGTCGTTTAACCTCTAGATCAGGGAGACCGGCCAGCGGCACATTAGCACAGGAAATATTGCACCAAATAACCCATGTCACTACAAGTCTAGGATCATTAGATCACGAAATATTGCACCAAATAACCCATGTCACTACAAGTCTAGGATCATTAGATCACGAAATATTGCACCAAATAACAGTGTCACAACAAGTCTAGGGTCATTAGTTCAGTAAATATTGCACCAATTAACAGTGTCACTACAAGTCTAGGATCATTAGATCACGAAATTTTGCACCAAATAACCAGTGTCACTACAAGTCTAGGATCATTAGATCACGAAATATTGCACCAAATAACCAGTGTCACTACAAGTCTAGGATCATTAGATCACGAAATTTTGCACCAAATAACCAGTGTCACGACAAGTCTAGGATCATTAGATCACGAAATATTGCACCAAATAACCAGTGTCACTACAAGTCTAGGATCATTAGATCGCGAAATATTGCACCAAATAACCAGTGTCACGATAAGTCTAGGATCATTAGAACACGAAATATTGCTCCAATTAACAGTGTCACTACAAGTCTAGGGTCATTAGTTCAGTAAATATTGCACCAATTAACAGTGTCACTACAAGTCTAGGATCATTAGATCACGAAATATTGCACCAAATAACCAGTGTCACTACAAGTCTAGGATCATTAGATCACGAAATATTGCACCAAATAACCAGTGTCACTACAAGTCTAGGATCATTAGATCACGAAATATTGCACCAAATAACCAGTGTCACGACAAGTCTAGGATCATTAGATCACGAAATATTGCACCAATTAACAGTGTCACTACAAGTCTAGGGTAATTAGATCACGAAATATTGCACTAATTAACAGTGTCACTACAAGACTAGGATCATTAGATCACAAAATATTGCACCAAATAACAGTGTCACGACAAGTCTAGGATCATTAGATCACGAAATATTGCACCAAATAACCAGTGTCACGACAAGTCTAGGATCATTAGATCACGAAATATTGCACTGATTAACAATGTCACAACAAGTCTAGGATCATTAGATCACGAAATATTGCACCAAATAACCCATGTCACTACAAGTCTTGGATCATTAGATCAGTAAATATTGTACCAATTAATAGTGTCACGACAAGTGTAGGATCATTAGATCAGTAAATATTGTACCAATTGTTGTTGTTGTTTGTCCATCAAGAATGATGATGACCATTCATTTCATCCAGTGGGGTTGAAGGTGTGGAGCCGTGGGTTCTAAGATGGCTGATAAGGCCTATTTTGGCTCGAAATGTTCTTTGACAATGTGGGCAAAGAATGCTTGACGTCTCTGGAGGAGGATTTCCTGCAGTGGTTTTTCTGTCCTGCCTTTTCTTCACAGCTCATGCAGTCCTGGTTGCCTCACATATGACTGCACCTTTGCGCAATGATGCACGCCACGAATTTCGGTCTCTGGCTGCAGCCTCCCAGGTGTCATGATGAATTCCAAAAGCATTCAGTGAAATGTTCAGAGTGTCTTTAAAACGTTTCCTCTGGCCACCTTGGGAGCGTTTACCACAACGCAGTTCGCTGTAAAAAATTCGTTTAGGGAGCCTGTGATCTGGCATGCGAGTCAAGTGACCAGCCCAGCGAATCTGATTCTTCATCAGTAGAGTGTGGATACTGGGCATCGATGCTCTTTCTAGGACTTCAGTGTCTGGAATCTTGTCTTGCCATTTAATCTTCAGTAGCTTCCTTAGGCAGACTGTGTGGAAGTGGTTTAATTTCCTAGCGTGTCGCTGATAAACAGTCCAGGTTTCACAAGCATATAGCAGTGTGGATAATACAACTGCTTTGTAGACTTTTAGCTTTGTTTGCAGGCTTATTCCAGTTCTGTCTCATACATTCTTGTACAGTCTGCCAAAGGCTGCACTGGCCTTGGAGATTCTTGCATTCACTTCGTCATCGATTGTGGCAGCTTGTGACACGGTGCTGCCAAGATAGGTGAATTTGTCCACAACACTTAGTCTATGATCATTCACTTTGATATTCGGCACAGTGTGATTATTCCCTGGAGCTGGCTGGTACATAACTACAGTCTTCTCCAAGTTGATATTGAGCCCAAAGTTGACACAGGCATGTGAGAAAGCTGAAACATTATGTTGCATGTCCGCCTCTGAGTTGGCGTATAGAGCGCAATCATCAGCAAACAGGAGCTCTCTGACGGTGCCGCTGTTAATTTTGGTTTTAGCTTTCAGCCTTCTGAGATTGAATAACTTTCCATCCATACGGTAGTTGATGTCTATTCCATTGTCGTCGTTCTCGAAGGCATTCATCAACATGGCTGAAAACATGAGGCTGAACAGTGTTGGTGCCAGGACACATCCTTGCTTCACTCCATTGGTGTACCAATTAACAGTGTCACTACAAGTCTAGAATCATTAGATCGTGAAATGTTGCACCAAATAACCCGCGTCACGACAAGTCTAGGATCATTAGATCAGTAAATATTGTACCAATTAACAGTGCCACTACAAGTCTAGGATCATTAGATCAATTAATATTGTACCAATTAACAGTGCCACTACAAGTCTAGGATCATTAGATCAGTTAATATTGTACCAATTAACAGTGTCACTACAAGTCTAGGATCATTAGATCACGAAATATTGCACCAAATAACCAGTGTCACTACAAGTCTAGGATCATTATATCACGAAATATTGCACCAAATAACCCGTGTCACTACAAGTCTAGGATCATTAGATCACGAAATATTGCACCAAATAACCAGTGTCACTACAAGTCTAGGATCATTAGAAATTCAGAATTATTAGAAATCTAGCGATATTGGACATGAGAATGTGTGAGAACATATGAGAACATCATGCTTCTGTCTCAATTCATTTCTCACCCACTGATATCATTTTAGATCAACAATTTGAAAAATATGACCATCAATGAAGGAGAACTGGGCGACGAGATGAGCATCCAGGTCACGGCTCCACCATATATATTGTGTCGTGGACACATGGACAACAGCACCGACCTGTGTGATGTCAGCGTGTCCATCTCCACCAGCGACAATGGGCAGCCCAGCTTCTGCCCTGGCGGTAAGTGGACACAAGCCTGTTCTATGTCCTGTGTTCTGTCCTGGCGGTAAGTGGACACAAGCCTGTTCTATGTCCTGTGTTCTGTCCTGGCGGTAAGTGGACACAAGCCTGTTCTATGTCCTGTGTTCTGTCCTGGTGGTAAGTGGACACAAGCCTGTTCTATGTCCTGTGTTCTGTCCTGGCGGTAAGTGGACACAAGCCTGTTCTATGTCCTGTGTTGTGTCCTGGCGGTAAGTGGACACAAGCCTGTTCTATGTCCTGTGTTCTGTCCTGGCGGTAAGTGGACACAAGCCTGTTCTATGTCCTGTGTTGTGTCCTGGCGGTAAGTGGACACAAGCCTGTTCTATGTCCTGTGTTCTTTCCTGGCGGTAAGTGGACACAAGCCTGTTCTATGTCATGTGTTCTATGTCCTGTGTTCTATCCTGGCGGTGAGTGGACACAAACCTGTTCTATGTCCTGTGTTCTGTCCGGCCGGTGAGTGGACACCATCCTGTTCTATGTCCTGTGTTCTGTGCTATCGGTAAGTGGACACTACCCTGTTTTATGTCCTGTGTTCTGTCCTGGCGGTGAGTGAACACGACCCTGTTCTATGGTCTGTGTTCTATGTCCTGTATTCTGTCCTTTGATGAGTGGGTACAACCCTGTTCTATGTTATGGAATAGAGAGAAAAAGCAATATGGAATAGAGAGAAAAAGCAGCGGCTGCAGCAGGATATAACAATATGAAATGGAAACAAATAGGTATTTTAAACTCCTGCGAGAAAAAACGAACTAAACATCAACAAACGTTGCACATACCTTACAAGGAGATCCACGTGTCGCGAAATACAGGTGAAAAATCCGAAATCAGAAGCACTCAATAAATATAAAAATGAATAATAAAATAAGATAAAATACACACGAACGCATACAATACGACACACAGACACAGACCTGTTCTATGTCCTGTATTCTATGTCCTATGTTCTATGTCCTGTGTTCTATGTCCTGTATTCTATGTCATGTATTCTTGTCCTATGATCTATGTCCTATGATCTATGTCCTTTGTCCTGACTTCTATGTTCTCTCGTATGTCCTGGTGGTTAGTGGACATAACCATGTTCTGTATCGTGTGTTATTTCCAGGTGGTGAGTGGACACAAACCTGTTCTATGTCCTGCGTTTTGTCCGGGCGGCGAGTTGAAACAACCATGTTCTGTCCTGTGTTCTATGTCGTATGTCCGATGTCCTGTGTTCTATGTTCTATGTCCTATGTCCTATGTTCTATGTTCTATGACATGTGTTCTATGTTCTATGTTCTATGTCCTGAGATCTATGTCCTGTGTTCTGTCCGGGCGGTGAGTGGACACAGCCCTATTCTATGTCCTATGTTCTGTCCTGGCGATTAGTGGACACAAGCCTTATATCGATTTGCCGTGTCCGTACTGTAATGACAATATTGGCCGTGCTCATGCTCCTTCCTGCGTGTAAGGATGCAATGTGTGTCAGCTGGTCCGAAAGTTCATTGCCCTTCCCGCGGGCATGCCCGGCATCCAGGTCAGTGATGTGAGGTGTCACTGTCAAATGCCCTCTGTCCATCCAGGTCAATGATGTGAGGCGTCACTGTCGAATGCCCTCTGCCCATCCAGGTCAGTGATGTGAGGCGTCACTGTCAAATGACCTCTGCCCATCCAGCGCGGAGACTGCCGTTCAGATCTTCTGTAGCCTGTGCATAGAGCCTGGTATAATGATGACAGCGTGTCTCGAGTCTCCTCCACCTGCCCATGCAAATGTTCTGAGGGCGTGGTGATCGCCGTAGCCATGTTTGCTGTTATAAGTTGTAGTGGAAGGCAATGCGAGTCTTTGTTCCAACGTGTCTCTGTTACAAGTTGTGACTAAGTAAATGTAATATTAGATGTCACTGACTGAATGTATCACTGTGTTCTAATGTGTCTCTGTTACATGTGTTGGCAAAGTAAATGTAATATTAGATGTCACTGACTGAATGTATCACTGTGTTCTAATGTGTCTCTGTTACATGTGTTGGCAAAGTAAATGTAATATTAGATGTCACTGACTGAATGTATCACTGTGTTCTAATGTGTTTCTGTTACATGTTGTGACTAAGTAAATGTAATATTAGATGTCACTGACTGAATGTATCACTGTGTTCTAATGTGTTTCTGTTACATGTGTTGGCAAAGTAAATGTAATATTAGATGTCACTGACTGAATGTATCACTGTGTTCTAATGTGTTTCTGTTACAAGTTGTGACTAAGTAAATGTAATATTAGATGTCACTGACTGAATGTATCACTGTGTTCTAATGTGTCTCTGTTACATGTGTTGGCAAAGTAAATGTAATATTAGATGTCACTGACTGAATGTATCACTGTGTTCTAATGTGTCTCTGTTACATGTGTTGGCAAAGTAAATGTAATATTAGATGTCACTGACTGAATGTATCACTGTGTTCTAATGTGTCTCTGTTACATGTGTTGGCAAAGTAAATGTAATATTAGATGTCACTGACTGAATGTATCACTGTGTTCTAATGTGTCTCTGTTACATGTGTTGGCTAAGTAAATGTAATATTAGATGTCACTGACTGAATGTATCACTGTGTTCTAATGTGTTTATGTTACAAGTTGTGACTAAGTAAATGTAATATTAGATGTCACTGACTGAATGTATCACTGTGTTCTAATGTGTTTCTGTTACATGTGTTGGCAAAGTAAATGTAATATTAGATGTCACTGACTGAATGTATCACTGTGTTCTAATGTGTTTCTGTTACATGTGTTGGCAAAGTAAATGTAATATTAGATGTCACTGACTGAATGTATCACTGTGTTCTAATGTGTTTCTTTTACAAGTTGTGACTAAGTAAATGTAATATTAGATGTCACTGACTGAATGTATCACTGTGTTCTAATGTGGTTCTGTTACAAGTTGTGACTAAGTAAATGTAATATTAGATGTCACTGACTGAATGTATCACTGTGTTCTAATGTGTTTCTGTTACATGTTGTGACTAAGTAAATGTAATATTAGATGTCACTGACTGAATGTATCACTGTGTTCTAATGTGTTTCTGTTACATGTTGTGACTAAGTAAATGTAATATTAGATGTCACTGACTGAATGTATCACTGTGTTCTAATGTGTTTCTGTTACATGTTGTGACTAAGTAAATGTAATATTAGATGTCACTGACTGAATGCATCACTGTGTTCTAATGTGTTTATGTTACATGTTGTGACTAAGTAAATGTAATATTAGATGTCACTGACTGAATGTAACACTGTGTTCTAATGTGTTTCTGTTACATGTTGTGACTAAGTAAATGTAATATTAGATGTCACTTACTGAATGCATCACTTTATATTTCTAACTTGGCTGTGTAGGCAGCCACATCCCCCAGACATCAGTTATGGTCAGCAAAGATGGCAGGGAGTTCCCCAGCTGTACAATCCAGTTCACCAACGATGACTGGCAGTCTAACTATTCTGTGAGAGTCAAGGCTGTCACAGACCAGGTCTACGACGGTGACCATATTCTGACACAGACCGTGTTGACACAGTTCCAGACGGAGAACGGCACAGTCAGGAATACAACTGTCCATAATATACAGGTAAGGGCACACTTATTGTCTACATCTGAGTACACTGTACAGGTAAGGGCACACTTATTGTCTACATCTGAGTACACTGTACAGATAAGGGTACACCTAATGTCTACATCTGTCTACACTGTACATGTACGGGCACACCTCATGTCTACATCTGTCTAACACTGTACAGGTATGGGCACACCTCATGTCTACATCTGTCTACATTGTACAGGTACGGGTAAACCTCATGTCTACATATGTCTACACTGTACAAGTACAGGCACACTTCTTGGCTACATCTGTCTACATTGTACAGATACGGACACAGCTCATGTCTACATCTAACTACACCACTGGTTCCCAAGCTTTTCAAGGAGAGGGCCATATATACTAATTTCGGTAGTTAAGCGAGCCACAACTTTATAAGATTATAAAAGTCATGCAATATCATGCCTATCTGTCTTAACTTTCGTCAACAAACTTCTAAAACTTTAAATGCAGTCAGTGCCAGTACTACACTGCTGTCTTTTTTTTTTTTGGGGGGGGGGGGGGGGGGGTGTGTTTACAATCGAAATTTCATTTAAAAATTCAATTTTTAATCAGTTTCGAAAATCGCTATTAATGTAATGAATTTACAATTGTAACTGTTATTCATAACCAGTTATCTAAGTTTAGATCCCAGTTTATCAATGTCTGGTCGGAAATCTGTCGTGCCCAAAGTCATAAGCGCAGCTAGAATACTGTCGGTGAGTCTGGAACGCTGCTTGTTTTTTTTTTTTAATATAACGGTCATTGTGGAAAATGACTGCTCGCATCTGTAAGTCGAACCAGAACGACAAATGTATCTCTGGGCGAATGAACGCAAGTGTTTGACAGGCAACAGTCGCCAAAATGAAATCATATGATCAGCTAAAGGTGAAACAGGCAGCTCCAGAAATTTACATCTCAGTGCAGAATTGCATTTCAAATCAATTACTTAGTGCTGAAGGTTTTGCTGTAATTGGCAGAGCTTGGCAATAGGAAATACGAATGGATTTATGAAGAGGGCAACATTATCCTCCTCTAGTGTGAACTCTTGAAATCTCGACTGAAAGATATCCAGAAGACATTCAACTTTTACTTTGTACTGTAACAAGTCATATTTCTTTTACACCACAAGTTGGAAACACCTCTAAAGTCCCTTCAGTCAACTGTCCGATAAACAGTCGTAGTCTCATTTTAAGTGAAGAAATGTCATCGCACAAATTTGTGAATAGTTTGTTTTTTTTTTCCCCTGGATCCTCGCATTTAAAGAGTTTATATGAGACGTGACGTCCACAAAAAATGCCAGGTCATTAAGCCAGTCATCGTTCAGCAGACATTCCCGTTCCGTGAGCAATGCATTTTTTTATTTTTTTTCAGAAAGAAACAGATAGACACTATTTTCAGTGCCCAGAAACGTGACAGAACTTTCCCTTTAGATAGCCATCTGACATCACAGTGTAACAGTAGCTCACCGTATTCCTCGTTCATGTCTGATAGAAACTCTCTGAACTCACACCTGTTCAGCGCCTTACTTCGAATGTTGTTCACACATCTCAGAACAAGATCTGTGACATGTTTCAGATTTAAAGTCTTTCCACACAGAGCTTCTTGGTTTAGTTTAGTCGGTTTAGTTTAGTCGACGGATCAACATCACGGCACACGGGTGTAACTCATAATTGCTCTGTTCTACTCCTAACTCAAGTCTGAGTCCGGAGAATCTTAGCTCAGTGCACGAACTCCGTAGCACCGGCGGGGATCCTGAAATACTTTGGGTAGATTTTTAACTCGAAATTTTGCCCGAGTAGCGCCGTTAGGCCACTCTATTTCGATTTTTAACTGCCAAGAGACTTTTTACGTATGCAACAATACACACGGGCGTCCGATCTCACTACCCAGAGACCAGAGGGAATTTTGTTACTAGAAGTCCACGTGAAAGTTTCCCGGCCCTCACCGGGGCTTGAAACCGGGACCTGCAGCATTCGAGGCGGACACCATACCTCGAGACCACTCAGACCCGAACTGAACAGGCGCATTCGATAATATCTAAGCATAACAACCACGAGCAGAGTAAATTATCGCACGCTGACGGGGTGCTCCGAATGCAATTTTTTAAAATTATTAAACTTTATTATATTAAACAAAGAGACCTCGCGTGCCACATTCTTACAGCAGGCGGGCCACAAGTGGCCCACGGGCCGTGGTATGGGACCATCTGATCTACACTGTACACGTAAAGGGACACTTCTTGTCTACATCTGTCTACACTGTACAGGTACGGGCACACTTATTGTCTACAACTACCATCTGTAGACGTCAGACACTTGTCTACATCTGTCTTCACCCACAATATGTACACGCCACACACTTGTCTACATCTGTCTTCACCCACAATATGTACACGCCACACACTTGTCTACATCTGTCTTCACCCACAATATGTACACCCACACACTTGTCTACATCTGTCTTCCCCCACAATATGTACACGCCACACACTTGTCTACATCTGTCTTCACCCACAATATGTACACGCCACACACTTGTCTACATCTGTCTTCACCCACAATATGTACACGCCACACACTTGTCTACATCTGTCTTCACCCACAATATGTAAACGCCACACACGTATGAAACATGTCAGTCAGTCAAACATAATGAAAGATAACAATGGTGAAACATGTCAGTATTTTGTTTGTGCGGTTGCAGCTGACGATTGTAGACCAGGATTCTGACGCGTTGTGCTCGTCTGTCAACGACCCGCACATTACAACCTTCGATGGAACGTAAGTACAAGCACATACACACATATAGTTGACACATAGAGATCATATATATATATATACTTACTTAGACAAAAGCAGTGTTACACAGGTAAAACTCCTGGATAGGTTTGACCAAAGGTCTGTTCACTTGGGGACAGACCCGGTACAGAACGGGAACATGTGCCAGCAGAGTGTTCTACTTCCCCTTCAGTGTGCTGAGTAGGGGGTGCAGACAACCAGCCCTGGAAATGCTGAGGCAGACGTTCAGGCCTTAATA
Organism: Cepaea nemoralis; assembly: GCA_014155875.1. Lineage (NCBI taxonomy): Eukaryota > Metazoa > Mollusca > Gastropoda > Stylommatophora > Helicidae > Cepaea > Cepaea nemoralis. The sequence continues at coordinate 142,106 of JACEFZ010003594.1, forward strand.
TTAGAGAATTCTTCTGAGGACTGTATATGTGAGATGTGAGAACAAGAAAAAGCAACAGCAGTAGACAAATAAACAGGAGAAGAGGGAGTCGGAGAAGAAGCAGCAGCAAGAAAAGAGGAAGCGAGAGGAGTGAAAAAGCAAGGAAGAAGAAACCGGAGAAGTATAAGTAGAAGAAGAAGTAGCAGCAACAGAAGAAAATGAAGCAGGAGAAGATGAAGCAGGTGAAGAGGAAGCAGGAGAAGAGGAAGCAGGAGAAGAGGAAGCAGGAGAAGATGAAGCAGGTGAAGAGGAAGCAGGAGAAGAGGAAGCAGGAGAAGAGGAAGCAGGAGAAGAGGAAACAAGAGGAGATAATGCATGAGAAGTGGAATTAGAAGGAGATAACGCAGGAGAAGTGAAAGCAGGAGGATATAATGCAGGAGAAGTGGAAGCAGGGGGAGATAATGCAGGAGAAGTGGAAGCAGTAGGAGATAATGCAGGAGAAGTGGAAGCAGGAGGAGATAATGCAGGAGAAGTGGAAGCAGGAGGAGATAATGCAGGGGGAGATAGTGTAGGATGAGATATTGCAGGAGGAGGGGAAGCATGAGAAGAGGAAGCAGCAGCAGAGGAAGCAGGATAAGAGGAAGCAGGAGAAACGGAAGCAGGTGAAGGGGAAACGGAGAAGAGAAAGCAGGAGGAGATAATGCAGGATAAGTGGAAGCAGCAGGAGATGAAGCAGAAGAGATGAAGTGGGAAGAGATGAAGCTGGAGGGGACGAAGTGGGAGGAGATGAAGCGGGAGAAGAGAATCAGGAGCAGCACGAGAAGTAGCAGGAGAAATATTGTGTTGTTGAATGTCCAACATAGAAATATTGTGTTGTTGAATGTCCAACATAGAAATATTGTGTTGTTGAATGTCCAACTTAGGAATATTGTGTTGTTGAATGTCCAACATGCTTTCACCGATGACGTAAACAGCCAGGCAGACAATAAATGTTCTGTGTTTGTGTGGCAGCTCTATGTGCTACCATCATCTTCATGAGGACTGCCCAAATGTCAACGGTGGCCAAGTCTTCCCACAGTCGTCGGTTCCCGTGTTCTGTGCCAGTTATCCATCCTGCTGTCATAATTCCTTGTCTCACCTCCTGAGACTGTTCACATCATTATACTCAGTATGCCTTCCTCTCTCCTTCTGATATTGCATCGCTCTTCTACCTCTGATCTTTCCTTCCTCTTCTACCATTGATATTTCCTTCCTCTTCTACCATTGATCTTTCCTTCCTCTTCTACCATTGATCTTTCCTTCCTCTTCTACCATTGATCTTTCCTTCATCTTCTACCATTGATCTTTCCTTCCTCTTCTACCATTGATCTTTCATTGTTCTTCTACCATTGATCTTTCATTGTTCATCTACCATTGATCTTTCTTCCTCTTCTACCATTGATCTTTTATTGCTCTGCTTCCTTTGATCTTTCATTGTTCTTCTACCATTGATCTTTCATTGTTCTTCTACCATTGATCTTTCATTGTTCTTCTACCATTGATCTTTCCTTCCTCGTCTATCGCTGATCATTTCTTCCTCTTTCACCGCTGATCTTTTATGACCGATGAACTTGTTGTCTTCTCTGTGGCCATACTGTGGAAATGTTTATGATGAGCATATTGTCCTCTCTGTGTCCACACTGATGACATGTATATGATGAGATTGTTATCTTCTCTGTTCCCACACTGATGACATGTATATGATGAGCCTGTTATCTTCTCTGTTCCCACACTGATGACATGTATATGATGAGATTGTTATCTTCTCTGTTGCCACACTGATGACATGTCTATCATATCTCGCCTGTCTTCAGTATCGTCAACAGTTCTGTGTTCCTGACCCCACATTCAATGTCGTTACTTGAATGAAGACTCGTTTATATTCTCCTCAACATTACTTGTATACAGACTCGTTTATATTCTCCTCAACATTACTTGTATACAGACTCGTTTATATTCTCCACATATTACTTGTATACAGACTACTTTATATTCTCCGCAACATTACTTTATAAAGACTCGTTTACATTCTCTGCAACATTACTTTATAAATACTCGTTTACATTCTCCACAACATCACTAGTATAAAGACGCGTTTACATTCTCCACAACAGGCTGATTCATAACTTCTATGAAGGAGAGTTCATCTTGTACAGACACAAGACATTGCCATACGAGGTGAGTACACACTGTTTCATGTGTTGTGTGTGTGTGTGTGTGTTCGAGAACTGTGTGTGTGTGTGTGTGTGTGTGTTCGCGGAGATCTGTGTGTGTGTGTGTGTGTGTGTGTGTGTGTTCGCGGAGATCTGTGTGTTTGTGTGTGTGTGTGTTCGCGGAGATCTGTGTGTGTGTGTGTGTGTGTGTGTGTTCGCGGAGATCTCTGTGTGTGTGTGTGTGTGTGTGTGTGTGTGTTTTCGAGAACTGTCTGTGTGTGTTCGCGGAGAACTGTCTGTGTGTGTGTGTGTGTGTGTGTTCGTGGAGACCTGTGTGTGTCTGCTTGAGGAGATCTGTGTGTCTGTTTGCGGAGATCTGTGTGTGTTTGTCTAGACATAGGTGGGTGTGTTTGTGGGGATAGGTGTGTCTCTATATGTCGTTGATCAAAGATTGTCTCTATAAAGCATTGATAAAAGATTGTCTCAATGTGGCATTGATAAAAGATTGTCTCTATAAAGCATTGATAAAAGAGTGTCTCAATGTGGCATTGATAAAAGATTGTCTCTATATGTCGTTGATCAAAGATTGTCTCTATAAAGCATTGATAAAAGAGTGTCTCAATGTGGCATTGATAAAAGATTGTCTCTATAAAGCATTGATAAAAGAGTGTCTCAATGTGGCATTGATAAAAGATTGTCTCTATAAAGCATTGATAAAAGAGTGTCTCAATGTGGCATTGATAAAAGAGTGTCTCAATGTGGCATTGATAAAAGATTGTCTCTACATGACACTGATCACAGATTATCTCTATATATCAGTGATCAAAGATTGTCTCTATATAGCATTGATCAAATATTGTCTCTATATAGCATTGATCAAATATTGTCTCTATATAGCATTGATCAAATATTGTCTCTATATAGCATTGATCAAATATTGTCTCTATATAGCATTGATCAATGATTGTCTCTATATAGCATTGATCAATGATTGTCTCTATATAGCATTGATCAATGATTGTCTCTATATAGCATTGATCAATGATTGTCTCTATATAGCATTGATCAATGATTGTCTCTATATAGCATTGATCAATGATTGTGATTGTCTCTATATAGCATTGATCAATGATTGTCTCTATATAGCATTGATCAATGATTGTCTCTATATAGCATTGATCAAATATTGTCTCTATATAGCATTGATCAAATATTGTCTCTATATAGCATTGATCAAATATTGTCTCTATATAGCATTGATCAATGATTGTCTCTATATAGCATTGATCAAATATTGTCTCTATATAGCATTGATCAAATATTGTCTCTATATAGCATTGATCAATGATTGTCTCTATATAGCATTGATCAAATATTGTCTCTATATAGCATTGATCAAATATTGTCTCTATATAGCATTGATCAAATATTGTCTCTATATAGCATTGATCAAATATTGTCTCTATATAGCATTGATCAAATATTGTCTCTATATAGCATTGATCAAATATTGTCTCTATATAGCATTGATCAAATATTGTCTCTATATAGCATTGATCAATGATTGTCTCTATATAGCATTGATCAAATATTGTCTCTATATAGCATTGATCAAATATTGTCTCTATATAGCATTGATCAAATATTGTCTCTATATAGCATTGATCAAATATTGTCTCTATATAGCATTGATCAATGATTGTCTCTATATAGCATTGATCAAATATTGTCTCTATATAGCATTGATCAATGATTGTCTCTATATAGCATTGATCAAATATTGTCTCTATATAGCATTGATCAAATATTGTCTCTATATAGCATTGATCAAAGACTACTCTATATGACATTGATCAAATATTGTCTCTACATGGCATTGATCAAAGATTGTCTCTATATAGCATTGATCAAAGACTACTCTATATGACATTGATCAAAGATTGTCTCTATAAGGTATTGATCAAAGCATGTTCATGTTGGAACGGGTGCTCACACATGTCTCCCTGTATGGCACGTGCTTCAGATGCTCACACATGTCTACCTTATGTCACGTGATCCAGGTGATCACAAATGTCATCCTGTATGTCACGTGTTCCAGGTGCTCACACATGTCTCCCTGTATGTCACGTGTTCTATGTGCTCACACATGTCTCCCTGTATGTCACGTGTTCTAAGTGCTCACACATGTCTTCCATCATGTCACGTGTTCCAGGTGCTCACACATGTCTTTCCTCATGTCACGTGTTCTAAGTGCTCACACATGTCTTCCCTCATGTCACGTGCTCCAGGTGCTCACACATGTCTTCCCTCATGTCACGTGATCCAGGTGCTCACACATGTCTTCCTGTATGTCACGTGTTCCAGGTGCTCACACATGTCTTCCTGTATGTCACGTGTTCTAAGTGCTCACACATGTCTTCCCTCATGTCACGTGCTCCAGGTGCTCACACATGTCTTCTCTCATGTCACGTGATCCAGGTGCTCACACATGTCTTCCTGTATGTCAAGTGTTCCAGGTGCTCACACATGTCTCCCTGTGTGTCACGTGTTCCAGGTGCTCACACATGTCTTCCTGTATGTCACGTGTTCTAAGTGCTCACACATGTCTTCCCTCATGTCACGTGATCCAGGTGCTCACGCATGTCTACCTGTATGTCACGTGTTCCAGGTGCTCACACATGTCTACCTATATGTCACGTGTTCCAGGTGCTCACACATGTCTTCCTGTATGTCACGTGTTCTAAGTGCTCACACATGTCTTCCCTCATGTCACGTGTTCCAGGTGCTCACACATGTCTCCATGTATGTCACGTGCTCCAGGTGCTCACACATGTCTTCCTGTATGTCACGTGTTCCAGGTGCTCACACATGTCTCCCTGTATGTCACGTGTTCCAGGTGCTCACACATGTCTTCTCTCATGTCACGTGTTCCAGGTGCTCACACATGTCTACCTGTATGTCACGTGTTCCAGGTGCTCACACATGTCTACCTATATGTCACGTGTTCCAGGTGCTCACACATGTCTACCTGTATGTCACGTGCTCCAGGTGCTCACACATGTCATCCTGTATGTCACGTGTTCCAGATGCTCACACATGTCTACCTGTATGTCACGTGTTCCAGGTGAGGGTCTTCTACCGGAGATGTGCGGGCCGGGCTTCATGCAACTGTGCCCTGGCAGCTCGGGCAGAGGATGACGTCATCATCGTGGACAAGTGTGGGCCCAGCAACGATGCCTCTGCCCTCTTCCACCCGATGACCGTCCAACTGTTCAGGAGAGGCCTCCTCACCCCCGGCTTCAAGATCTACAGCCAGTATGAAGGTCGAGAATACCGGGTAACAACCGCCACTTGACTTGGTCTTCTTTTTGTGTCTTATTCATCATAATAGTGTCAATTTCTTTTGTAACTGTGTCTTATTCTTTTAACTTGTGCCTTAGTATTCAACATTGTGTCGTCTTCTTCTATATTCTGCCATTTTCTTCAATATTATGTTATATTCTTTTATATTGTCTTATTCTTCTAAATTGTGCCTTAGTGTTCAACATTGTGTCGTTTTCTTCTACATTGTGTCTTCTTCTTCTACATTGTGTCTTATTCTTCCACATTGTGTCTTCTTCTTCTACATTGTGTCTTATTCTTCCACATTGTGTCTTCTTCTTCCACATTGTGTCTTCTTCTTCTACATTGTGTCTTATTCTTCTACATTGTGTTTTATTCTTCTATATTGTGTCTTCTTCTTCTAAATTGTGTCTTCTTCTTCTACATTGTGTCTTTTTCTTCTATATTGTGTCTTCTTCTTCTACATTGTGTCTTCTTCTTCTACATTGTGTCTTCTTCTTCTACATTGTGTCTTTTTCTTCTATAATGTGTCTTCTTCTTCTACATTGTGTTTTATTCTTCTACATTGTGTTTTATTCTTCTATATTGTGTTTTATTCTTTTACATTGTGTCTTCTTCTTCTACATTGTGTTTTATTCTTCTATATTGTGTTTTATTCTTCTACATTGTGTTTTATTCTTCCACATAGTGTCTTCTTCTTCTACATTGTGTCTTCTTCTTCTACATTGTGTTTTATTCTTCTACATTGTGTTTTATTCTTCCACATTGTGTCTTCTTCTTCTACATTGTGTCTTATTCTTCTACATTTTGTTTTATTCTTCTATATTGTGTCTTCTTCTTCTAAATTGTGTTTTCTTCTTCTACATTGTGTCTTTTTTTTCTATATTGTGTCTTCTTCTTCTACATTGTGTCTTCTTCTTCTACATTGTGTCTTCTTCTTCTACATTGTGTCTTTTTCTTCTATAATGTGTCTTCTTCTTCTACATTGTGTTTTATTCTTCTACATTGTGTTTTATTCTTCTACATTGTGTTTTATTCTTCTACATTGTGTCTTCTTCTTCTACATTGTGTTTTATTCTTCTAAATTGTGTCTTCTTCTTCTACATTGTGTCTTCTTCTTCTATATTGTGTCTTTTTCTTCCACATTGTGTTTTATTCTTCCACATTGTGTCTTCTTCTACATTGTGTCTTCTTCTTCTACATTGTGTCTTTTTCTTCTATATTGTGTCGTCTTCTTCTACATTGTGTTTTATTCTTCTACATTGTGTTTTATTCTTCCACATTGTGTCTTCTTCTTCTACATTGTGTCTTCTTCTTCTACATTGTGTCTTTTTCTTCTATATTGTGTCGTCTTCTTCTACATTGTGTTTTATTCTTCTACAATGTGTTTTATTCTTCTACATTGTGTTTTATTCTTCTACATTGTGTCTTCTTCTTCTACATTGTGTCTTCTTCTTCTATATTGTGTCTTTTTCTTCCACATTGTGTTTTATTCTTCCACATTGTGTCTTCTTCTTCTACATTGTGTCTTTTTATTCCACATTGTGTCTTCTTCTTCTACATTGTGTCTTTTTCTTCTACATTGTGTCTTTTTCTTCCACATTGTGTCTTTTTCTTCTACATTGTGTCTTTTTCTTCCACATTGTGTCTTTTTCTTCTACATTGCGTGTTTTTTCTCCCTGCATTGTGTCTTATTGTTCTAAATTGTGTCTTATTGTTCTAAATTGTGTCTTTTTGTTCTACATTGTGTCTTCTTGTTCTACATTGTGTCTTTTTGTTCTACATTGTGTCTTTTTGTTCTACATTGTGTCTTTTTCTTCTTCTACATTGTGTTTTCTTCTTCTACATTGTGTTTTCTTCTTCTGCATTGCGTCTTATTGTTCTACATTGCGTCTTATTGTTCTACATTGCGTCTTATTGTTCTACATTGCGGCTGATTTTTCTACTTTTTGTCTTACTGTTTTATTTGTTTCTATACATTATTTATTATTCTTATATACTGTGTCTTATTCTTATTTATTATTTTATATTCTTCTACATTGTTTCGAATTCGTCCATAGTGTGTTATGGACTAATGAAGAAGTACGAAGGAAGAAGTACGAAGGAAGAAATATGAAGGGGGAAAGTACTAAGAAAGAAGCACTAAGGAAGAAATACTATGGAAGATGTACGAAGGAAGAAGTTCGAAGGAAGAAGTTCGAAGGAAGAAGTTCGAAGGAAGAAGTATGGAGGAAGAAGTATGAAGGAAGAAGTATGTAGGAAGAAATATGAAGGAAGAAACATAAGGGAAAATGTATGAAGGAAGAAGTACGTAAGAAGAAGTATGAAAGAAGAAATATAAGGGAAGAAGTATGAAGGAAGAAGTATGAAGGAAGAAGTATAAAGGAAGATGTATGAAGGAAGAAACATAAGGGAAAATGTTTGAAGTAAGAAGTACGTAGGAAGAAGTATGAAGGAAGAAATATAAGGGAAGAAGTATGAAGGAAGAAGTATTCAGGAAGTAGTACAATGAAAGAAGTATGAAGGAAGAAGTATGAAGGAAGAAGTATTAAGGAAGGAGTACAAAGAAAGAAGTATGAAGGAAGAAGTATGAAGGAAGAAGTATTAAGGAAGGAGTACAAAGAAAGAAGTATGAAGGAAGAAGTATGAAGGAAGAAGTATTCAGGAAGGAGTACAAAGAAAGAAGTATGAAGGAAGAAGTATGAAGGAAGAAGTATTAAGGAAGGAGTACAAAGAAATAAGTATGAAGGAAGAAGTATGAAGGAAGAAGTATGAAGGAAGAAGTATTACGGAAGGAGTACAAAGAAAGAAGTATGAAGGAAGAAGCAGTACGGAAGAAGTATTAAGGAAGAAGTGTGAAGGAAGAAGTATGAAGAAAGACGTACGAAGGAAGAAGTATGAAGAAAGAAGTATGAAAGAAGAAGAATGAAGGAAGAAATGCACAGGGAGAACGATGAAGGAAGAAGTATGAAGGAAGAAGTATGAAGGAAGAAGTATGAAGGAAGAAGTATGAAAGAAGAAGAATGAAGGAAGAAGTATGAAGGAAGAAGTATGAAGGAAGAAGTATGAAGGAAGAAGTATGAAGAAAGAAGTATGAAGGAAGAAGAATGAAGGAAGAAGTATGAAGGAAGAAGTATGAAGGAAGAAGTATGAAGGAAGAAGAATGAAGGAAGAAGTATGAAGGAAGAAGTATGAAGAAAGAAGTATGAAGGAAGAAGTATGAAGGAAGAAGTATGAAGGAAGAAGTATGAAGAAAGAAGTATGAAGGAAGAAGTATGAAGGAAGAAGTATGAAGGTAGAAGTATGAAGGAAGAAGTATGAAGGAAGAAGTATGAAGAAAGAAGTATGAAGGAAGAAGTATGAAGGAAGAAGTATGAAGAAAGAAGTATGAAGGAAGAAGTATGAAGAAAGAAGTATGAAGGAAGAAGTATGAAGGAAGAAGTATGAAGGAAGAAGTATGAAGGAAGAAGCATGAAGGAAGAAGTATGAAGGAAGAAGTATGAAGGAAGAAGTATGAAGGAAGAAGTATGAAGAAAGAAGTATGAAGAAAGAAGTATGAAGGAAGAAGTATGAAGAAAGAAGTATAAAGGAAGAAGTATGAAGGAAGAAGTATGAAGAAAGAAGTATGAAGGAAGAAGTATGAAGGAAGAAGTATGAAGGAAGAAGTACGTAGGAAGAAATATGAAGGAAGAAGTATGAAGGAAGAAGTATGAAGAAAGAAGTATGAAGAAAGAAGTATGAAGGAAGAAGTATGAAGAAAGAAGTATAAAGGAAGAAGTATGAAGGAAGAAGTATGAAGAAAGAAGTATGAAGGAAGAAGAATGAAGGAAGAAGTATGAAGGAAGAAGTATGAAGAAAGAAGTATGAAGGAAGAAATGCACAGGGAGAACGATGAAGGAAGAAGTATGAAGGAAGAAGTATGAAGGAAGAAAACAAGTCACTTAAAAGTCGACAGGGTCGACTTCTTTGCAGCGGGTTTTATCCCATATGGCTCGGTCTCTTTCCGTAGTACGGAAAGCGTCGCACAAAGCACGAACTCCGTAGCTTTTAGCGACGACCCACGGGAGTCTCTGAATCATTTAACTCGTAAACCGAAGGGTGCGGCCCGGAATCGAACCCACAACCTTCGGAGCACGAGTCAAACGGCTTGACCACTTCGCCACAGAGACTCCCCAAGAAGTATGAAGAAAGAAGTATGAAGGAAGAATTATGAAGGAAGAAGTATGAAGGAAGAAGTATGAAGAAAGAAGTATGAAGGAAGAATTATGAAGGAAGAAGTATGAAGGAAGAAGTATGAAAGAAGAAGAATGAAGGAAGAAATGCACAGGGAGAACGGTGAAGGAAGAAGTATGAAGGAAGAAGTATGAAGGAAGAAGTATGAAGGAAGAAGTATGAAGGAAGAAGTATGAAGAAAGAAGTATGAAGGAAGAAGTATGAAAGAAGAAGAATGAAGGAAGAAGTATGAAGGAAGAAGTATGAAGGAAGAAGTATGAAGGAAGAAATGCACAGGGAGAACGATGAAGGAAGAAGAATGAAGTAAGAAGTATGAAGGAAGAATTATGAAGGAAGAAGTATGAAGGAAAAAGTATGAAAGAAGAAGAATGAGGAAGAAATGCACAGGGAGAACGATGAAGGAAGAAGTATGAAGGAAGAAGTATGAAGGAAGAAGTATAAAGAAAGAAGTATGAAGAAAGAAGTATGAAGGAAGAAGTATGAAGGAAGAAGTATGAAGGAAGAAGTATGAAGGAAGAAGTATGAAAGAAGAAGAATGAAGGAAGAAGTATGAAGAAAGAAGTATGAAGGAAGAAGTATGAAGGAAGAAATGCACAGGGAGAACGATGAAGGAAGAAGTATGAAGGAAGAAGTATGAAGAAAGAAGTATGAAGGAAGAAGTATGAAGGAAGAATTATGAAGGAAGAAGTATGAAGGAAGAAGTATGAAGGAAGAAGTATGAAGGAAGAATTATGAAGGAAGAAGTATGAAGGAAGAAGTATGAAGGAAGAAGTATGAAGGAAGAAGTATGAAGGAAGAAGTATGAAGGAAGAAGTATGAAGAAAGAAGTATGAAGGAAGAAATGCACAGGGAGAACGATGAAGGAAGAAGTATGAAGGAAGACGTATGAAGGAAGAAGTGCACAGGAAGAACGATGAAGGAAGAAGGACACTGGAATAAGGATGAAGGACAAAGTACGGACGAAGAGAAAAGGAGGAAGGAGGACAATGGAATACGGAAGAATGAAGAAGTTAGAGGGACAAAATCAAATCAAATCAAATCAACTTTATTAGGGTCACAAATTGGGCGCGCAGGCCCGTCTTACATTCGGCCCTTCCAATCACTCATCTTTCGTTCATCAAGAGCATTATACATTTACATAGGAAGAAAAATAAACATTGTGAAATGAATGTTGTAAACATAAACAAGGCTAATTGCCATGTTATGAAGCCCATCTCCCACCTATCCATACATCACCCCACCCACACAACACCCCCACCTAACCCACACACACGCGCACCAAGGGACACATACACACCCCCACCTACCGACACACACGAACACCAAGGGACACATACATACCCCACCAACCGACCCATCCCCCTCCCGCACATCCACCATCCACACACACTGCCCTCACCTAAACCCCCAACCAAAACACACTCGCCACCCACAAACATTCCCCCACCAACCCACACATCCCACGCCCATCCACATACACATCCTACCCCACACATCCTCTCCCCACCCACACCTCAAACCACCCATCCCCCAGCCACATCTCCATCGACACCATATTCCCCACCCACATACACAACCCCCCACCAACCCACACATCGCACATCCACTCACACATCCCCAAACCATACACACACATCCCCACCAACTGACATGTCCCTACCCCCCCCCCCCCCACACACACACACACACACATCTCCCTAACCACCCATACATCCCCAATCCACTCACACACACCCCACCACCCACACATACAACTTCCACCCACACACACATGCCTTAACCTAATCCTCCACCACACAATCCCCCACCCGCACATCACATACACCTCCTAGCACGCACTATTCCCAACCCACGCACCACACACACACACATATCCCTCACCAACACATCCCCACTTACACACCACACACATATCCCCTACCCAGATACCACACAATATTCCCACCCACACCCACACAGATACCCTTACCCATCCACCCCACATACCCCTACTCACACACCACAAAAATCCCCCACCCACACACACATACCTCACCCACACAATATCACCAACCAACACACCACACACCTCTCCCCACCCACACACGCATTCCCTACCCATCCACCAACACACACTCACTCACGCATACATCCTCCACTACGCACCCACACACCCCCACCAACCCACTCCCAACCAAACATCTCTCGTCACAATACCCCTACCCCCACACACATCCTCCACCCACTCACACATCCCACCCCGACACATACAACTCCCTCACCCACCTACACATCCCTAAGCCACTCACACACCCCCACCCACACATACACATCTCCCACCCACAATCCCCCACATAATTCCCCCAACCACCACAATCCCCTGCTCACCAACACATATACCCCACCCATACGCACAAGAAGAGAGTACGAAAGAAAAAGGTCGAATGACGAAAGGAGAAGGACGAACGATGAGGGAGGAAAAAATATGAAAGTAATACGAAGGAAGTGGAAAGAGTGACGAAGCAGGAAGAAAGAGGGACGAAGGAAGTGGGAAGAAAGGAGAAGGAGGAAACAATAAAGGGGACGAGAGAAGAAAGATGTCAGAATTATTTAGACTGCTGCCGGGTGTGCAGCCAATTTGTCTTGAACTGACTAATTAGCTCCTGGACAGGCAAGCACTTTGTCATCAGTTAACTAAATGTGTATTGTTGACGTGCCGCCCAGCAGGTCAGTTGACTAATTGAATTCCAAAGGTGCCGTTCAATATATCAGAAGTTACTGTTTCTCATACTGGGGTTGAGTCATGGGTGCAGGTTCAGTTCCCTGACACTCCAAATACCAGAGAGAAAACTCGGGACAATAATCTTGTATAGGTTGCTCAAAGACCAAGTGCCTGGATGCACCAGCATACAGCTAGAAATGGCTGGTAAAAAGGTAAAAGTAGCTGGTCTTGGTATCCCCAAGGGAGTGGAAAGCAGAAGATTAGATGCAAAGATTGATGTCACTTAATAGACTACTAGGCAGGGCAGGTTTTTCCCCGAACAATCTCCTCTCCTGGTCTGTAAACATTCCCCCATCAATATACACAGACAAATATGTACCTTTGGGATAAAAGTTAAGATTGAATCTTTGAGTGAACAAACTACACTGGTTTTATTTTCTATCAATACACATCTATCCTTCAAACATGGAGATGGCGGTAGGTCAGATGGTATGTATATGCTGTATTTTTATTGTAACATTACAAGTAAATACATAACCGATGTTGATTGTTCTGGCATGACATCAGGCATCCAGGTTTGTAATACACCTGAGAGGTTGCCTCGAATCGAATCAGCTGAGTCGTTGTTCTGGACTACTGCCAGTCTTGGCTCCGCCCGGGTTCTCCTCCTTTCACTGAACAGGAACTAAACCATGGCGCTATGGTTGAGAGCTAGGAATAAATTATCAATCTTATATATATATATATATATTTATACATGTATATCTATACATATTCAACCCTGTATACAACATATGCTCTTCCAACCACATACACACACAATGGGATGTCTGACTGTGTCTCTCTTCCAGCTTTACTGCTTTCACTCTCCCCTTTCTCTCTGTCTGTCTCCCCATGTTGAGTCAGAAAGACGTATCTGTAGTCGAACAGGTCCAGTAGTTACATGTGCTGCCTTCACCTGTCTGTCACATCATGAGGAATGGAATGTCCTAGATCCATGTCACTCATTCCAACACCAGGTTTCTTCACAGCCACTGCTTCTCCAAATGTGATTCAGCGGGTGAAATGTGGTGTTAATACAAGAGTGTCTGATCATCGGGTTTCACTGCCGGTGATCAATCTCTGCGTCAATCCTCATGTGAATTACGATGAACGCTTGTTCGTCACGCACTTGTAATGGGTACGCACACCATATATCCGTTAGTTAGTTTGGGTAATGTATACACCACTACAACTCTGCTTCTGTCACAACCATGATATTATGATATAACATTCATCCTGGGGTAACATTACATCTGAAGTCTGTTACAATACCAGACAGGGTAACATTACATCTGAAGTCTGTTACAATACCAGACAGGGTAACATTACATCTGAAGTCTGTTACAATACCAGACAGGGTAACATTACATCTGAAGTCTGTTACAATACCACTCAGGATAACATTACATCTGAAGGCTGTTACAATACCAGACAGGGTAACATTACATCTGAAGGCTGTTACAATACCAGATGGGGTAACATTACATCTGCAGGCTGTTACAATACCAGACGGGGTGACATTACATCTGAAGGCTGTTACAATACCAGACGGGGTAACATTACATCTGCAGGCTGTTACAATACCAGATGGGGTAACATTACATCTGAAGGCTGTTACAATACCAGATGGGGTAACATTACATCTGAAGTCTGTTACAATACCAGACGGGGTAACATTACATCTGAAGGCTGTTACAATACCACTCATGATAACATTACATCTGAAGGCTGTTACAATACCAGATGGGGTAACATTACATCTGCAGGCTGTTACAATACCAGACGGGGTAACATTACATCTGAAGGCTGTTACAATACCACTCAGGATAACATTACATCTGAAGGCTGTTACAATACCAGATGGGGTAACATTACATCTGCAGGCTGTTACAATACCAGACGGGGTAACATTACATCTGCAGGCTGTTACAATACCAGACGGGGTAACATGACATCTGAAGGCTGTTACAATACCAGACGGAGGTTGATTACATCTGAAGTCTGTTACAATATCAGGCAATATGCACACAGAACGCCACTTTTACAGCTCGGCAAACATTCATCCTGGTGTAACATATTACATACGGAACCCTCTACGACAATAGACAATATGCCTATGAACGCCACTCACAATAATAAAAATGACACTACACATAATCACCCTGGTGTGTTATGCCACCATAAAACTTATGCATGGAAACATAAAAATGTGCATAGAATGATATTCCTAAAAAATAGCATAATGAATGAAATAGTAATACTATTATATGCAGCAAAACATCAAAATGAGACATCAATAGCTCTCATTGAAGTACCATACATTAGAAAGACGCAACTTGTGTGGTACGGACACAGAAATATAGTAAGACAACACACACACACACACACACACACACACACACACACACACACACACAAACACACACACACATTGTGAACATAAAAGTTATCAGTGAAGTAACATGACTGGAACTGACACAGTGAAAGTGAAGTAACATGACTGGAACAGACACAATGCAAGTTCTCGGTGAATTAATATGACTCGAACAGACACAATGAAAGTGAAGTAACATGACTCGAACAGACACAATGAAAGTTCTCAGTGAATTAACATGCCTCGAACAGACACAATGAAAGTGAAGTAACATGACTCGAACAGATACAATGAAAGTTCTCAGTGAATTAGCATAACTCGAACAGACACAATGAAAGTGAAGTAACATGACTCGAACAGACACAATGATAGTTCTCAGTGAATTAACATGACTCGAACAGACACAATGAAAGTGAAGTAACATGACTCGAACAGACACAATGAAAGTTCTCAGTGAATTAACATGCCTCGAACAGACACAATGAAAGTGAAGTAACATGACTCGAACAGATACAATGAAAGTTCTCAGTGAATTAGCATAACTCGAACAGACACAATGAAAGTGAAGTAACATAACTCGAACAGACACAATGAAAGTGAAGTAACATGACTCGAACAGACACAATGATAGTTCTCAGTGAAGTAACATGACTCGAACAGACACAATGAAAGTGAAGTAACATGACTCGAACAGACACAATGAAAAGTTCACAGTGAATTAACATGACTCGAACAGACACAATGAAAGTGAAGTAACATGACTCGAACAGACACAATGAAAGTTCTCAGTGAATTAACATGCCTCGAACAGACACAATGAAAGTGAAGTAACTATGACTCGAACAGATACAATGAAAGTTCTCAGTGAATTAGCATAACTCGAACAGACACAATGAAAGTGAAGTAACATGACTCGAACAGACACAATGATAGTTCTCAGTGAATTAACATGACTCGAACAGACACAATGAAAGTGAAGTAACATGACTGGAACAGACACAATGAAAGTTCTCAGTGAATTAACATGACTCGAACAGACACAATGAAAGTGAAGTAACATGACTCGAACAGACACAATGAAAGTTCTCAGTGAATTAACATGCCTCGAATAGACACGATGAAAGTGAAGTAACATGACTCGAACAGATACAATGAAAGTTCTCAGTGAATAAGCATAACTCGAACAGACACAATGAAAGTGAAGTAACATAACTCGAACAGACACAATGAAAGTGAAGTAACATGACTCGAACAGACACAATGATAGTTCTCAGTGAAGTACCATGACTCGAACAGACACAATGAAAGTGAAGTAACATGACTCGAACAGACACAATGAAAGTTCTCAGTGAATTAACATGACTTGAACAGATACAATGAAAGTGAAGTAACATGACTCGAACAGACACAATGAAAGTTCTCAGTGAATTAACATGACTCGAACAGACACAATGAAAGTGAAGTAACATGACTCGAACAGACACAATGAAAGTTCTCAGTGAATTAACATGCCTCGAACAGACACAATGAAAGTGAAGTAACATGACTCGAACAGACACAATGAAAGTTCTCAGTGAAGTAACATGACTTGAACAGACACAATGAAAGTGAAGTAACATGACTGGAACAGAGACAATGAAAGTTCTCAGTGAATTAACATGACTGGAACAAACGCAATGAAAGTCTGCATGAATCTGTCTTATGAAGCGGAATAGTTATTTGAAACTAACAATCCTAGAGCATTATAGACAGCTTAGAATCAGGACTTACCGATAAATGAAATATACATTGAACATGGCGTCTTTATCTGATTCTTCGAATATACAAACCTGATTGAGAAGGTCTAAGGACCAGATGTCATACTGATCATATTTTGTTCTCTTATCTCAGGACCCTTTGACTCCTCCTGAAGCGTAGATCCCAGTTCACACCTAGGTTGTTTTTTTTTTTTTTTTTTGGGGGGGGGGGGGAGTTTCCGGGGACCTGGCGTGATCACACGTTTGATCGGCTGCACACATCTGTGATCGGCGGGAGGGCCTCCGGCAGTCTAGCGTGTACCCGACTCCGTATGTCACTTCACACCTTGTCTTCCCTTTCCTGGGTTGTGGAACGTCACATGTGTGAACTTTTCGATTAGACTCTCATTGTAGAATGCGAGATCCCCACTCTCTGACAGAGATGCAGCTGTGCCGGTTTGTACAATGGCGCGCAATTTGGCGTCCTGTTTTTAAGCGCTGAGAGTATAGTTTTAATCTTCTGCTCATTCCTCCTTATTTTGTCCATAAAATGAGAAATTCATTCTGGTATGCGACGAGAGATTCTATAACAGAAGATGAAGGTAGGGAGACGAGGTGAGGGAGACTAGAGAAGGTAGAATAACAAGGGAGATTAGAGAAGGGAGATTATGGAAGTGACACGAGAAAACGGAGACGAGAGAAGGGAGACTAGAGAAGGAACAATGAAGAATGAGGAGGCGTGGGGAAGAAGGGGGATGAAGAAGCACTTTATTTTAGATAGTAGTGCCATCTGGGAGAAATGTTCATGTTTGATCACTTTCTATTAAACTATTCATGTTTTGATATTTTTATAATCTGTCAAGATTGAGTACACTGTCTATGTTTGACAATGTATCAACATGTTCTTCAGATAGGCTTCCTATGGGAAACAACTGTCTATGTTTGACAATGTATCAACATTTTCCACAGATCGTGTTCCCATCAGGGACAACTCTTTACGTGGAGAGAAGCGCCATCAAGAGCTATAATTACATTAACATGTGGCTGAAACCTTCACCTGTGGACCGGAAGCACTCAGAAGGTATGGTGAGAAGTGTACATATGTGCACAGGCTTCTGTAGCTTAGATGTTTTATCTCAGAATCCTCATCTGTTCTCTCTCTCTCTCTCTCTCTCTCTCTCTCTCTCTCTCTCTCTCTCTCCCTCTCTCTCTCTCTCTCACACTGGATGCAAAACCTAGAGGTGCATCTTGAACACAAGTACATTACTGTAGAGTGAGTGAGAGAGTTAGTGAGTGTGAGTGAGAGAGAGAGTGAATGGGTGTGAGAGCTTGCGTGTGTGTGTCTGTGTTAGAAGAATAGAGAGAGAGAGAGAGAGAGAGAGAGAGAGAGAGAGAGAGAGAGAGCGCGCACGGATGTCATGTAACATGTCATTCCATATTGTTTGTGTATTCTCATCTTCATATTATCATTTTGTATGCCACTTGATTTTATCATGTATAGTATGAACACATGCACATTACTGTAGTATGAGTGAGAGAGTTAATGAGTGTGTGTGAGAGAGAGTAAGTGCGAGAGAGAGAGAGAGAATGTGTATGTGTGTGTGTATAAGAAAACAGAGAGAGAGAGAGAGAGAGAGAGAGAGATGAGAGATGAGAGAGAGAGAGAGAGAGAGAGAGAGAGTTGAATTGCATCATTAATTTTTACGTTACACAATGTATATGTACACATTTTTCTCCAATGTTTACAATTTTTGTGAGAATGCACACGACAATCGTCAATGTATATGTGTGTAAAGTGTGGGTTTTTTTTTTCATACTGGTTTCAGTGATTATGTGAGGCATCATGTATGTGTCTAGATGTGAGGATGTGTGTGTGGGTGTGTATGAGGCATATGTATGTTGGGGTTGCGTGTTTGGCTGGGTGGTTGGGGTATGTGAGTGTGGGAAGGTAGATAAGAGAAACATGTGTTGATAGGTGGGTGGGGGATGTGTGGTTTTGAGTGGTTGATAGATCAGTACGTGAGTGGGGGATGTGTGTGGGGGATGAGTGTATGGGTGGAGATGTGTGTGTGTGTGTGTGGGTGGGGAGATGTGTGTGGATGGAGGATGTGTTGGGTGGAGTGTGTGTGGAGGGTTGTGTGTGTGGAAGGTGTGTTTTTGTGGATGGGGATGTGTCGGTGGGTGGGGATATGTGTGGGGGATGTGTGTATGGGGGTAGAGATGTGTGTATGGAAGGGGATGTCTGTGTATGGGTGGGGGTGTGTGGGTGGGGGCTGTGTGGTTAAGGGATGTGTGTTACGGGATGGATGATTTGGGAGAGGGGGGGGTGAGTGGAGGATGTGTGGGTTGGTGATCGTGTGTAGGTTGGGGGATGGATAAGGGATGTGTGTGTGTGTGTGTGTGTGTGTGTGTGTGTGTGTGTGTGTGTGTGTGTGGGTGGGTGTGGAATGTGGGTGTGGGTGGCGGGAGATTGTGTGGGTGGGGGGTTGTGTGTAAGTGGGGGATGTGTGGGTGGGTGCGGAGATTTGGTTGTTTCATGTGTGGGTAGGTGCCGTATGCGGGGTTCGTGGGGGAGATGTGTGTACTGGGTGTCGTAGTAATTCCTGGGGTGAGGGAAGCATACTATTACATCTTAATAACGGGATAGATGCACTCTGGGAATACCATAAATCTCAGTCTACAGACCCCACCAGCCCTTGGATTCCTGTCTCTCTCACTATCAACCGCTGGACAATACCTTTTCACCTCTCATCCAGAACAGATGACACGACTCTGGTGTCTACACATAATGACTAGATGATTATAATGTACAAGAGGATTATCAACAAAGGGAATGTTCATGAGAGAATCCTGGCCACCGCCAGGCGATAGAAGAAATGGCTATCTGGATTAGTCTCAGGCCGTCTCACTCATCACTGTACACTGGTACGATACCACAAGGATAAAGAGGTCACTCATCTGCACACGTAGCTGTGGAATGTCTCTGCCGAGGTGTAGTCTCAACTGGAATGACTAGCACGTCAATGTGGTGACTCCAAGTTGCGGTGGTACGTGATGACTCCGGACTAACATCCCTGTAGAAGTTCTGAAGGCCTGTCCTTCAAGCTTCACTGGTAAGGCCTGTGCTAGACAACATTCCTAAGAAGCCACCATAACATTTAACCCACAGTTAACAATGTCAAAGTTCTGGAAACAGATGGTGGTCTCTTATGGGATCAGGATGGGTATAACTGGGCCTATAAGCACAGAAAGTTGGCCACAGTTTCAAGTTGGACTCGGTCCCTCAAAGTCAGTACTGGTAGCCGCGTGACCCGGTAAGGAATGTCACAACTGTTCCATAATCCTACATGGTAGACTGTTCCCGGAACACCCGGCCATCATGAAATAAAGGGTAATGTAGTTCTTCTCTACCCGTTTGGCTAGTGGGTCATAATGTCAAAACTGTTCACAGACAAGAGGACACGATACTCGCCCGTGTGTAGCCATCATAATACTTGGTGGACTGGCTGAAGATCATTTAGCGTTTTAGACGGGACTGGACTGTGGCGTAGTGACTTCCCGGCACGTGGTGTGGTGTAGAAGCCTCACTTCACGTCACATAGGTAAGCCCGCCATTTAGCCTTCACCAAGTCATCTTCTCTGGTCCCGTCACGTAAGTCTCTCAGAAAGTAGAAACCTGCCAAAGATAACACCATGTGTGACTATCGTGACACAGACTTACCCACAGAGGTACACGTTACCTATGTGTACTCAGTAATAGGCCGGTGTCGCCATGACCCGGCCGGCAGCCTCACAGACCAGGATCCAATGCCAAAACTGAACTAGGTCTGGGTCCTAACAAGTGCTGGCTGAACCGTCCTCCGTCTCGAACCCGCCCAAGGTAGGGCTGTGTATCTGGTCATGGTGTCGGCGAAATCCTTCTGTTCCTAAAAAACTTCTAAGGACACAATATACCAGGTTAGTAGGTTAAAGGTACCTAGAGACAGAATGGCTCTGAAGGAGAGCCGGTGACCACCCGAATTTCCCCTCCCTCGGAGGTAGCCCCCTCTCCCTGGTTCTCTTTTATGTTTACCTACTATACAACCAGTTTCCCTGAGCTCGAGCTTGATCCAAGAATTTAATAGATGATACAGGGAAATCCCCCTGTAGCGGAAGTCCACATCCCGTTCCCTCCTCCCCTAGTTAAGGTCAGCGCATTTGGAACGATGTTCAGCTGGCTGTGACCAGCTCTGTCGCATTCCCCAGTTTCTCCCAGTGTCAACCTCTCGGGAACCAACTGCCTATCAAGATGGTGTTCCGTTACGGCAACCAATAACATAAAGAGTAAGAAGAAAGCTCAGCAAAGCCAGTGGTCGCCCACACCAAAGAATTCGAACTTAGACACCCGCAATGTCCTTCGATATGACCTTCGACACGTCCGGCGACCATCGCATGGGTTTCGTCTAGTTCGGCCGAGTTCCCTGATACCTCACTCGACCTATGTTCTACACCGCCTTCGCCCACGTCCGTTTGTGTCGACTACGTTAGAGTTCTAAGGCCGCCCAGGAGTGAACTCGGACTTCTAACACTATTGGGCCTGTCCTAAATGTCTATACTTACTTGTAGCGGCTAATAACACGCATTCCCGTACTTGTCAATGGTAACGCAAAAACAGGCCTACAATCCATCGTGTTCAACTCGCCTGCAGTGTTAAGTTAAAACACAAGCCCACAGTTTCACCCCTGACTGACCTTTGTGCGCCGGGCGGGACATGTGGTCGAAACAGCTTCGGTTCAACGGGGGTAACGACACACATTATTTATTAATATGTTTAACGTACCTTACGACAAACTGTGCATTCAGAATTGAGGAGCTCCCGTCCCAACACTGGGACGTTCTGTCGGTTTTCTTTGATAAACAGCAAGACACTGGCTTCCTCTCTCCCATTTACGAATTAACACAGTCGTTCAAACACTACGACTTGCTCTCACGGCCGGATCTCAACTGAGCCTCTCTTTGTTCTAAGACGGTTCTTGCGCATGCGTTAGCGGAACTGGTTGGGTTGAGCTGGTCTCACACGAACAGTCCTAGAAGTACAAGGGCCACCAATCGCCCTTGCGTGGGGTACATTAATACCTACGGTTGTATCCCTTCGACTAGATCGTCTGTTCTACTGAAAAAGGGGAATTGGACTTTTGGGAGTTTTGCTAGGTGAATTCTCAGCCGTTCCATGACATAGGCCCC
The DNA here is from genome assembly GCA_014155875.1 of Cepaea nemoralis. NCBI lineage: Eukaryota > Metazoa > Mollusca > Gastropoda > Stylommatophora > Helicidae > Cepaea > Cepaea nemoralis. Next base: position 163,928 of record JACEFZ010003594.1, read on the forward strand.
CTCTTAAGAGAGTTGACCGCGTCGACTGTCTCCTGCTGGATGTTCACTCCTAGCAAACTCGTCCTCTGCCTCTGGGACTGGATGCCTAGACAGAAAGTCAGCCCCAACATTCTCCTTACCGGGAATGTATTCCACCGTAAAGGTGTAGGGCTGAAGCAACAACGACCACCGCATCAAGCGCGCGTTGAGCTTACGGGAGGTGGCCAAGCCCATCTTTGGTTGATGGTCTGCCGGTGTCCTCAAAGGTACAACCTCCCCATCACTTTGGGCAGTCACTTGGACAGCCCGTCTCCTATCAGTGATCGACAACCGCGCGTGCCCGTCGAGTCCTTACGTTCGGCCGGACGACCATCCGACTCGCGTACGCAACGGGGTGCAATACCGACGGATCTTCCCTTCCCGGCGGTACCCGTGTCGTCACTACCGCTATGTCTCCCTACAAACATGTCTCGGGATTTGCGGTATCGTCCTCGATGGACGGTTATAGTCTTCCCAGAACCCTCTGGACTCGGGTTTTCCCTGGCCATCTCTTTCGATAGCGGGCCAGTCCGTTGATCTCGGTCGGAGTCCAGGGTATCTCGCGCCGCATCCGACGTTACCCACCCCTTCCGAACTGGGTTACTAGTGACTGACATCGCCGACAGGTGCAGAGATTTGTCACCGGACCTCTCCTCGTTTTTCCGCAGGAGATTTGCATGGAAAATTCTCAAAATTCCCCCGATCCGGATCTCGTAGTTGGTCTTGGACACTACCCTGACCACGGGATAAGGACCTTGCCATCCTACCTCGAGCATATTGGTCCTGCTTGGACCCCACAATAATACTCTATCTCCCACCTTAAGACCTAATCTAGTCTTAGTCCGATCTGTGTGTGTAGCCCTCTGGCACCTTGGGCATGACTTTACTAACCGGCGTACATCGCCAGTCATTCGTGGCCAGTAATAATGACCGGAAATTCGCTGCAGCATCGCTCTGACACACCCCATATGTCCATTCCCGGATAGGTTACTTACCCGATATGGTGTGTCCCCCTCTGAAGAATGGGAAACGGTAGTCAGTCGGGACCACCAACTGCCCGTGCAGTTCATCTCCCCTTCCGGCTCTCCGGTAGAGCAGCCGATTCTTCAGATAGTACTGGTCCCGTTGCGGTGGGTCCGCACTTTTCTGCAGCTTCTTGTAGCACGGACGTAGTGTCGCGTCTTCGCTCTGGGCCGTACGCAAACCCCCTAGGTGGGTTTTCGAGCTGGTTGTGTTTGCCTCGTCTTTCCCCGTGTGGGCGCAGGTATGTATGTCGCCCTAGGTGGATTGGCTTCTTCGGCACCCCTAGAAATACATATTTACTCCCCAGAATCACGGGATATAGGGGATCGAGTAATACCGCGGCTGGGATGTTGCCCGTGACGTATCTCGACCTAATCTCTACGTTAGCGATTGGTAACGTCATGGCTACCGCACTCTTCATAGCCGGCTGTATCTCGATGCTTTCCCCAGTGAGTTGGTATGGTCTCACTAGACTGGCGGCAATGACGGCTTCCCCGTCTAGGCCAGTGTCATAGAGACACTCAACCTGCTGGCCGTTGACTTCTATCAGTTCGACCACAGGTGGCCTCTCTTGATCCAGAGTCTCTTCGCCGACCTCGACCTTTTCGGTGGTAACAGCCTTTGGACCCACGAGGCAGGCCGCGAAGTGTGAGCTCTTAGCCTTCGATCTGCAGTCCCTGGTATTGTGCGAGGGTGACTGGCAAATCGAACACCACTTTTCACTCCATTTCCGTTTCGGTGGAGAGTTATGTGGGCTCTTGCTCCGATCCTTCGACTTCTCTGGACTCTGGTCAGAGGATTTTTCATAAGGTTCTACCTTCTTGGCATGAGAGTTCTTCAGTTTCTTTTTTGTCAGTCTTGTCCTGACTTTTTACCCATGGAGGGATGGGTTTCCCCACCTTCACCATGCACCTCGACGAATCGTTCAGCCATTTTGGCTACTACCTCTAATCTCTCCGCCCCTTGTTCTCCCAAGAACTCTTTGAGCGGTTTCGACATATGCTTCCGCATCTGGTCGACGATCATCAGTTCTTCGAGACTGTCGTAATCGTGCGCGAACTGAGCTAAGTCCATCCATTTATGGAGGTAGGATCTAAGCCGCTCGCCGTACGCAGCAAATAACTCACTCGGCTCTCGTTTCGCTTCTCGAACTTCTTGCGGTAAGTATGCGACGTCATCTCGAACGTTTCAGCAGCGCTGCCTTCAGTTCGGCATAATTATTCTCGTGACCCGCCGGGTAAACGCGAATAGACCTCGTACGCGGTACGCGCAACCCCTGGGACAGTTTCAGACACCACTTGTCTCGATCGAGACCATGGCGACAGACATAGCCTCGAACTTTTGTAAGAACTGGTCGATCTTTTCTTTTATCTTCCTCAAAATCGGTAGAGGAAACTTCATGGCATGATAACCATGTCGACCTAAGGTAGGTGAACCAGGGAGTGAAGACCCTCCTACTGCTCCTTCAGAATCCCTACTTGATTGTGCCCTGAGCTCGAGTTCCCGCATACGGTACTCATGCTCTCGCTTCTGAGCCTCTTGTTCGGCGTCGAACTTTTTAGCAGCTTGCTCAGCTTCGAACTTTTTAGCGGCTTGTTCGGCTTCGAACCTCTTAGCGGCTTGTTCGGCTTCAAACTTCTTCAACTCCAACGCCATCCTTCGATCCTCCGCTTCTTGCTGTTTTCTCTCTCTCTCTTCCTGACCGGAAGTCTCTCTCAATCCCCTTGGATCTACTCTGATAGTGCCGTGCCGGTGAGGCCCATTTCCTTCACCGGTTGCCCGCACTTCATCCATATTTAATTTTGTGGATGCCATACTAAAGAGTATATGTTAGTAGTGTGAGTGATCTGTAAATCATGCAAGATAGAGATATTCAATACAACCAATCTAATCTATATATGACCTCCCAAACACCACAAGTCAATCTGTCTTTTGCCAAGAGAAGAAACAGGACCAAAGACCTATGTAGACCTGAATAGAGATACTAGGAATGAAATGTCCTAACCACAATCACCAGAGCTGTCTCATCAATCTCCCGGACGAGCCCCCAAATAATGTCGTAGTAATTCCTGGGGTGAGGGAAGCATACTATTACATCTTAATAACGGGATAGATGCACTCTGGGACTACCATAAATCTCAGTCTACAGACCCCACCAGCCCTTGGATTCCTGTCTCTCTCACTCTCAACCGCTGGAAAATACCTTTTTCACCTCTCATCCAGAACAGATGACACGACTCTGGTGTCTACACATAATGACTAGATGATATAATGTACAAGAGGATTATCAACAAAGGGAATGTTCATGAGAGAATCCTGGCCACCGCCAGGAGATAGAAGAAATGGCTATCTGGATTAGTCTCAGGCCGTCTCACTCATCACTGTACACTTGGTACGATACCACAAGGTTAAAGAGGTCACTCATCTGCACACGTAGTGTGGAATGTCTCTGCCGAGGTGTAGTCTCAACTGGAATGACTAGCCCGTCAATGTGGTGACTCCAAGTTGCGGTGGTACGTGATGACTCCGGACTAACATCCCTGTAGAAGTTCTGAAGGCCGGTCCTTCAAGCTTCACTGGTAAGGCCTGTGCTAGACAACATTCCTAAGAAGCCACCATAACATTTAACCCACAGTTAACAATGTCAAAGTTCTGGAAACAGATGGTGGTCTCTTATGGGATCAGGATGGGTATAACTGGGCCTATAAGCACAGAAAGTTGGCACAGTTCAAGTTGACTCTGTCCCTCAAAGTCAGTACTGGTAGCGCGTGACCCGGTAAGGAATGTCACAACTGTTCATAATCCTACATGGTAGACTGTTCCCGGAACACCCGGCCATCATGAAATAAAGGGTAATGTAGTTCTTCTCTACCCGTTTGGCTAGTGGGTTATAATGTCAAAACTGTTCACAGACAAGAGGACACGATACTCGCCCGTGTGTAGCCATCATAATACTTGGTGGACTGACTGAAGATCATTTAGCGGGTAAGACGGGACTGGACTGTGGCGTAGTGACTTCCCGGCACGTGGTGTGGTGTAGAAGCCTCACTTCACGTCACATAGGTAAGCCCGCCATTTAGCCTTCACCAAGTCATCTTCCTCTGGTCCCGTCACGTAAGTCTCTCAGAAAGTAGAACCTGCCAAAGATAACACCATGTGTGAATATCGTGACACAGACTTACCCCCAGAGGTACACGTTACCTATGTGTACTCAGTATAGGCCGGTGTCGCCATGACCCGGCCGGCAGCCTCACAGACCAGGATCCAATGCCAAACTGAACTAGGTCTGGGTCCTAACAAGTGCTGGCTGAACCGTCCTCCGTCTCGAACCCGCCCAAGGTAGGGCTGTGTATCTGGTCATGGTGTCGGCGAAATCCTTCTGTCCTAAAAAGACTTCTAAGGACACAATATACCAGGTTAGTAGGTTAAAGGTACCTAGAGACAGAATGGCTCTGAAGGAGAGCCGGTGACCACCGAATTCCCCTCCCTCGGAGGTAGCCCCCTCTCCCTGGTTCTCTTTTATGTTTACCTACTATACAACCAGTTTCCCGGAGCTCGAGCTTTGATCCAAGAATTTAATAGATGATACAGGGAAATCCCCCTGTAGCGGAAGTCCACATCCCGTTCCCTCCTCCCCTAGTTAAGGTCAGAGCATTTGGAACGATGTTCAGCTGGCTGTGACCAGCTCTGTCGCATTCCCCAGTTTCTCCAGTGTCAACCTCTCGGGAACCAACTGCCTATCAAGATGGTGTTCCGTTACGGCAACCAATAACATAAAGAGTAAGAAGAAAGCTCAGCAAAGCCAGTGGTCGCCACACCAAAGAATTCGAACTAGACACCCGCAATGTCCTTCGAATGACCTTCGACACGTCCGGCGACCATCGCATGGGTTTCGTCTAGTTCGGCCGAGTTCCCTGATACCTCACTCGACCTATGTTCTACACCGCCTTCGCCCACGTCCGTTTGTGTCGACTACGTTAGAGTTCTAAGGCCGCCCAGGAGTGAACTCGGACTTCTAACACTATTGGGCCCTGTCCTAAATGTCTATAATTACTTGTAGCGGCAATAACACGCATTCCCGTACTTGTACAATGGTAACGCAAAAACAGGCCTACAATCCATCGTGTTCAACTCGCCTGCAGTGTTAAGTTAAAACACAAGCCCACAGTTTCACCCCTGACTGACCTTTGTGCGCCGGGCGGGACATGTGGTCGAACAGCTTCGGTTCAACGGGGTAACGACACACATTATTTATTTAAATATGTTTAACGTACCTTACGACAAACTGTGCATTCAGAATTGAGGAGCTCCCGTCCCAACACTGGACGTTCTGTCGGTTTTCTTTGATAAACAGCAAGACACTGGCTTCCTCTCTCCCATTTACGAATTAACACAGTCGTTCAAACACTACGTCTTGCTCTCACGGCCGGATCTCAACTGAGCCTCTCTTTGTTCTAAGACGGTTCTTGCGCATGCGTTAGCGGAACTGGTTGGGTTGAGCTGGTCTCACACGAACAGCCTAGAAGACAAGGGCCACCAATCGCCCTTGCGTGGGGTACATTAATACCACGGTTGTATCCCTTCGACTAGATCGTCTGTTCTACTGAAAAAGGGGAATTGGACTTTTGGGAGTTTTGCTAGGTGAATTCTCAGCCGTTCCATGACAGTGGGTAGAAGATGTGTCTTTGGCTGGGTGGTTGGGGGTGTTTGGGTGGATGATGGAGGATATGTGGGCGGGTGAGTGTTGATGGGTTATGGGATGGGTGGAGTATGTGTGTATGGATGGGGAGGTGTATATGGGTGGGGAGGTGTGTATGGGTGGGGAGGTGTGTATAGGTTGGGGATGTGTGTGGGTGGGGATGTGTGGGTGGGGTTGTATAGGTGGGTGCATGTATGTGTGACTGGGGGTGTGTGTGAGGAGGTGGGTGGGGGATGTCTGTTTTGGTTGATGTGTTGTGGGTGGGAGATGTGTGTGTCGGTTGGGAGATGTATGTAGGTGGAGGGATGTGAGTGGGTGAGGGATGGGTGGATGGGTTGGGGAATGTATGTTTGCCTGGGGGGTGTGTGTTTGTGGGTGGGGGATGTGTCTCATAACATGGTAATATGCATTGTTTATGTTTACAACATTAATATGACCATGTTTTATTTTCTATGTGATTGTATTATGCGCTATTGATGAACGAAAGATGAGTGATTGGAAGGACCGAATGTAAGACGGGCCTGCGTGCCCAATTTGTTACCCTTTGAAAATAAAGTTCGTTCGTTCGTTCGTTAGGTCTTGCATTATTTGCTCGGACAATTTGTGTTCATTACATATATATATATATGTTTCCTGCCACTGAAACTACTGTTGTTCACTATTCTTGTTTTGATTCTATACTTATTTTTATCATTTTATTCACTACAACAACTTTGTGAGTTGATTGAATTCATGTCACTACAAGAACTGACCTGGTTTGAGTGAATTCTGTTCACCACACTAAAACAAAAGACGTGAAATGAGAGAATACTTTTCACTACAACAACTATGTTGGGCGAATACTGTTCACTACAATAACTGACCTGAATTTAGTGAATTCTATTTACTACGACAAACGACGTGAAATGAGTGAATACTGTTAATACAACGACTAACGTGTGTTGAGTGAATTCTATTCACTACAACAAGTGACGTGAGTTGAGTGACTTTCTCTTTTACTCTGCAGGCTTGTGTGGGCACTATGACGGGAATGTGACCAATGATCTAACCTACCCAAACGGCACAGTTAGGGTGGACAACTCCAGTCAGCCATTGGATTACTTTCGCACTTGGAGGTTTGTGTGACTGTTGCTATGTAAATAGATATGGTCCAGCCATTATCTGTACCTCTACTGTAGTGTGACGGTGACATGTGACTAGACGTTCTCCAGCCATTATCTGTACCTCTACTGTAGTGTGACGGTAACATGTGACTAGAGGATGTCCAGCCATTATCTGTACATCTACTGTAGTGTGACGGTGACATGTGACTGGACGTGCTCCAGCCATTATCTGTACCTCTACTGTAGTGTGACGGTGACATGTGACTGGACGTGCTCCAGCCATTATCTGTACCTCTCCTGTAGTGTGACGGTGACATGTGACTGGACGTTATCCAGCCATTATCTGTACCTCTCCTGTAGTGTGACGGTGACATGTGACTAGACGTTATCCAGCCATTATCTGTACATCTACTGTAATGTGACGGTGACATGTGACTAGAGGATGTCCAGCCATTATCTGTACATCTACTGTAGTGTGACGGTGACATGTGACTGCACGTGCTCCAGCCATTATCTGTACCTCTCCTGTAGTGTGACGGTGACATGTGACTAGAGGATGTCCAGCCATTATCTGTACCTCTGCTGTAGTGTGACGGTGACATGTGACTAGACGTTATCCAGCCATTATCTGTACCTCTACTGTAGTGTGACGGTGACATGTGACTAGAGGATGTCCAGCCATTATCTGTACCTCTACTGCAGTGTGACGGTGACATGTGACTAGAGGATGTCCAGCCATTATACCTCTACTGGGGGGGGCCCATTACTGCTACAATCTACTGTAGTGTGACGGTGACATGTGACTAGAGGTGCTCCAGCCATTATCTGTACCTCTGCTGTAGTGTGCCTGTGGGAGTGTTATCTCCAGGTTCATTGTCCCATTCTCCTTAAATAGAGAGACCCCATTACCTCCATTGAAACCTAACTGTTAATTCCCACGTTCCCTCGCTGAACAGCAAAACAAGTGAACCAACTCGCCAACATTAAAACTGAGACAGACAGTGTAGGAGATACATTGCAGCTAACCTTCATTGTGGAGACGGCACCTGATTGATTGCTATTACACATAGCTAATAACAATTCCACACCATTCACTAATATTATTGAGTCGTGTAGTATTGCAATATCCCCATGCCTTTACAATGCATTTCTTTTATATTGTTGTTCTCAGTTAGCCACGAATAATGTGTGGATGAAATAATGTATGAAAGAGAGTGCACAATGGTAGACATGCCTGCGTGAACAGATCTTATCCCTGGGAAAATAAAGTTTGATCGTTCGTTTGTTCATTCCTTCGTTCGATCGTTTGCACGTGTTCATTGTCACATTCTCCTTCAATAGAGAGACCTCAATATCTCCATGTTCATTGTCACATTCTCCTTCAATAGAGAGACCTCAATATCTACATGTTCATCGTCACATTCCCCGACAATAGAGAGACCTCAATATCTACATGTTCATTGTCACATTCTCCTTCAATAGAGAGACCTCAATATCTCCATATTCATCTTCACATTCACCTTCAACAGTCACGCATAATCTAAATGTTCATTGTCACATTCTCCGACAATAGAGAGACCTCAATATCTACATGTTCATTGTCACATTCTCCGACAATAGAGAGACCTCAATATCTACATGTTCATCTTCACATTCTCCGACAATACAGAGACCTCAATATCTACATGTTCATCTTCACATTCTCCGACAATAGAGAGACCTCAATATCTACATGTTCATCTTCTCATTCACCTTCAACAGTCACGCATAACCTACATGTTCATTGTCACATTCTGCGACAATAGAGAGACCTCAATATCTACATGTTCATTGTCACATTCTCCGACAATAGAGAGACCTCAATATCTACATGTTCATCTTCTCATTCACCTTCAACAGTCACGCATAACCTACATGTTCATTGTCACATTCTGCGACAATAGAGAGACCTCAATATCTAAATGTTCATTGTCACATTCTCCTTCAATAGAGAGACCTCAATATCTACATGTTCCTTGTCACATTCTCCGACAATAGAGAGACCTCAATATCTACATGTTCATCGTCACATTCTCCGACAATAGAGAGACCTCAATATCTACATGTTCATCGTCACATTCTCCTTCAATAGAGAGACCTCAATATCTCCATGTTCACCATCACATTCTCCGACAATAGAGAGACCTCAATATCTACATGTTCATCGTCACATTCTCCTTCAATAGAGATACCTCAATATCTACATGTTCATTGTCACATTCTCCGACAATAGAGAGACCTCAATATCTACATGTTCATTGTCACATTCTCCGACAATAGAGAGACCTCAATATCTACATGTTCATCGTCACATTCTCCGACAATAGAGAGACCTCAATATCTACATGTTCATCGTCACATTCTCCTTCAATAGAGAGACCTCAATATCTCCATGTTCACCATCACATTCTCCGACAATAGAGAGACCACAATATCTACATGTTCATCGTCACATTCTCCTTCAATAGAGAGACCTCAATATCTACATGTTCACCATCACATTCTCCGACAATAGAGAGACCTCAATATCTACATGTTCACCATCACATTCTCCGACAATAGAGAGACCTCAATATCTACATGTTCACCATCACATTCTCCGACAATAGAGAGACCTCAATATCTACATGTTCATCTTCACATTCTCCGACAAGAGAGAGACCTCAATATCTACATGTTCATCGTCACATTCTCCGACAATAGAGAGACCTCAATATCTACATGTTCATTGTCACATTCTCCGACAATAGAGAGACCTCAATATCTACATGTTCATCGTCACATTCTCCGACAATAGAGAGACCTCAATATCTACATGTTCATTGTCACATTCTCCGACAATAGAGAGACCTCAATATCTACATGTTCATCTTCTCATTCACCTTCAACAGTCACGCATAATCTACATGTTCATTGTCACATTCTCCGACAATAGAGAGACCTCAATATCTACATATTCATTGTCACATTTTCCGACAATAGAGAGACCTCAATATCTACATGTTCATTGTCACACTCTCCGACAATAGAGAAACGTCAATATCTACATGTTCATTGTCACATTCTCCGACAATAGAGAGACCTCAATATCTCCATGTTCATCGTCACATTATCCGACAATAGAGAGACCTCAATATCTACATGTTCATTGTCACATTCTCCGACAATAGAGAGACCTCAATATCTAAATGTTCATTGTCACATTCTCCTTCAATAGAGAGACCTCAATATCTAAATGTTCATCGTTACATTCTCCGACAATAGAGAAACCTCAATATCTACATGTTCATTGTCACATTATCCGACAATAGAGAGACCTCAATATCTCCATGTTCATTGTCACATTCTCCTTCAATAGAGAGACTTCATTATCACCATGTTCATTGTCACATTCTCCTTCAATAGAGAGACTTCATTATCACCATGTTCATTGTCACACTCTCCTTCAATAGAGAGACTTCATTATCACCATGTTCATTGTCACATTCTCTGTGTAATAGAGCGACCTCATTACATGATCATTGCAAATCTGTTGTCCCACAGAGTGAACCAGTCAGACACCTACTACACTGGGGCATGTGACAGGGGGAACCTGACGGCCACCAGCCAGCCAGAGAAGCAGCCTTACTCCTGCTACTGCCGACAGGAGGCGGCCCAGATGTGTGGGGACGGCTTGGATCTCACCGGATGTTCTTACCTGAATATCAGTATGTTTCTGTTTACGCCACTGTGATTGTAGTTGTCCCTGTCACTATCTACACTCATGTCACTGTCCACGTCCCTGTCACTGTCTACACTCATGTCACTGTCCACGTCCCTGTCACTGTCCACGTCTCTGTCACTGTCCAAGTCCCTCTCACTGTCCGAGTCCCTGTCACTGTCCAAGTCCATCTCACTGTCCACGTCCCTGTCACTGTCCAAGTCCCTCTCACTGTCCACGTCCCTGTCACTGTCTACACTCATGTCACTGTCCACGTCCCTGTCACTGTCCACGTCTCTGTCACTGTCCAAGTCCCTCTCACTGTCCGAGTCCCTGTCACTGTCCAAGTCCATCTCACTGTCCACGTCCCTGTCACTGTCCAAGTATCTCTCACTGTCCACGTCCCTGTCACTGTCTACACTCATGTCACTGTCCACGTCCCTGTCACTGTCCACGTCTCTGTCACTGTCCAAGTCCCTCTCACTGTCCAAGTCCCTGTCACTGTCCAAGTCCATCTCACTGTCCACGTCCCTGTCACTGTCCAAGTCCATCTCACTGTCCACGTCCCTGTCACTGTCCACGTCTCTGTCACTGTCCACGTCTCTGTCACTGTCCACGTCCCTCTCACTGAACACGTCCCTGTCACTGTCCAAGTCCCTCTCACTGTCCACGTCCCTCTCACTGTCCACATCTCTGTCACTGTCTAAGTCCCTCTCACTGTCCACGTCCCTGTCACTGTCCACGTCCCTCTCGCTGTCCACGTTTCTGTCACTGTCTAAGTCCGTCTCACTGACCACGTCCCTGTCACTGTCCACGTCCCTGTCACTGTCTAAGTCCGTCTCACTGTCCACGTCCCTGTCACTGTCTACGTCCCTGTCACTGTCCACGTCCCTGTCACTGTCCACGTCCCTGTCACTGTCCACATCCCTGTCACTGTCCACGTCCCTCTCGCTGTCCACGTCTCTGTCACTGTCTAAGTCCGTCTCACTGTCCACGTCCCTCTCACTGTCCACGTCCCTGTCACTGTCCACGTCCCTCTCACTGTCCACGTCCCTGTCACTGTCCAAGTCCCTCTCACTGAACACGTCCCTGTCACTGTCCACGTCCCTGTCACTGTCCACGTCCCTGTCACTGTCCACGTCCCTCTCACTGTCCACGTCCCTGTCACTGTCCAAGTCCCTCTCACTGAACACGTCCCTGTCACTGTCCAAGTCCCTCTCACTGCCCACGTCCCTGTCACTGTCCACGTCCCTCTCACTGTCCACGTCCCTGTCTCTGTCAAAGTCCCTCTCACTGTCCACGTCCTCGTCACTGTTTCCTCTCAGAGTGTGTCAGCCAAGCCATGTCGTTGTGCTGTGGCATCACGTCACTGTTGTCCTGCTTCTCTTCACTGTGTTAGGTGTCCATTATTATCTGCATCATCGTCATTAAGTTGCCTGCCGAACGGAGCCCACAATCATGTTTCTCCGCATCTTGCCATCTCTACAATCTTGCCATCTCTACAATCTTGCCATCTCTACAATCTTGCAATCTCTACAATCTTGCCATCTCTACAATCTTGCCATCTCTACAATCTTGCCATCTCTACAATCTTGCCATCTCTACAATCTTGCCATCTCTACAATCTTGCCATCTCTACAAGCATGTATCAATTCCGTACCACGGCAAAAAGCTGTCAAGAATCTTGTTTCCGTGTCTTCCACTGATTCTCTCTTTGTACAAATGTTTCCAGTTGTCACAACATTTTCCTCTTCTCATAATTTATGTATCATACACACGACACTGTACAAACTTGAAGCCGAGGAGAACAGAATGTAGATATATATAATAATCTCTTCTTTCCGGTGATGTGAGGTAGAGGGCGCAACGCTGATCACGTTCGGGCCAAAGAGGAGAACAATAGAGAAGAGAGATAAGAGAGAAAACCTCTCACCGCCGCAACTCACAAGAAAGTTGAGTTGAGTTAACAACCGACATCACTGCACTCAGGACATTTTAATAAGTGCTCCGTCCCCTCGTTCAACAGCCAGAGAAGAGTCATACTACTAATCGTTCCCACCGCTATCTGATTAAAAGTTCTCCTGGTCTTCTCTCTGTTTTGAGATTCTGCCAGAACCCCTGCCGATCCCCCGCAATCTCATTCTTTCCACATATGGGTTCTCAGTCTGTTCCTCCGCCTTCTCCACCTGATTCCACAAGCGCACGACCACCTCCCCCTTGTCCATAGGCAAACTACCACCAAGAGGTGCAAATCAAATCAAATCAAATCAAGTTTATTAGGGTCACAAATTGGGCGCGCAGGCCCGTCTTACATTCGGCCCTTCCAATCACTCGTCTTTCGTTCATCAAGAGCATTATACATTTACATAGGAAGAAAAATAAACATTGTGAAATGAATGTTGTAAACATAAACAAGGCAAATTACCATGTTATGAGGCCCATCTCCCACCTACCCATACATCACCCCACCCACACACAACCCCACCTACCCACACACACGCACACCAAGGGACACATACATACCCCACCAACCGACCCATCCCCCACCCACACACACTCCCCTCACCTCTTCCCCCAACCAAAACACACTCGCCACCCACAAACATTCCCCCATTAATCCACATATCCCACGCCCACCCACATACACATCCTAACCCACACATCCTCTCCCCATCCACACCTCAACCACCCATCCCCCAGCCACGTCTCCATTGACCACATATTTCCCACCCACGCACACAATCCCCCACCAACCCACACATCGCACATCCACTCACACATCCCCAAACCATACACACACATCCCCACCAACTGGCATCTCCCTACCCCCCCCCCCCCCACACACACTCACACATTTCCCTAACCACCCATACATCCCCAATCCACTCACACACACACCCCACCACCCACACATACATCCTCCACCCACCCATACATGCCTATTTCCTGCTAGCCTATCAGCTTGTTCATTCCCCCGTACCCCTCATTTTCTGCTTCTTCTTCAGTTTTCCTAGCCATTGAGGTTCTTTGCTGCAGATACAATTCGTCTCCATTCGTCTCTCTGGTTGACCTTCTCTGTCAGTCGTTGATTCCAAGTGCTTATAGGTCTGTATATATATATATATATATATATATATATATATATATATATATATATATATATATATATATATATATATATATATATATATATATATATATATATATATATATATATATATTATCTCTCCACCGACTTCTTGGTCTACCTCGGGGTCTACGGTTATTTATTTCCTGAGTGTAAGCGAGTTTTGTTTCCTTATTGTCGTCCATTCTTTCTATATGCCCCGGCCATTGTAGTCTATTAGCCTTCATGATACCAGTGATTAGCGGGGACTTAAACAGATCATAAATTTCTTTGTTACTTCTTCTTTTCCACTCTCCACTCTGTGTATCCTTAATGGGTCCAAAGATGCGTCTTAAAACTTTGTTTTCAAAGGTTTGTAACAAGGCTTCGTCTCCTTTCGTTGTACTCCAGGTTTCAGAGCCATACAGCACAACTGGTCTGATCAGTGTTTTGTATATTGTGATTTTGGTGTTACGAGATAGCGCATTTGATTTTAGTAGATGTTGTAGTGCATAGTATACAATACCGCCACATGGCCAGGGCAAAATATCCATACAATTCTCAGAATCTGTGACCTCTGAAGCGACAAGAGCCATACCACACGAAACATTCCTTTCTCCACCTTGCTAAGCATACGCTTTGAATACATAATGAATACAATGTGTCTTGCAGTAGTCTTCTCTAGCCACCGGAATGCCGCTGTTACTGCCTCCACCTCCATTCTCATGCTAGAGGTCGTAGTCTCATACGCCAGACTCTCCTTTTTCAAGACTCGTCCATTAGCCTTTGCAATAAAGCCCCAGCCTCTACGTCTGTTTCTCACCACTGACTCATCGGTGTAGATAACTATGTCACCTTGATGTGTGTTTCATTGGATCAGCTGTTGCACTTCAAACTCAGTGCGACTCGCTGCCCATTCTCTGCACTCACGACCCAATGTTATTATTACATTGTGCCAGTCCGTGATGTCTTCCGGACCTTCAACCCACTCTCTTTCAAGATTGATGGTCTCTAGATCACACACCTGACTTATAGAAAGTTCTGCCTGTGCCATCCAGGACCTGCCTCGTCTTAATCTATGACCCTTTACTACATCCATTGCTGCATGCAGCGGGTTATCCCTGTCTGCGGAAACTCTCAGGTACCATTTGGCCTGAAGGACCCTATGTCTATCCGTCATTGTAGGTAGCGCCAGGATATCCCTCATGCATATAATTGGTGTGTCCTTTGTGCACCCCAGGATTAACCGCATGGCAGCATTTTGTATGTGCTCCAACCTTTCAAGCTGGCGCTTTGATACTGTCAGCAGCCCCAAACCATACTCATTGACAGAAATTATTAACTGCTGAAAGAGCCTTACAGTATCCTCTGATCTACCCCGGTTGCTGCCATAGCCCTCAATACATTAAGTCTCCTACCAGCCTTCACCACCAAAGCCTCCACTTGATCCTTAAAAGACAAACATTTGTCAAAGGTGATACCCAAGTACTTCAATTTACTCTCTCGAATAATACCTGGGACGTCTGCCTTGACGATCCGGTTATCCAGGGAGTACCACACAATCGCTGCCTTGTCTGGGTGTATAATGGCCCCTGCCTCCCTGCACCACTCCGCCACCCTGTTTACTGCCACCTGTAAGTCTTTCGCCAAACTGGCCCTGTCTCTGCCCTGTCTGTACACCAGCACATCATCTGCAAATGTCAAAATTCTACCCACACCTGATGTCTCAATAGCTGCGATTTTGCTGGTGTAGACATTAAAGAGAACTGGGGACAAGGCAGATCCCTGCGGCAATCCAGGTGTAATAGTACAGGGGTCAGAAGTCCAGGAACCCAAAGGCAGTGCAACCTTACGCTCATAAAGAACTGCCGCAAAGGACTGTCACAAGAAAGGGGACAGGAATGAGGAAGAAGATATCAGGATTCTGGAGGCCGGGGCAAGAACTATTACTGATGTTCAGGCAAGAATTATAACGTTTATACCCAGGACAATGGATTGAAACTCTTAGGCTGTCACAGCAACAATGAATGTAGAAACTAAATTTACACAGACTGAACAAACAAATCAAAATAAAACTACAAGCTCTTTATTAATCAATTTCTACAGCTTCAGGACCAACTAATGTCAGTGTAACCACAGAAACATCAGGCCACAAACAATTGCAGTATACAAAATATTATGAAGAGAATCTTAGACACCGATAAAATAAGGCACCTTACAAGAAGACTTTACAACATTTGTGACATGAACATAAATAGTCGTGATACCTCAACAAGTATGATTTACAGCGACGAGCAAAATATGGTAGGTACCAGCACAACTGTAAGGACGGGCAATAATGCTAAGCGCCAGCGCAAAACATTATAAGGATGAGCAACAATTGTAAGAGCGAGCAAGTAACCCAGGAAAAACTAGCACTCAAATACTGGCTTCTCCTGTAGATAAAAATAACATTTACTAATAGCTGTTCTTCCTGAGTTCTTATACACAAATATAAACACAACACATCTCTTGGACATCTTACTATGCACCAGTCAAACATCTGAATACCATTAATTAATAAGACAACATCAACACTTTTTAAGGTTGTCTCCATAAGACATAGATAATACTCTTGTACTGGTAACTATCACACACAACAAGATACAAAATCTTAACACTAGATTGTATAGCCTACTTCAGGCGTCACAACATTTGTGTACTAGTAACAATTAGACCCAATCAGACACAACATTTCAACACTGATTGGATTCCCTTACAAAAGACATAAACAGCATCTTTGGTCAACAAGACGCGACATCTGGACCACTGATTGGACACACACCCACATTCCATGAACAATGAAACTACACTGATAAGCAGACTACTTGTCCTACACAATTGCCCCAAAATAGCAACATTTATCAAGGAAACCATAATAAGCTCACTGCCTACATATTATCAAATATCGTATGCATTAATTCACCTCAAGAACAGTGCTCCCTATAGATTTCTCGCTTATTTCTGGTCTATTTTAACTCAATTCAGAGTCACATTGTCATAGCTATAGATCATTGTCACTTTAGGATACAGTCAACATTAAACACAACCTAGTGCTCCATAGTCCAGTACTCTACAAGTCCCTGTCAGCTGCCACACACACCTGCAACTATTATTCTATGCGGGGCATTAGGGTGCTCTGATCTACTCTAACAGAAGTGCACCGTTCTCGTCCTCTAGCTATGGTGCACTTCACATATCAACCAATCCCACAGTTTCTCTATTTTCAGCTCTGCGCACAAACAACAACTATCATACACTGGACATTACAGTGTCCTGATAAAACATACTATAAGCGCACAGTGCTCTTCCTCCTACTATGACGCACTTCCATCCATTCATCACGTGCCATGCCGATAAGCGTGGGCGGTCATGTTTTGCCATCTCACTCGATCACCAGAGTCATCACTTCACATGTTGACAAATTGCTCTCCTCATGTGCAACATGCTTGATGTATTCAATATCTCCTAGTACGCTTTATATCTTTACTAATACCAGTTCCAAATGCACACGTCCCTGCATCCTTCCTAAGTAAAATCGCTCCTGATATACATATATAGCATCCGCAGTCATTATGATTACATTAAGATGACTAATACACATTCCGCAGTCATTATGATTACATTAAGATGACTAATACACATTCCGCAGTCATTATGATTACATTAAGATGACTAATACACATTCAACCTATTAGAAGTACATTATTTCCTATGCTCCGTAGCTGTTGAGCCATGGCATACATTACAATGTAGCTACAAACTGGTCTATGTAATTTGTCTGTTCTTGTCTGTACAGTTCATATTTAATTACTACATGCAACTCACCTCAACGTCATCATCATCATCATCATCATCATCATCATCATCATCATCATCATCATCATCATCATCATCATCATCATCATCATCATCAACATCATCATCATCATCATCGTCATCATCATCATCATCGCCCATGTGTCATCTTTTTCATTTCAAAGTGTAAAAAGATGCTGTTATTCCCTAGATACTTGTGCCAACTTTGTACATACACACTTTTGGTGATGAACATATTTTCTGTATCACACATCTGTGGTATTGAACGCTAATTCAGTATTGTATTGTACGTTGTAAATGCATTACCAAATGCTTGAACTCTTAACTGGATAAAATGAATTTCTGATCAGAAGAACTATTTCTTGAGCTATTGGTGAATTCTCCTTATCAGGTCTGCACTGTGAGTGCATATATATACCACATGTAACATTTGACCAAATAAACAGTCTATGGTAGACATCACATGTAATACTTGACCAAACATAGTCTATGGTAGACATCACATGTACTACTTGACCAAACATAGTCTATGGTAGACATCACATGTAATACTTGACCAAACATACAGTCTATGGTAGACATCACATGTAATACTTGACCAAACATAGTCTATGGTAGACATCACATGTAATACTTGACCAAACATAGTCTATGGTAGACATCACATGTAATACTTGACCAAACATAGTCTATGGTAGACATCACATGTAATACTTGACCAAACATACAGTCTATGGTAGACATCACATGTAATACTTGACCAAACATACCAGTCTATGGTAGACATCACATGTAATACTTGACAAACATACAGTCTATGGTAGACATCACATGTAATACTGACCAAACATACCAGTCTATGGTAGACATCACATGTAATACTGACCAAACATACAGTCTATGGTAGACATCACATGTAATACTTGACCAAACATACAGTCTATGGTAGACATCACATGTAATACTTGACCAAACATACAGTCTATGGTAGACATCACATGTAATACTTGACCAAACATACATTCTATGTTAGACATCACATGTAATACTTGACCAAACATACAGTCTATGGTAGACATCACATGTAATACTTGACCAAACATACAGTCTATTGTAGACATCACATGTAATACTTGACCAAACATACAGTCTATGGTAGACATCACATGTAATACTTGACCAAACATACAGTCTATGGTAGACATCACATGTAATACTTGACCAAACATACATTCTATGTAGACATCACATGTAATACTTGACCAAACATACAGTCTATGGTAGACATCACATGTAATACTTGACCAAACATACAGTCTATGTTAGACATCACATGTAATACTTGACCAAAACATACAGTCTATGTTAGACATCACATGTAATACTTGACCAAACATAAAGTCTATGGTAGACATCACATGTAATACTTGACCAAACATACATTTATGTAGACATCACATGTAATACTTGACCAAACATACAGTCTATGGTAGACATCACATGTAATACTTGACCAAACATACAGTCTATGGTAGACATCACATGTAATACTTGACCAAACATACAGTCTATGGTAGACATCACATGTAATACTTGACCAAACATACATTCTATGTTAGACATCACATGTAATACTTGACCAACATACAGTCTATGGTAGACATCACATGTAATACTTGACCAAACATACAGTCTATGGTAGACATCACATGTAATACTTGACCAAACATACAGTCTATGTAGACATCACATGTAATACTTGACCAAACATACAGTCTATGGTAGACATCACATGTAATACTTGACCAAACATACATTTATGTTAGACATCACATGTAATACTTGACAAACATACAGTCTATGGTAGACACCACATGTAATACTTGACCGAAAACATACAGTCTATGGTAGACATCCACATGTAATACTTGACCAAACATACAGTCTATGTAGACATCACATGTAATACTTGACCAAACATACATTCTATGTTAGACATCACATGTAATACTTGACCAAACATACAGTCTATGTAGACATCACATGTAATACTTGACCAAACATACAGTCTATGGTAGACATCACATGTAATACTTGACCAAACATACAGTCTATTGTAGACATCACATGTAATACTTGACCAAACATACAGTCTATGGTAGACATCACATGTAATACTTGACCAAACATACAGTCTATGGTAGACATCACATGTAATACTTGACCAAACATACAGTCTATGGTAGACATCACATGTAATACTTGACCAAACATACAGTCTATGTTAGACATCACATGTAATACTTGACCAAACATACAGTCTATGGTAGACATCACATGTAATACTTGACCAAACATACAGTCTATGGTAGACATCACATGTAATACTTGACCAAACATACAGTCTATGGTAGACATCACATGTAATACTTGACCAAACATACATTCTATGGTAGACATCACATGTAATACTCTGACCAAAAGCATACAGTCATTATGGTAGACATCAACATGTTAATACTTGGAGGCCAAACAGTACATTCTAGTGTTAGACGATCACATGTAATTACTTAGGACGCTGAAACATACAGTCTATGGTGAGACATCACAATCGTAAATAACTTGACGCACAACGATACAGTCTATGGTAGACATCACAATGTAATACTTGACGCAAACATACAGTCGTAATTGTAGCAGCAGATCGACATGTAATACTAGTATGACCAAACATAAAACAGTCTATGGTAAGACATCACATGTTAATAGCTTGAAGCAGAAACATACAGGTCGATGGTGAGACATAACAGGTAATACTTGACAGAAACATTACGGGAGTCTAATGGTTAGACATCAGCTATGTAATACTTGACCAACAACATGACAGTCTATGTTAGACATCATCATGTAAATACTTGACCAACGGGCATAACGAATACAGTGGATATGGTAGGACAGCACATGTAATACTTGACCAAAACATACAGTCTATGTTAGACATCACATGTAATACTTGACCAAACATACCAGTCTATGGTAGACATCACATGTAATACTTGACGAAACATACAGTCTATGGTAGACACCACATGTAATACTTGACCAAACATACAGTCTATGGTAGACATCACATGTAATACTTGACCAAACATACATTCTATGTTAGACATCACATGTAATACTTGACCAAACATACAGTCTATGGTAGACATCACATGTAATACTTGACCAAACATACATTCTATGGTAGACATCACATGTAATACTTGACCAAACATACATTCTATGTTAGACATCACATGTAATACTTGACCAAACATACCAGTCTATGGTAGACATCACATGTAATACTTGACGAAACATACTGTTTATGGTAGACATAACATGTAATACTTGACGAAACATACAGTCTATGGTAGATATCACATGTAATACTTGACCAAACATACATTCTATGTATACATCACATGTAATACTTGACCAAACATACAGTCTATGGTAGATATCACATGTAATACTTGACCAAACATACATTCTATGTTATACATCACATGTAATACTTGACCAAACATACAGTCTATGGTAGACATCACATGTAATACTTGACCAAACATACATTCTATGTAAGACATCAAATGTAATACTTGACCAAACATACCAGTCTGTGGTAGACATCACATGTAATACTTGACGAAACATCCAGTCTATGGTAGACATCACATGTAATACTTGACGAAACATACAGTCTATGGTAGACATCACATGTAATACGTGACCAAACATACATTCTATGGTAGACATCACATGTAATACTTGACCAAACATACAGTCTATGATAGACATCACATGTAATACTTGACCAAACATACAGTCTATGGTAGACATCACATGTAATACTTGACCAAACATACAGTCTATGGTAGACATCACATGTAATACTTGACCAAACATACAGTCTATGGTAGACATCACATGTAATACTTGACCAAACATACAGTCTATGGTAGACATCACATGTAATACTTGACCAAACATACAGTCTATGGTAGACATCACATGTAATACTTGACCAAACATACGGTCTATGGTAGACATTACATGTAATACTTGACGAAACATAGTCTATGTTAGACATCACATGTAATACTTGACCAACCATACCTGTCTATGGTAGACATCACATGGTAATACTTGACCAAAACATACCTGTCTATGGTAGACATCACATGTAATACTTGACCAAACATACAGTCTATCGGTAGACAATCACTTGGTATATACTGTGACCAAACATACAGTCTATGGTAGACAATCACATGTAATACTTGACGAAACATACAGTCTATTGGTAGGACATCACATGTAATACTTGACGAAACATACAGTCTATAGGTAGACATCACATGTAATACTTGACCAAACATACATGTCTATGTAATACATCACATGTAATACTTGACCAAACATACAGTCTATGTAGACATCACATGTAATACTTGACCAAACATACTATTCTATGTTAGACATCACATGTAATACTTGACCAAACATACCAGTATGGTAGACATCACATGTAATACTTGACGAAGCATCCAGTCTATGGTAGACATCACATGTAATACTTGACCAAACATACAGTCTATGGTAGACATCACATGTAATACTTGACCAAACATACATTCTATGGTAGACATCACATGTAATACTTGACCAAACATGCAGTCTATGGTAGACATCACATGTAATACTTGACCAAACATACAGTCTATGGTAGACATCACATGTAATACTTGACCAAACATACAGTCTATGGTAGACATCACATGTAATACTTGACCAAACATACAGTCTATGGTAGACATCACATGTAATACTTGACCAAACATACAGTCTATTGTAGACATCACATGTAATACTTGACCAAACATACAGTCTATGGTAGACATCACATGTAATGCTTGACCAAACATACAGTCTATGGTAGACATCACATGTAATACTTGACCAAACATACATTCTTTGTTAGACATCACATGTAATACTTGACCAAACATACAGTCTATGTTAGACATCACATGTAATACTTGACCAAACATAAAGTCTATGGTAGACATCACATGTAATACTTGACCAAACATACATTCTATGTTAGACATCACATGTAATACTTGACCAAACAAACCAGTCTATGGTAGACATCACATGTATTACTTGACGAAACATACAGTCTATGGTAGACACCACATGTAATACTTGACCAAACATACAGTCTATGGTAGACATCACATGTAATACTTGACCAACATACATTCTATGTTAGACATCACATGTAATACTTGACCAAACATACAGTCTATGGTAGACATCACATGTAATACTTGACCAAACATACATTCTATGGTAGACATCACATGTAATACTTGACCGAACATACATTCTATGATAGACATCACATGTAATACTTGACCAAACATACCAGTCTATGGTAGACATCACATGTAATACTTGACGAAACATACAGTTTATGGTAGACATCACATGTAATACTTGACGAAACATACAGTCTATGGTAGACATCACATGTAATACTTGACCAAACATACAGTCTATGGTAGACATCACATGTAATACTTGACCAAACATACAGTCTATGGTAGACATCACATGTAATACTTGACCAAACATACATTCTATGTTAGACATCACATGTAATACTTGACCAAACATACATTCTATGTTAGACATCACATGTAATACTTGACCAAACATACAGTCTATGGTAGACATCACATGTAATACTTGACCAAAAATACAGTCTATTGTAGACATCACATGTAATACTTGACCAAACATACAGTCTATGGTAGACATCACATGTAATACTTGACCAAACATACATTCTATGTTAGACATCACATGTAATACTTGACCAAACATACAGTCTATGGTAGACATCACATGTAATACTTGACCAAACATAAATTCTATGTTAGACATCACATGTAATACTTGACCAAACATACCAGTCTATGAAAGACATCACATGTAATACTTGACGAAACATACAGTCTATGGTAGACACCACATGTAATACTTGACCAAACATACAGTCTATGGTAGACATCACATGTAATACTTGACCAAACATACATTCTATGTTAGACATCACATGTAATACTTGACCAAACATACAGTCTATGGTAGACATCACATGTAATACTTGACCACACATACATTCTATGGTAGACATCACATGTAATACTTGACCAAACATACATTCTATGTTAGACATCACATGTAATACTTGACCAAACATACCAGTCTATGGTAGACATCACATGTAATACTTGACGAAACATACAGTTTATGGTAGACATAACATGTAATACTTGACGAAACATACAGTCTATGGTAGACATCACATGTAATACTTGACCAAACATACATTCTATGTTATACATCACATGTAATACTTGACCAAACATACAGTCTATGGTAGACATCACATGTAATACTTGACCAAACATACATTCTATGTTAGACATCACATGTAATACTTGACCAAACATACCAGTCTGTGGTAGACATCACATGTAATACTTGACGAAACATCCAGTCTATGGTAGACATCACATGTAATACTTGACGAAACATACAGTCTATGGTAGACATCACATGTAATACTTGACCAAACATACATTCTATGGTAGACATCACATGTAATACTTGACCAAACATACAGTCTATGGTAGACATCACATGTAATACTTGACCAAACATACAGTCTATGTTAGACCACTCATCATGTAATTACTTGACCAAACATACAGTCTATGGTAGACATCACAATGTTAATACTTGACCCCAACATATATTCTATGTTAGACATCACATGTAATACTTGACCAAACATACAGTCTATGGTAGACATCACATGTAATACTTGACGAAAACATACAGTCTATGGTAGACATCACATGTAATACTTGACCAAACACTACATTCTATGTTAGACATCACATGTAATACTTGACCAAACATACAGTCTATGGTAGACATCACATGTAATACTTGACCAAACATACAGTCTATGGTAGACATCACATGTAATACTTGACCAAACATACATTCTATGTATAGACATCACATGTAATACTTGACCAAACATACAGTCTATGGTAGACATCACATGTAATACTTGACCAAACATACAGTCTATGGTTAGACATCACATGTAATACTTGACCAAACATACAGTCTATGGTAGACATCACATGTAATACTTGACCAAACATACATTCTATGGTAGACATCCCATGTAATACTTGACCAAACATACAGTCTATGGTAGACATTACATGTAATACTTGACCAAACATACCAGTCTATGGTAGACATCACATGTACTACTTGACGAAACATAGTCTATGTTAGACATCACATGTAATACTTGACCAAACATACCTGTCTATGGTAGACATCACATGTAATACTTGACCAAACATACACTCTATGGTAGACATCACTTGTAATACTTGACCAAACATACAGTCTATGGTAGACATCACATGTAATACTTTGACGAAACATACAGTCTATGGTAGACATCACATGTAATACTTGACGAAACATAGTCTATGTTAGACATCACATGTAATACTTGACCAAACATACATTCTATGTTATACATCACATGTAATACTTTGACCAAACATACAGTCTATGGATAGACATCACATGTAATACTTGACCAAACATACATTCTATGTTAGGACATCACATGTAATACTTGACCAAACATACCAGTCTGTGGTAGACATCACATGTAATACTTGACGAAGCATCCAGTCTATGGTAGACATCACATGTAATACTAGACGAAACATACAGTCTATGGTAGACATCACATGTATTACTTGACCAAACATACATTCTTTGGTAGACATCACATGTAATACTTGACCAAACATGCAGTCTATGGTAGACATCACATGTAATACTTGACGCAACATACAGTCTATGGTAGACATCACATGTAATACTTGACGAAACATACAGTCTATGGTAGACCATCACATGTAATACTTGAGCGAAACATACAGTCTATGGTAGACATCACATGTAATACTTGACCAAACATACATTCTATGTTAGACATCACATGTAATACTTGACCAAAACATACAGTCTATGGTAGACATCACATGTAATACTTGACCAAACATATCAGTCTATGGTAGACATCACATGTAATACTTGACCAAACATACATTCTATGTTAGACATCACATGTAATACTTGACCAAACATACAGTCTATGGTAGACATCACATGTAATACTTGACCAAACAGTACAGTTCTATGGTAGACATCACATGTAATACTTGACCAAACATACAGTCTATGGTAGACATCACATGTAATACTTGACCAAACATACAGTCTAATGGTAGACCATCACAAGTAATACTTGACCAAACATACAGTCTATGGTAGACATTACATGTAATACGTGACCAAACATACCAGTCTGATGGTAGACATCACATGTAATACTTGACGAAAACATACAGTCTATGTTAGACATCACATGTAATACTTGACCAAACATACCTGTCTATGGTAGACATCACATGTAATACTTGACCAAACATACAGTCTATGGTAGACATCACTTGTAATACTTGACCAAACATACAGTCTATGTTATACATCACATGTAATACTTGACCAAACATACAGTCTATGGTAGACATCACATGTAATACTTGACCAAACATACATTCTATGTAAGACATCAAATGTAATACTTGACCAAACATACCAGTCTGTGGTAGACATCACATGTAATACTTGACGAAACATCCAGTCTATGGTAGACATCACATGTAATACTTGACGAAACATACAGTCTATGGTAGATTTCACATGTAATACTTGACCAAACATACATTCTATGGTAGACATCACATGTAATACTTGACCAAACATACAGTCTATGATAGACATCACATGTAATACTTGAACCAAACATACAGTCTATGGTAGACATCACATGTAATACTTGACCAAACATACCAGTCTATGGTAGACATCACATGTAATACTTGACCAACATACAGTCTATGGTAGACATCACATGTAATACTTGACCAAACATACAGTCTATGGTAGACATCACATGTAATACTTGACCAAACATACAGTCTATGGTAGACATCACATGTAATACTTGACCAAACATACAGTCTATGGTAGACATTACATGTAATACTTGACGAAACATAGTCTATGTTAGACATCACATGTAATACTTGACCAACCATACCTGTCTATGGTAGACATCACATGTAATACTTGACCAAACATACCTGTCTATGGTAGACATCACATGTAATACTTGACCAAACATACAGTCTATGGTAGACATCACTTGTAATACTTGACCAAACATACAGTCTATGGTAGACATCACATGTAATACTTGACGAAACATACAGTCTATGGTAGACATCACATGTAATACTTGACGAAACATACAGTCTATGGTAGACATCACATGTAATACTTGACCAAACATACATTCTATGTAATACATCACATGTAATACTTGACCAAACATACAGTCTATGGTAGACATCACATGTAATACTTGACCAAACATACATTCTATGTTAGACATCACATGTAATACTTGACCAAACATACCAGTCTGTGGTAGACATCACATGTAATACTTGACGAAGCATCCAGTCTATGGTAGACCTCACATGTAATACTTGACCAAACATACAGTCTATGGTAGACATCACATGTAATACTTGACCAAACATACATTCTATGGTAGACATCACATGTAATACTTGACCAAACATGCAGTCTATGGTAGACATCACATGTAATACTTGACCAAACATACAGTCTATGGTAGACATCACATGTAATACTTGACCAAACATACCAGTCTATGGTAGACATCACATGTAATACTTGACCAACATACAGTCCTATGGTAGACATCACATGTAATACTTGACCAAACATACAGTCTATTGTAGACATCACATGTAATACTTGACCAAACATACAGTCTATGGTAGACATCACATGTAATGCTTGACCAAACATACAGTCTATGGTAGACATCACATGAAATACTTGACCAAACATACAGTCTATGGTAGACATCACATGTAATACTTGACCAAACATACAGTCTATGTTAGACATCACATGTAATACTTGACCAAACATAAAGTCTATGGTAGACATCACATGTAATACTTGACCAAACATACATTCTATGTTAGACATCACATGTAATACTTGACCAAACAAACCAGTCTATGGTAGACATCACATGTAATACTTGACGAAACATACAGTCTATGGTAGACACCACATGTAATACTTGACCAAACATACAGTCTATGGTAGACATCACATGTAATACTTGACCAACATACATTCTATGTTAGACATCACATGTAATACTTGACCAAACATACAGTCTATGGTAGACATCACATGTAATACTTGACCAAACATACATTCTATGGTAGACATCACATTCAATACTTGACCGAACATACATTCTATGATAGACATCACATGTAATACTTGACCAAACATACCAGTCTACGGTAGACATCACATGTAATACTTGACGAAACATAAAGTTTATGGTAGACATCACATGTAATACTTGACGAAACATACAGTCTATGGTAGACATCACATGTAATACTAGACCAAACATACAGTCTATGGTAGACATCACATGTAATACTTGACCAAACATACAGTCTATGGTAGACATCACATGTAATACTTGACCAAACATACAGTCTATGTTAGACATCACATGTAATACTTGACCAACATACATTCTATGTTAGACATCACATGTAATACTTGACCAAACATACAGTCTATGGTAGACATCACATGTAATACTTGACCAAAAATACAGTCTATTGTAGACATCACATGTAATACTTGACCAAACATACAGTCTATGGTAGACATCACATGTAATACTTGACCAAACATACATTCTATGTTAGACATCACATGTAATACTTGACCAAACATACAGTCTATGGTAGACATCACATGTAATACTTTACCAAACATAAATTCTATGTTAGACATCACATGTAATACTTGACCAAACATACCAGTCTATGGTAGACATCACATGTAATACTTGACGAAACATACAGTCTATGGTAGACACCACATGTAATACTTGACCAAACATACAGTCTATGGTAGACATCACATGTAATACTTGACCAAACATACATTCTATGTTAGACATCACATGTAATACTTGACCAAACATACAGTCTATGGTAGACATCACATGTAATACTTGACCACACATACATTCTATGGTAGACATCACATGTAATACTTGACCAAACATACATTCTATGTTAGACATCACATGTAATACTTGACCAAACATACAGTCTATGGTAGACATCACATGTAATACTTTACCAAACATAAATTCTATGTTAGACATCACATGTAATACTTGACCAAACATACCAGTCTATGGTAGACATCACATGTAATACTTGACGAAACATACAGTTTATGGTAGACATAACATGTAATACTTGACGAAACATACAGTCTATGGTAGACATCACATGTAATACTTGACCAAACATACATTCTATGTTATACATCACATGTAATACTTGACCAAACATACAGTCTATGGTAGACATCACATGTAATACTTGACCAAACATACATTCTATGTTAGACATCACATGTAATACTTGACCAAACATACCAGTCTGTGGTAGACATCACATGTAATACTTGACGAAACATCCAGTCTATGGTAGACATCACATGTAATACTTGACGAAACATACAGTCTATGGTAGACATCACATGTAATACTTGACCAAACATACATTCTATGGTAGACATCACATGTAATACTTGACCAAACATACAGTCTATGGTAGACATCACATGTAATACTTGACCAAACATACAGTCTATGGTAGACATCACATGTAATACTTGACCAAACATACAGTCTATGGTAGACATCACATGTAATACTTGACCAAACATACATTCTATGTTAGACATCACATGTAATACTTGACCAAACATACAGTCTATGGTAGACATCACATGTAATACTTGACGAAACATACAGTCTATGGTAGACATCACATGTAATACTTGACCAAACATACATTCTATGTTAGACATCACATGTAATACTTGACCAAACATACAGTCTATGGTAGACATCACATGTAATACTTGACCAAACATACAGTCTATGGTAGACATCACATGTAATACTTGACCAAACATACATTCTATGTTAGACATCACATGTAATACTTGACCAAACATACAGTCTATGGTAGACATCACATGTAATACTTGACCAAACATACAGTCTATGGTAGACATCACATGTAATACTTGACCAAACATACAGTCTATGGTAGACATCACATGTAATACTTGACCAAACATACATTCTATGGTAGACATCCCATGTAATACTTGACCAAACATACAGTCTATGGTAGACATTACATGTAATACTTGACCAAACATACCAGTCTATGGTAGACATCACATGTACTACTTGACGAAACATAGTCTATGTTAGACATCACATGTAATACTTGACCAAACATACCTGTCTATGGTAGACATCACATGTAATACTTGACCAAACATACACTCTATGGTAGACATCACTTGTAATACTTGACCAAACATACAGTCTATGGTAGACATCACATGTAATACTTGACGAAACATACAGTCTATGGTAGACATCACATGTAATACTTGACGAAATATACAGTCTATGGTAGACATCACATGTAATACTTGACCAAACATACATTCTATGTTATACATCACATGTAATACTTGACCAAACATACAGTCTATGGTAGACATCACATATAATACTTGACCAAACATACATTCTATGTTAGACATCACATGTAATACTTGACCAAACATACCAGTCTGTGGTAGACATCACATGTAATACTTGACGAAGCATCCAGTCTATGGTAGACATCACATGTAATACTAGACGAAACATACAGTCTATGGTAGACATCACATGTAATACTTGACCAAACATACATTCTATGGTAGACATCACATGTAATACTTGACCAAACATGCAGTCTATGGTAGACATCACATGTAATACTTGACCAAACATACAGTCTATGGTAGACATCACATGTAATACTTGACCAAACATACAGTCTATGGTAGACATCACATGTAATACTTGACGAAACATACAGTCTATGGTAGACATCACATGTAATACTTGACCAAACATACATTCTATGTTAGACATCACATGTAATACTTGACCAAACATACAGTCTATGGTAGACATCACATGTAATACTTGACCAAACATACAGTCTATGGTAGACATCACATGTAATACTTGACCAAACATACATTCTATGTTAGACATCACATGTAATACTTGACCAAACATACAGTCTATGGTAGACATCACATGTAATACTTGACCAAACATACAGTCTATGGTAGACATCACATGTAATACTTGACCAAACATACAGTCTATGGTAGACATCACATGTAATACTTGACCAAACATACAGTCTATGGTAGACATCACAAGTAATACTTGACCAAACATACAGTCTATGGTAGACATTACATGTAATACTTGACCAAACATACCAGTCTATGGTAGACATCACATGTAATACTTGACGAAACATACAGTCTATGTTAGACATCACATGTAATACTTGACCAAACATACCTGTCTATGGTAGACATCACATGTAATACTTGACCAAACATACAGTCTATGGTAGACATCACTTGTAATACTTGACCAAACATACAGTCTATGGTAGACATCACATGTAATACTTGACGAAACATACAGTCTATGGTAGACATCACATGTAATACTTGACGAAACATACAGTCTATGGTAGACATCACATGTAATACTTGACCAAACATACAGTCTATGGTAGACATCACATGTAATACTTGACCAAACATACAGTCTATGGTAGACATCACAAGTAATACTTGACCAAACATACAGTCTATGGTAGACATTACATGTAATACTTGACCAAACATACCAGTCTATGGTAGACATCACATGTAATACTTGACCAAACATACAGTCTATGTTAGACATCACATGTAATACTTGACCAAACATACCTGTCTATGGTAGACATCACATGTAATACTTGACCAAACATACAGTCTATGGTAGACATCACTTGTAATACTTGACCAAACATACAGTCTATGGTAGACATCACATGTAATACTTGACGAAACATACAGTCTATGGTAGACATCACATGTAATACTTGACCAAACATACCACTCTATGGTAGACATCACATGTAATACTTGACCAAACATACCTGTCTATCGTAGATATCACATGTAATACTTGACCAAACATACAGTCTGTGGTAGACAAATCGTGTCAGTTGTTCTGGTCTGCTTCCACAGATGAGACAGATGTCACATCGAGGCTGGAGTCGGAGGCGCTGTTCCCGCTCAAATGTTTGAGACTGGACTACGTTCACAAGACCTACCCCTCGTTCCAGTACAACGCCACTTATAACCCTGGGGTGAGGGGACTGCTGCAGTCACACACACACACACACACACACACACACACACACACACACGCGCACACACAGATTCATATATCGCATAAACATTCACACACACGGGTATCGTACACAAATTCACACACACGGTGTATCACATACACATTCACACACACGGTGTATCACATACACATTCACACACACGGTGTATCACATACACATTCACACACACGGTGTATCACATACACATTCACACACACGGTGTATCGTATAAACAATCACACACGGTGTATCGCGTAAACATTCACACACACGATGTATATCATACACATTCACACAGCGTGTATATATATCATACACATTCATACACGATGTATATCATACACATTCACACACGATATATATCATACACATTCACACACAGGGTGTATCGCATACATATTCACACAGGGTGTATCGCATACATATTCACATAGGGTGTATCGCATACATATTCACACAGGGTGTATCGCATACATATTCACACAGGGTGTATTGCATACATATTCACATAGGGTGTATCGCATACATATTCACACACAGGGTGTATCGCATACACATTCACATAGGGCGTATTGCATACATATTTACACAGGGTGTATTGCATACATATTCACACAGGGTGTATCGCATACATATTGACACACAGGGTGTATCGCATACACATTCACACAGGGTGTATCGCATACATATTCACACACAAGGTGTATCGCATGCACCTATCACAATTCCTGTTATTAGATGTACCATGCTAATGTCGCAACTCATATTTCTAGTTATTAGATGTAAGATGCTAACGTCGCAACTCATATTTCTAGTTATTAGATGTAAGATGCTAATGTCGCAAGTCATATTGCTAGTTATTAGATGTAAGATGCTAATGCCGCAAGTCATATTTCTAGTTATTAGATTGCAAATGCTAATGTCGGTAATCATATTTCTAGTTATTAGATGTCAAATGTTAATGTCACAAATCATATTTCTAGTTATTAGATGTCAAAAGTTAATGTCGCAAGTCATATTTCTAGTTATTAGATGTCAAATGTTAATGTCACAAATCATATTTCTAGTTATTAGATGTCAAATGTTAATGCCACAAATCATATTTCTAGTTATTAGATGTCAAATGTTAATGTCACAAATCATATTTCTAGTTATTAGATTCCACTGTTGTTGTCTAGCGGACATCTTTATGGCGCACGTAAAAATGCAAATAGATATTAATGACCAGGACCTAGATGTATGCGGTCTGTGTGTGGGCGGTACATTGGCAGCGAGCAGAACCATTCCACACCAACATGACCCAAGCCCACACCACCATGACCCAAGCCCACACCACCATGACCCAAGCCCACACCACCATGACCCAACCTCACACCACCATGACCCAACCTCACACCACCATGAGCCAAGCCCACACCATGACCCAAGCCCACACCACCATGACCCAAGCCCACACCACCATAAGCCAAGCCCACAACACCATGATCCAAGCCCATCAACTATGACCCAAGCCGGCATCACTATGACCCAAGCCCACACCACCATGACCCAAGCCCACATGACCATGACCCAAGCCCATCCACCATGACCCAAGCCCACACCACCATGACCCAAGCACACATTACCATGACCCAAGCCCATCCACCATGACACAAGCCCACACCACCATGACTCAAGCCCACATCCCCATGACCCAAGCCCATCCATCATGATCAAGCTCACATAACCATGACCCAAGCCCACACCACCATGACCGAAGCCCACCCACCATGACCTAAGCCCATATCACCATGACCCAAGCCCATCCACCATGACCCAAGCCCACATCACCATGACCCAAGCCCATCCATCCATGACCCAAATCCACATCACCTAGACACAAGCCCATCCACCATGACCCAAGCCCACATCACCACGACCCAAGCCTATCCATCGTGACCCAAGCCCACATCACCATGACCCAAGCCCACCCACCATGTCCCAAGCCCACATCACCATGACCTAAGCCCACATCACCATGACCCAAGACCATCCACTATGACCCAAGCTCACATCACCATGTCCCAAGCCCATCCACCATGACACAAGCACACATCATCATGACCCAAGCCCATCCACTATGACCAAAGCCCACATCACCATGACCCAAGCCCATCCACCATGAATCAAGCTTACACCACCATGAGCCAAGCCCACACCACCATCACCCAAGCCCACGCCACCATGACCCAAGCCCACATCACCATGACCCAAGCCCACACCACCATGACCCAAGCCCACATCACCATGACCCAAGCCCACGCCACCATGACCCAAGCCCACATCACCATGACCCAAGCCCACATCACCTTGACCCAAGCCCACATCACCATGACCCAAGCCCACATCACCATGACCCAAGCCCATCCACCATGACCCAAGCCCATCCGTCCATGACCCAAACCCATCCACCACGACCCAAGCCCATCCACCAAGAACCAAGCCCACCCACCATGGCCCAAACCCACACCGCCATGACCCAAGCCCAACCACCATGACCCAAGCCCACATCACCATGACCCAAGCCCACACCACCATGACCCAAACCCTCACCGCCATGACCCAAGCCCAACCACCATGGCCCAAGCCAACATCACCATGACCCAAGCCCACCCACCATGACCCAAGCCCACGCCACCATGACCCAACCTCATACCACCATGACCCAAGTCCACATCACCATGACCCAAGCCTACCCACCATGACCCAAGCCGACATCACCATGACCAAGCCCACATCACCAGGACCCAACCCCACCCACCATGACCCAAACCCACCCACCATGACCCAAGCCCACAAGAACATCTGTTTGTCCAGCGATCACGAACATAATGACACGTGATCGTTACTGGGCATCCGCTTCCCAGGTTGGGGAGATGGCACAACGATCAGTTTGAGTGGAACAGCTCTAAGGGAAACCAGTGCAGTCGACAAGCTATAAAGGTACACCCAGCTAAGTTGCGGTCATAACGTGAACAAAGAAATGGCAGATATATTGGATTGGACGAACAATAAAGGATAACTCAAAAAGGCCCAAGTTAAGAGATAAGGTGCCTGAGAGTTGGGTTATGCAGACAGAAAGATGTCATAGTGACTCTGCGACCATCCTGCGGATCACAAACACTCCATACTCCAAAGGATCAGTGCTGTGTGTGTTAGGTATGCCAGCCCAAACATGATTCATCAATTCCCTTCATATGATGTATCCCTGCAGTGTTCCCTCTATTCCCTTCATGTGATATTAACCCTGCAGTGTTCGCCATATTCCCTTCATGTGATATTATCCCTGCCATCCTATTCCCTAAATATGATATTATCCCTGCAGTGCGCGTGCTATTCCCTTCATATGATATATCCCAGCAGTGCGCGTGCTATTCCCTTAATGTGATATTATCCCTGCTGTCCTATTCCCTTCATATGATATTATCCCTGCAGTGCCCGAGCTATTCCCTTCATTTGATATATCCCAGCAGTGCGCATGCTATTCCCTTCATATGATATATCCCAGCAGTGCGCGTGCTAT
Organism: Cepaea nemoralis; assembly: GCA_014155875.1. Taxonomy (NCBI): domain Eukaryota; kingdom Metazoa; phylum Mollusca; class Gastropoda; order Stylommatophora; family Helicidae; genus Cepaea; species Cepaea nemoralis. Next base: position 199,738 of record JACEFZ010003594.1, read on the forward strand.
TCCCTTAATGTGATATTATCCCTGCTGTCCTATTCCCTTCATATGATATATCCCTGCAGTGCCCGAGCTATTCCCTTCATATGATATATTCCTGCAGTGTTCGCCCTATTCCCTTCATATGATATATCCCTGCAGTGTTCGCCCTATTCCCTTCAAATGATATTATCCCTGCAGTGTTCGCCCTATTCCCTTCATATGATATATCCTTGCAGTGTTCGCCCTATTCCCTTCATATGATATATCCCTGCAGTGTTCGCCCTATTCCCTTCATATGATATATCCCTGCAGTGTTGGCCCTATTCCCTTCATATGATATATCCCTGCAGTGTTCGCCCTATTCCCTTCATATGATATATCCCTGCAGTGTTCGCCCTATTCCCTTCATATGATATATCCCTGCAGTGTTCGCCCTATTCCCTTCATATGATATATCCCTGCCGTCCTATTTCCTTCATATGATATTGTCCCTGCAGTGCGCGTGCTATTCCCTTCATATGATATATCCCTGCAGTGTTCGCCCTATTCCCTTCATATGATATATCCCTGCAGTGTTCGCCCTATTCCCTTCATATGATATATCCCTGCAGTGTTCGCCCTATTCCCTTCATATGATATATCCCTGCAGTGTTCGCCCTATTCCCTTCATATGATATATCCCTGCAGTGCCCGTGCTATTCCCTTCATATTATATATCCCTGCCGTCCTATTTCCTTCATATGATATTATCCCTGCAGTGCCCGTGCTATTCCCTTCATATGATATTATCCCTGCAGTGTTCGCCCTATTCCCTTCATATGATATTATCCCTGCAGTGTGCTCCCTATTCCCTTCATATGATATTATCCCTGCAGTGTGCTCCCTATTCCCTTCATATGATATTATCCCTGCAGTGTGCTCCCTATTCCCTTCATATGATATTATCCCTGCAGTGTGCTCCCTATTCCCTTCATATGATATTATCCCTGCAGTGTGCTCCCTATTCCCTTCATATGATATATCCCTGCAGTGTGCTCCCTATTCCCTTCATATGATATTATCCCTGCAGTGTGCTCCCTATTCCCTTCATATGATATTATCCCTGCAGTGTGCTCCCTATTCCCTTCATATGATATATCCCTGTGTCAAAGACTGAAATATAAAGGCAGGAGGTATGCCTCAAGATAGAAGACCACCGGGACGAGTGGTCAACCTCAAGTAGATTAGAGGTAATACAGTGCCCCGATATAAGGGCAGGGTGGATGATAGAATGGGGGACTATTAACTAGTTCTCTCATGAGACACGGAGGCAACGACCAGATAGTTAGTACTCTGGTCACGACAGAATCACGCCTACGTGATAGCCACGGAGAAGAGTGCCACTCAATAGGAGAACGGCTGCTACCCGCGTGCTGAATTTAACGGCACGAAAAAAGCCGAAGGACGCATCAAGGTCCTTCCGCGTGCTGTGTAGTCACGCGTGTAGGAAAAGTCAGACTGGGGACTGACTTCGTAGAGAGCAGATCGTTTAGTGTCGATAGGAGTTTTTGTTGTAGCCAATTAGATAGAGATTAGCAATAGGGTTAGGAAACTAGTGATAGGCAATTCTGTGGCTTTGTGTGTGATTTGATAGCGACTGTTTTGTAATTGTAAAGAGCCAACGGCAATAAAATGTACCATTTATTTCCTCTCACACGACTTGCAAGTTTCTTGTGTGGTGTGGGAGAAGTAATCCGATGATGCCTGAAACATTGGTTGTTGACAGGCGAGGATTAATGTGGTGTCAGAAGTGTGGCTTGAACAAATGTTCAAGCTAATACACTTACCCACGGCTCTAGACTAAGGTTGCTAGTAGTGTCAGTTTAATTTGTGTCAGTTGACAGATGACGTGTGCAGACTAGGACAAGTTGCGAGCTAAACTGTGCCTATCGTGACAAAATAATGCTTATTTGTGCTTATTAAAATATTATTTAGTTAAATCATGTGTTCTTCGAAGTTGTAAGTATTGATATTATTAATTTCTTTCATTGATTTATGTAATTATTTATTTGTTTATGAATAATTATCAAATATGATTCATGGCGGAGCGATACACAGCCAGCAACAATATCGATTTTTGCAAGCTAAAAATAGCGCTGCGCCTCTGACGTAATACGATTGACAAGCAGTTGTGTTACGCCATTAGCATTCAGCATTTGAGTGTTTACAAATCGCCAAGCTGCTGCCCGCCTGAATCTGTGCTTTATATTAATTATTATTTGTTTATTTAAGTTAGTGAATGAATATATTTATTTATTTAAACAATATTATTATATTTTTATTTATTTAAAAGCATTTATTGAATGTTTTTCGTACTTTTTCTATTTGTTTACCGTCACGATGGCACTACTTTCGGCTATGCAAATTAGACTTGGTCTGCACAAAACTTCCATAGATTAAACTAGGTTAGGGACGAAAGGCATAAAACGTTAGAACGAAGACAGGACATTGACATTTAACATTAATTAAACTATATTCTGTTTGTACCGTGGGCATGTCATTGTCATTGTACCAAATTGTCAAAAATAACGTGTCGTTTACAATTTGTTAATTGTTGCTGCTCTGTGAACCAGGGTGAACAACAGCTGATAGAAAACTTGTGTGTATGCCGAAGTGCCAAACGAGGTGACCTGTGTTACCGGAGTGGTGTTCCTGATTCTCGGGAACATTAAGTTGAGTATACTCAATATATTTGGCATGCAATGTGATTAATAGTGCATCTCTTTTTCAGCTTAAAATGCATTAGCATATTTTTGTGCTCTGTTTTTTCAGGATAAAATTTTCCAGGTTATAAACAAAGAGTACAATTTATAGTGCTCAGATAATAAGAAACATAGCCATATCTAAGATAAAGAAGTGATTAACGAGTTCAGTGCGGGTCAACGCTAGCTAATAACCCAACAACATGGCTACTTTAGCTGATTTTGTAAAAGCAGGTAAAGAATTACAATACACAGGAAAGGAGCTAGAACAAGTATGCTGATCAAAATTTAAAGAAGCAAAAGATGCTGAGAGAGATGAACGCGCACAAGAAAGAGAACAGGAAAGACAACACAAAAAGGAGATTGCAGAACTAGCTGAGATAACAAAACAAAAACAGCTAGAACATGATAAGAGATTAAACATAAGAATTAGAATTAAACAGAAGCAGTTAGAACATGATAAGGAAATTAAACAGAAAGGAATTAGAGTTAAAACAAAAGCAAGTTAGATCAGAGAAGAATTAGACAAGAATAGATCTAAAGCAAAAAGAGATAGATGAAATGGCAAGAGTTAAGGAAAAACAAATTACAAGTAGAATCAGAGACACAGTTAAAGATGAAAGGTATGGATGTAGACTCACACGCAGAGATCTCTGCCTACTAAACTAAAAAGTCAACAAGAAGAAAATAAGTTCAACAAATACAAAAATATTATCAAACCATATTGTAAAGAAGATTCCATATCAGCCTGGACAGAAAATGTCGAGTATCAGTTTAAATACCACCAAGTTCCAATAGAGATGTGGGCTATGATTTATATGAAGAACCTGAGTGGTGAGCCCCTTAAAGTGATAGAATCTATACCAACTGATCTTAGATCTAACTATCAGTACATCCATGATAGGATAATGCAACACTTTTTACTTGATGCCCCTGGGTATCAGGTTCAGTTCTCAAATTTAAAACCAAAACCTAGTGAGACTTTCATTGATTACGTCTCAAATGTTCAAAGTGTACTAAATAGGTGGCTTAAAGCAGCTAACATAGGTAAAGATTTTGACAGACTTAAAAATCTAATAGCCATGGATAAAGTCATATCCACTATACCATCTCCTTTTGCTAAATTCCTGCAGCAGTCAGACATTGAGAACATAGAACAATTCGAAAAGAAAGGCTCTGCATATTTTTCCTCAAATAGAGATATTTTTAAGACTTCAAATGACTCTGAAATAGTTTCCTTTGTAAAGGACCAACCTAAAAACTATCAAAGTAATAGAAAACCATTTCATAAAGTTGATAAGAAAGATAGGAAAGTGTCAAAATGTATCTACTGTCAACTTTTGCATGACACTTATTCTATGTGTGATAAATCGCCAAACTATCCGGCGCATCTTGAAAATGTTATTAAGAAGCAACAAAACAAGCGATCTGCATACAGGCGTGCAATCAAATGCTTCTTTTGTTCCAGCTACGGCCATTATTCAAATAAGTGCCTGGGCCGCCAACGTATGAAAGCCAACAATGCTATTTTGATTGATACATCTTCTGATAGTGGTAGTGAGACTGAGTGTGAAGTTGAAAATGTATTACCTTTTAAGCAATCTGAAGATGTGTGTTGTGTGAACGATGTATTAAGCTTTGACAATTGTGACCAATGTCACCAATTTCATGCAGACGGAAAATTAGAATGTGGGCATATTGTAACATCCTCCGTAGAGAATGCAAATGCAGTTATAGCCTCCAGAGGCAATCTATTGTTTCACTCTGCAATGGTCAATGATAAGCCATGCCGATGTTTGCTTGACAGTGGGAGCTCTATTATTGGTGTGAAAAAGGAACTTGTTAATCCAAAGGATTATACTGGTGACTCTGTAAAATGCCGGACTTTTTCTGGTAATATAGAAACCTATCCTCTGGCAAGAGCCCATATAAACACCCCGTTCCTTTCTGGTACCTTTACTTGTGCAATACTAGACAACCCTTGTGCTGATTTAATTCTTGGGTGTCTACCCCAGCTAAGGCACTGTACAGATGAAGAAATATCTGTCTGGGAGGAGAAGAATGGTTTCACTCCAGTGAACAGTGCAGATATCCTCGGACATCACAGTCCTAACAAAGGTGCTAGACCCATAACACTTGAAACTGGTCAATACGTAATGGTGCTACTACCAGACAAGCATAATAAAATGTTAACTTCATGGCAAGGGCCTTTCAAGGTGATACAACAACTTTCAGATGTTGACTATGAAATATCGATAAACGGACACTTAAAGATATTCCATGTCAACATGTTGAAACCTTACTTTTCACGACAAGAGACAGAAGTAGAGACAGACGAACATAGTGCACCCACACCTAGTGATCAGACGACAGACGTACACAACGCAACTACACTAGTTAGCGAGACTGGCAATCCGACGATATCCATACATCTAGTGAGAATACAGAATACGCACTTAGCACCACCACCGTACTGAATCAGGTAGACGACGACGGAATGGAACTACCTGTTCCTATTGTAGACAAGACTGCGACATTGGATAGCATACGGATAGAACAGGAACTAACAGACGGTCAACGACGACAATTAATAGAATTAGTGACAGAGTATAAAGACATATTTTCTGACATTCCAGGTAGGACGGACAGAATCGAGCACTCCATTCTTCTTTCGGACTCTAAGCCTATTAAATGCAGGCCGTACTCAATCCCACTCAGCTATAGGGAAAATCTAAATAAGGAAATACTTAATTTAGAAGCTAGTGGGATCATCCAGAAGTCTACATCTGAGTACTCCTTTCCAATCGTCCTAGTTAAGAAAAAAGACTCCACAATTCGTCTGTGTGTGGACTATCGAAAACTCAACAACGTCACCAAGATCGACGCAGAACCAATTCCTTCCTGCGAAGATCTTATTCTTGACATGTCCACCTCCAAAATCTTTTCTAAATTAGATCTTACTAAGGGATATTGGCAGGTCCCTATGCAGACTCAATCCATTCATCTTACTGCTTTTTCAACACCTTTAGGACTTTACGAGTGGCGTTTTCTTCCTTTCGGACTTCGAAACGCTCCTGCCACTTTCGTACGCTTAACTAGAGATCTACTTCATGGAGTGACGAATACAGTGACGTATATAGATGATATATGTGTCCATACTGATGACTGGACAACACACCTACTGAAACTAAGACATGTCTTTGATAGGTTGCGACTCTTCGGTCTCACTGTCAAACCGAGCAAAGTCGAATTGGGCCTAAAAGAAATTGATTTTTTGGGTCATGTCATCTCACAAGGTCAACTAAAGACTGACAATAGAATCATTACCAAAATTATGAACCTGACCATGCCTACCACAAAGAAGCAGGTCAGAAGCCTTTTGGGGTTAGTAAATTACTATAGCAAATTCATACCAAACTTAGCGGAAATTACAAGTGTATTTTCCAATGTTTTAAAAGCATCTGTAAAACTAGATGTCAAAGATGCATTATTAATTTCTGCATTGTCAAAATTGAAAATCCTGTTTAGTAATGTACCAATCCTCCGCTTGCCTAATCCTAGGCTCGTTTATTATCTTAGGACAGATGCCAGCAGAATCTCCATCGCTGCAGTGCTAGGCCAATTTTATGAGGGCATCTTCCATCCGATTTGCTACGTGAGCCGTAAGATCACACCTGCTGAGTCCAGATATTCCATATCAGAGTTGGAAGCCCTAAGCGTCATCTATGCGGTGAGGAAGCTCCATCGATTTCTAGCGGGTGTTCACTTCGTCGTCCAGACTGACAACTCCCCAATCACGGTCATACAAAGTGGTGTGCATCGGAATGACCGTATATACAGGTGGTCGCTAATCCTACAAAACTATACGTTTAGTATAGAGCATATTAAGGGTAAGGACAACATTCTTGCTGATACCCTTAGTCGACCATCTGAGGTAGAAATACCGGAGATTCCACATAAGAGTGTAGAGTAATAGAGTATTAGTACATTAGAATATTCTATGTGAAATGTTTATACTAATACATAGATATTACGTGCTGAACTATGTACTAAGAACAGCGAACTACCATGTGTCCGTAGACATTAAAAGAAGAACTGTGCTCCGAGAACAAATGTATCACCGTATGAACTGGAACAACTCATTACTTACTAAGCTCCATAGGTGTTCCGGCGAATCATTTGTGTTAAGCAGAGAAAAACAGTGTCAGAACATTACATAAATACAGACACGAAAATACTGGTCTACGACACAATCGAACTCTACAGGTGCAATACCCATAGGACACAAGTATGACTGTGTAATGTGTTTAATATACCCAGGACAAGTGTGAATATATAGTATGCCAATGAAAGCAATTTCTGAACATTAGGGCAACGACTAACCTGAGGTATTTAAATACTATGTATATATAAACTTATTGTGATATGTATTATAACATTTTAATATAGTGATAAATTATAGGTAGATTAGGTCACTTTAATTTACATTTAGATTTAGACAATATAATAGTTTTCATTTTTTTAAAGTAGTTTAGATAGGATTAATTAGATAGATCATTAATTTACCCACTTACTTACCTTAAAAGTAGAATAGAATAGTAATTTAAACGTAATAACAGCTAATTATAAACTAACATAATAAGTTTAGATAGTTGTTAGTACCATTTAGGTTTATTACATTTCACTTTGTTTCATTTCATTTGAGTTCATCCCATCTTAATGAACCAGTCCATTTAACAAACGTGATCATGTAGTATTATGATTAATGTACATCATTATCATAGGATAAAAAGATTATGCAATTAAACATACATCATTTACACCATTTACAGTAAAAATATCAATCATATATTTTTTTGTTTTTCATCTAAAAACATTAGTTATAATTATATTTCACATTATCCATGTTAGAAAGGTACATAATTCATTACATTTCACATTACCCATTTCATAAAGGTACATAACTCATCTCACATCAATTTCATCTTAAATAGTTAGATTACGTCCCTTAAATTAGATAAACATTAGGATTAATGTGGCAAATTAAATTAAAATAGGTAACACATTAAATACATATTTATAGAACTAGTATTAGTATGTCAGTATTTAGAGTATTATTTCAGTAGAATATAGTAGTTAGTAATACCAGGGTACAAACCATCAACCCTTTTTCTTACATGTAAATATGTGTAAATACATGACTCGTGCAGCAATTTACGCACAGTCATTGAGCTCAACTTTGTCAAACTGAGCCAAACTTGTACAGTGTCACTCCAAGGTTTTTAAATAATTGTGAGGGTAAAAGATGTGTGACAGAAGTGAGGGTAAAAGATGTGTGATAGAAGTGTGAAAGTGAGAGCAAATGTAAATTATACAGGAGAGGGTGAGATCAGTCAGCGGAATTTTTCTGCCGCTCAACGCGACTTTTTATTTTTTGTCTGCGTCAAGTGTTTGTTTTCGATGTTGAAAATGTGTTGTCATGAATGTGTTGTGTGCAGTTTAGTGTAGATCTTAGAGAAAGTATTTTAAGTCTCATAAGACGGAAACGTAGTCACGAATTAGTGTTATACACTTGTTTGTGGCCACATTTAACCGAATTATGGCACTTGAAAACTAACTTACATACACATGATAGATAGATACACATGTTAGAAGTTAGATTATACTATTAGTTAGATGCAAACACGCAAACAACCAGAAAAACAAACATATAAATTGCATACATTTTTTGTAGATCAAAGGGAGATAACTCCGGGTCAGGGGACATAATAGACAACGAAACACTAACTTAACAGTGAAAGATAACTTTACACGCGGAAGCGAAATAGGTAAAGCCTGTCGCACACAGCTTGTGTAATGGTTGTTTAATATTATATGGGGGACATGAAGCAATTCATGTGTTGACCCTAAGAAAGTCAACTTTGTATGGGTAGTGAGTTAATTTACTATTTGAGGGCAGGTCTTATAAGACAACGGTCCGGTTCAGACATACCTCTAATTAATATAATATTGCGATTGAGAAGAGGGCTCACGCCAACCAGACAAGTTTGTGGCGATTGCCAGTAGCCAAGTAAAGTGATACTACATTGTGACAATAGTCAGTAGAAGTCTATTGAGTTACCCAAAGCCAGGTTATCAGCAGTCTTTGACAAAAATTAGATACACTAATTTTTTAGAAACCTCTTGCGTCACAACCAATGAGTCAAAGTTGATGACGCAACACAGGAGGGGAGGGTGTGTGTCAAAGACTGAAATATAAAGGCAGGAGGTATGCCTCAAGATAGAAGACCACCGGGAAGAGTGGTCAACCTCAAGTAGATTAGAGGTAATACAGTGCCCCGATATAAGGGCAGGGTAGATGATAGAATGGGGGACTATTAACTAGTTCTCTCATGAGACACGGAGGCAACGACCAGATAGTTAGTACTCTGGTCACGACAGAATCACGCCTACGTGATAGCCACGGAGAAGAGTGCCACTCAATAGGAGAACGGCTGCTACCCGCGTGCTGATTTAACGGCACGAAAAAAGCCGAAGGACGCATCAAGGTCCTTCCGCGTGCTGTGTAGCCACGCGTGTAGGAAAAGTCAGACTGGGGACTGACTTCGTAGAGAGCAGATCGTTTAGTGTCGATAGGAGTATTTTGTTGTAGCCAATTAGATAGAGATTAGCAATAGGGTTAGGAAACTAGTGATAGGCAATTCTGTGGCTTTGTGTGTGATTTGATAGCGACTGTTTTGTAATTGTAAAGAGCCAACGGCAATAAAATGTACCATTCAATTCCTCTCACACGACTTGCAAGTTCCTTGTGTGGTGTGAGAGAAGTAATCCGATGATGCCTGAAACATTGGTTGTTGACACCCTGCAGTGTGCTCCCTATTCCCTTTATATGATATTATCCCTGCAGTGTGCTCCCTATTCCCTTCATATGATATATCCCTGCAGTGTGCTCCCTATTCCCTTCATATGATATTATCCCTGCAGTGTGCTCCCTATTCCCTTCATATGATATATCCCTGCAGTGTGCTCCCTATTCCATCCATATGATATTATCCCTGCAGTGTGCTCCCTATTCCCTTCATATGATATTATCCCTGCAGTGTGCTCCATATTCCCTTCATATGATATTATCCCTGCAGTGTGCTCCCTATTCCCTTCATATGATATTATCCCTGCAGTGCCCGTGCTATTCCCTTCATATGATATTATCCCTGCAGTGTGCTCCCTATTCCCTTCATATGATATTATCCCTGCAGTGTGCTCCCTATTCCCTTCATATGATATATCCCTGCAGTGTGCTCCCTATTCCCTTCATATGATATTATCCCTGCAGTGTGCTCCCTATTCCCTTCATATGATATTATCCCTGCAGTGTGCTCCCTATTCCCTTCATATGATATTATCCCTGCAATGCGCGTCTGGCCAGATGCAGCCATGCAATAAACTGCCAGGTGTTGACTGTCTTCTGTGTTGTCATTCACTCTGGGAACCATTGCTTGTACTTGCAGGTGATCGACACGACACAGCCATCTCCGATTGGCAACTCTTACACTGACTTTCAAAGTCAGTGCCAGTTCAACCTGGACTACGAGATGTCGCCGTATGATTTGGTGAGAAAGTGCAAGGACGTGCCTGGCGTCCGGCTGCAGAACATTGTCGCTTCCTGCGCTTTGGATTTATATGTAAGTGATAAGTTGTGGGTTTATGTATATTGATTTATATGTAAGTGATATGTTGTGGGTTTATGTGTTATGGATTTATTTGTAAGTAGATATGTGAACAACAATGAACAACTAACATCAGAATTAAATTTTGATAAGACAGATATTATGTTCGTCACTAGGAAGAAAGAAATACCACAATGTAATACACGGGTAAATGGAAATATTTTTAAACAAGTGAATCGGTACAAATATCTCGGAGCAGTCATAACATCTAATGGGAGTTGCCCTGAAGTGATCAGAACAACAGTCACTATGGCAATGGTAGCCTATTGCAAAATGGAAAACATACTGACCAATACAAGGATGTTAATTGTAACCAGAAAAAGAGTGTTGAAGTGTTACATAGAACCTGTGCTTTTGTGTGGATGAGAAACCTGGACTGTGAGCAGACACGCTGAAAAACATCTGCCGGTGACCTGGGACACGTCCAGGTTACTAGCTGAAAACTGTGATGGTGACCTGTGACAAGTCCATGTTTCTAACTGAACGCTGTGCGGGTGACTTGTGGCATGTCCAGATGTCTAGCTGAACATTGTGCCGATGGCATGTCCAGGTTTCTAGAACACGGTGCCGATGACATGTCCAGGTTTCTAGAACACGGTGCCGATGACATGTCCAGGTTTCTAGAACACGGTGCCGATGACATGTCCAGGTTTCTAGAACACGGTGCCGATGACATGTCCAGGTTTCTAGAACACGGTGCCGATGACATGTCCAGGTTTCTAGAACACGGTACCGATGACCTTTGGCATGTCCAGGTTTCTAGAACACGGTACCGATGACCTTTGGCATGTCCAGGTTTCTAGAACACGGTGCCGATGACCTTTGGCATGTCCAGGTTTCTAGAACACGGTGCCGATGACGTTTGGCATGTCCAGGTTTCTAGAACACGGTACCGATGACCTTTGGCAAGTCCAGGTTTCTAGAACACGGTGCCGGTGACCTTTGGCATGTCCAGGTTTCTAGAACACGGTGCCGGTGTGACCTTTGGCATGTCCAGGTTTCTAGAACACGGTGCCGGTGTGACCTTTGGCATGTCCAGGTTTCTAGAACACGGTGCCGATGACATGTCCAGGTTTCTAGAACACGGTGCCGGTGTGACCTTTGGCATGTCCAGGTTTCTAGAACACGGTGCCGATGACATGTCCAGGTTTCTAGAACACGGTGCCGATGACATGTCCAGGTTTCTAGAACACGGTGCCGATGACATGTCCAGGTTTCTAGAACACGGTGCCGATGACCTTTGGCATGTCCAGGTTTCTAGAACACGGTGCCGATGACATGTCCAGGTTTCTAGAACACGGTACCGATGACCTTTGGCAAGACCAGGTTTCTAGAACACGGTGCCGGTGACATGTCCAGGTTTCTAGAACACGGTGCCGATGACATGTCCAGGTTTCTAGAACACGGTGCCGATGACCTTTGGCATGTCCAGGTTTCTAGAACACGGTACCGATGACCTTTGGCAAGTCCAGGTTTCTAGAACACGGTGCCGATGACATGTCCAGGTTTCTAGAACACGGTGCCGATGACATGTCCAGGTTTCTAGAACACGGTGCCGATGACCTTTGGCATGTCCAGGTTTCTAGAACACGGTGCCGATGACATGTCCAGGTTTCTAGAACACGGTGCCGATGACATGTCCAGGTTTCTAGAACACGGTACCGATGACCTTTGGCAAGACCAGGTTTCTAGAACACGGTGCCGGTGACATGTCCAGGTTTCTAGAACACGGTGCCGATGACATGTCCAGGTTTCTAGAACACGGTGCCGATGACCTTTGGCATGTCCAGGTTTCTAGAACACGGTACCGATGACCTTTGGCAAGTCCAGGTTTCTAGAACACGGTGCCGGTGACCTTTAGCATGTCCAGGTTTCTAGAACACGGTGCCGGTGTGACCTTTGGCATGTCCAGGTTTCTAGAACACGGTGCCGATGACATGTCCAGGTTTCTAGAACACGGTGCCGATGACATGTCCAGGTTTCTAGAACACGGTGCCGATGACATGTCCAGGTTTCTAGAACACGGTGCCGATGACATGTCCAGGTTTCTAGAACACGGTGCCGATGACCTTTGGCATGTCCAGGTTTCTAGAACACGGTGCCGATGACATGTCCAGGTTTCTAGAACACGGTGCCGATGACATGTCCAGGTTTCTAGAACACGGTACCGATGACCTTTGGCAAGACCAGGTTTCTAGAACACGGTGCCGGTGACATGTCCAGGTTTCTAGAACACGGTGCCGATGACATGTCCAGGTTTCTAGAACACGGTGCCGATGACCTTTGGCATGTCCAGGTTTCTAGAACACGGTACCGATGACCTTTGGCAAGTCCAGGTTTCTAGAACACGGTGCCGGTGACCTTTAGCATGTCCAGGTTTCTAGAACACGGTGCCGGTGTGACCTTTGGCATGTCCAGGTTTCTAGAACACGGTGCCGATGACATGTCCAGGTTTCTAGAACACGGTGCCGATGACATGTCCAGGTTTCTAGAACGCGGTGCCGATGACATGTCCAGGTTTCTAGAACACGGTACCGATGACCTATGGCATGTCCAGGTTTCTAGAACACGGTGCCGATGACATTTGGCATGTCCAGGTTTCTAGAACACGGTGCCGATGACCTTTGGCATGTCCAGGTTTCTAGAACACGGTACCGATGACCTTTGGCAAGTCCAGGTTTCTAGAACACGGTGCCGGTGTGACCTTTGGCATGTCCAGGTTTCTAGAACACGGTGCCGATGACATGTCCAGGTTTCTAGAACACGGTGCCGATGACATGTCCAGGTTTCTAGAACACGGTGCCGATGACATGTCCAGGTTTCTAGAACACGGTGCCGATGACATGTCCAGGTTTCTAGAACACGGTACCGATGACCTTTGGCATGTCCAGGTTTCTAGAACACGGTACCGATGACCTTTGGCAAGTCCAGGTTTCTAGAACACGGTGCCGATGACCTTTGGCATGTCCAGGTTTCTAGAACACGGTACCGATGACCTTTGGCAAGACCAGGTTTCTAGAACACGGTGCCGGTGACCTTTATCATGTCCAGGTTTCTAGAACACGGTGCCGGTGACATGTCCAGGTTTCTAGAACACGGTGCCGATGACCTTTGGCATGTCCAGGTTTCTAGAACACGGTACCGATGACCTTTGGCATGTCCAGGTTTCTAGAACACGGTGCCGATGACATGTCCAGGTTTCTAGAACACGGTGCCGATGACATGTGCAGGTTTCTAGAACACGGTGCCGGTGACATGTCCAGGTTTCTAGAACACGGTGCCGATGACATGTCCAGGTTTCTAGAACACGGTGCCGGTGACATGTCCAGGTTTCTAGAACACGGTGCCGATGACCTTTGGCATGTCCAGGTTTCTAAAACTCGGTGCCGGTGACATGTCTAGGTTTCTTAAACTCGGTGCCGGTGACCTGTGACAAGTATTTGTGAAATGGGGGTACTGGATGTGGCCCTGATTGGCGGCCCAGATTGTCGGCTCGGATTGGCCAAAAACGCGCCCCAGCGAAAATTTCACACGGGATCTGGCTCGGATTGGCCAAAATCACGCCCCGACTCCAATGAGCAACCACGCACTAAGTATTGCAAGCAATGGCATGAGAGGGGCACCCCACCCCAGAGTCCTCTGTTTAGAATTGGGACCCATATTGCTAGCATCAATGCAAGCGTACTGCACGAGGTACCTATTAGAGTTTAGCCAACCACCAGTATATGCAAGATGAAATATTGTCGGTGGCTTCTGTCCCTAGGTCTTTGGTTGGTGTGATACAAATTGCAGGGGCGATTACTGCTATAGGCATTACACGTGTCTAAAACATGGTAGAGACACACGAGAGTTTCTGGCGTGTGGTACTGGCATAAAGCATCATCAGAGATTTGTACGCCGTGTAGAGCCGTTATGAGAGCACAGCATAGCAGCAGCGGCCCTACAGGAGGCCGATAATTAACTATTGCGGGAGACAGAGATCCCAGCAGCGAGAAGCTAGGCGATCTAAGCAAGTCAAACTTTCCCCCAGGTCGAGCACACGTGATACTTACGTACAAAACTGTGCCCTTCCAGTGAAAACTGTCCCTATAAACAAAATTGGTCCCGAAAATTATTCAGTGAGTGAACAGACACCGCTAAACAGAATTAGCAGCCTTGCAAACTGGCTGTGAGCGCGTTGTTTATCGCAGCACTTGAGGCGATGAATGATTACCTCCGTGTTTCTACAGGACATATTCATCCCCTCGGCCTTGGAGAAGTGGTGGCCATAGGCCAGCAAGCCCTTGATACTTGTGGCCTGCCCGTACTCGTGAGATCGTCCATAACAGTGTTATTGAGCAGGTATGATACTTGTGGCCTGCCCGTACTCGTGAGATCGTCCATAACAGTGTTATTGAGCAGGTACTGAATCTGAGAGAACATATAGGGATCGAGTTTTTAATAGGCGCTACTGGCGACGCAGCAGTGTAAGTGGTAGTCGTGGGTGACGCGGTGCCTTCCACCAGAAGGTAAATTATGGAGGGGAGCGTGAAGACATCCTGGCCCTGAATATCAATTTAGCTCGACTGGTAGTTGTTGATAGCGGCCGGATTCTGGGACTCGTACTCCCGGTACTTAAACGATTCGATTTTCTCGTCAACTTGCATCGGCTCTCTGATAACCAGTATGCTACTGTGACTTCCTCCATATTGCTATATCAATACGCGCGCCTCTTAACTCTAATGCTCTTGAATCCAGCGCTGGCTGCTGATGTCAGCAAGGGCCGCTAGATGCTTCAAGAACTCGAGGCTCTTGTCTGAGAGATCTTTCCTCAACGGCGGTGGAAGGCGCCTGACTGACAGTATCCACAATCGGTTTGACCGTGGAAGCTGTACCACCGAGACGGCAAACCCAGCCACATTATTAATGACGTCACACACGATTATTTTCAGTTGTCCAATGACATTTCCTGGATTAAAGCGGCAGTACAAAGCATCAAGGTCCAGTGTCAGCTGCAGCTGGAGAGGAACTCCTCCCTCTGGCTGGGCAACCCACGAGCTCTACCCGAGGATTACACGGATGTCCTCTGTCTAGCAAATTGTGGAGGCGCCGGCACGTGCAGAAAAGGTGGGTACAGGATGGGTGTACAGGTGTGTCGTGTTTGATAAATGCATTGGTTGGTACAGGATGGGTGTGCAAGTGTGCCGTGTCTGGTCAAAGAACTCAGTTTAGTACAGTTTACACCGGAACATGTCAGGTTAGGAACTGTCAGTCCAGGACTGACGTCGGGCACTGAAAGACAAGCCCATGTGTACCCCCCCCCCCCCCACCCCCCTTCCTCACCTGACCCCTACTTCAGAAGCTTATTTAACATTCAGTCGGCTACTGCCGCCTGTGCAGCGTCCTCTGCCCAGATTCTTCCTGCTAGTGTGAAGATTCCATCACTCATAGCGGCAGGTAGTCAGTCACCTCTGCGTGTTTCCTCGTGAAGCTGGTGATCGTGTATATACTCCAGTGTTCTCCCTAGAGGCCAGCCAATGACCATTCTCATTTGCACATGGACTTTCATATGGAGCCACATCCGGTATAGCAGGTGTGATGACGTTGCGTGTCAACCGTTCATGGCTTTATTTTCTAGACTGAGCCTCTGAGAGCAATGAGTGAGGGTCGGTTATGAGTTATTAAATGAGGTCTCAGAAAGCCGTCTCAGGGTTGCCGTGGCCTCCCCTTCTTCCATTTTTAAACTGGACATGCTCCACGCTGCTCTCCGATATCTGTGTCCCTCGGCCTGGCAGTCTCTCATCTTGTTGCCATAACCAATGTGTAAGTGAAGAATTCAGGTCTCATTCATGTCTCTCATCCTGTTGCCAAGATCCTTACCTAAGTCAACTAGTAAATTCACATCCCAGCCTCTCATCTTGTTGCCCTGATCCGTAGGTAAGTCTGGTCACAGCCCAGCCTCTCATCTTGTTGCCCTGATCCGTAGGTAAGTCTGGTCACAGCCCAGCCTCTCATCTTGTTGCCCTGATCCGTAGGTAAGTCTGGTCACAGCCCAGCCTCTCATCTTGTTGCCCTGATCCGTAGGTAAGTCTGGTCACAGCCCAGCCTCTCATCTTGTTGCCCTGATCCGTAGGTAAGTCTGGTCACAGCCCAGCCTCTCATCTTGTTGCCCTGATCCGTAGGTAAGTCTGGTCACAGCCCAGCCTCTCATCTTGTTGCCCTGATCCGTAGGTAAGTCTGGTCACAGCCCAGCCTCTCATCTTGTTGCCCTGATCCTTACCTAAGTCAACTAGTAAATTCACAGCCCAGCCTCTCATCTTGTTGCCCTGATTCGTTTATCATATTTGTTCTCTCACGACGTTCTGTTATTATGTGGCTGTGTTCATATATATGGTTTATTGTACAATATTTGTCCTCTCATTACTTTCTGGTAGGTGGATGAATGTGTGTGGGTGGGGGATGTGTGTGGGTGAGGGATGTGTGGGTTGGGGAATGTATGTATGCTTGGGGTGTGGGTGGATGGGATGTGTGGTGGGCGGGTGGTGTGTGTGGGGAGATGTGTAGGAGTGGGGATGTGGTTGATAGATGGGGGTATGTATGTGTGTCTGGGTTGTATGTGTGGTTGGGTGGGGGATGTAGGGTGATTGAGGGATGGGTGGGTGGGTGGGGGATGTGTCTCATAACATGGTAATATGCATTGTTTATGTTTTGACAAATTCATTTGACAATGTTTATTCATATGCACTACTGATGAAGGAAAGATGAGTGATTGGAAGGGCCGAATGTAAAACGGGCCTGCGTGCCCAATTTGTTACCCTTTGAAAATAAAGTCCGTTCGTTCGTTCTTTCGTTCGTTTGTTCGTTCTGTTACTATGTGGCTGTGTTCATGTATATGTTTTCTTGTACAATATTTGTATCTCTCATGACGTCCATTCATTTTGTGACTGTATATATGTTTTCTTGTACAATATTTGTATCTCTCATGACGTCCCATTATTTTGTGGCTATTCATGTGTATGGTTTCTTGTACAATATTTGTATCTCTCATGACGTCCATTTATTTTGTGACTGTATATATGTTTTCTTGTACAATATTTGTATCTCTCATGACGTCCATTTATTTTGTGACTGTATATTTGTTTTCTTGTACAATATTTGTATCTCTCATGACGTCCCATTATTTTGTGGCTGTTCATGTGTATGGTTTCTTGTACAATATTTGTATCTCTCATGACGTCCATTTATTGTGTGACTGTATATATGTTTTCTTGTACAATATTTGTATCTCTCATGACGTCCATTTATTTTGTGGCTGTTCATGTGTATGGTTTCTTGTGCAATATTTGTATCTCTCATGACGTCCATTTATTTTGTGAGTGTATATATGTTTTCTTGTACAATATTTGTATCTCTCATGACGTCCATTTATTTTGTGACTATATATATGTTTTCTTGTACAATATTTGTATCTCTCATGACGTCCCATTATTTTGTGGCTGTTCATGTGTATGGTTTCTTGTACAATATTTGTATCTCTCATGACGTCCATTTATTTTGTAACTGTGTTCATGTATATGTTTTCTTGTAGAATATTTCTATCTCTCATGACGTCCATTTATTGTGTGGCTGTTCATTTGTATGGTTTCTTGTACAATATTTGTATCTCTCATGACGTCCATTTATTGTGTGACTGTATATATGTTTTCTTGTACAATATTTGTATCTCTCATGACGTCCATTTATTGTGTGGCTGTTCGTGTGTATGGTTTCTTGTAGAATATTTGTATCTCTCATGACGTCCATTTATTGTGTGACTGTATATATGTTTTCTTGTGTATCTCTCATGACGTCCATTTATTTTGTAACTGTGTTCATGTATATGTTTTCTTGTAGAATATTTGTATCTCTCATGACGTCCATTTAATGTGTGACTGTATATATGTTTTCTTGTGTATCTCTCATGACGTCCATTTATTTTGTAACTGTGTTCATGTATATTGTTTCTTGTAGAATATTTGTATCTCTCATGACGTCCCATTATTTTGTGGTTGTTCATGTGTATGGTTTCTTGTACAATATTTGTATCTCTCATGACGTCCATTTATTTTGTGACTGTATATATGTTTTCTTGTAGAATATTTGTATCTCTCATGACGTCCCATTATTTTGTGGCTGTTCATGTGTATGGTTTCTTGTACAATATTTGTATCTCTCATGACGTCCATCTATTGTGTGTCTGTTGCGGTGTCTAGGTGTGTGTCTATGTCAAGAAAATTATGGTGGCAGTGATTGCTTCGTGAAGACGAACGAGCCGGCGAACTTGTTCCAGTTGAGTAACGGCGGCTTCTGTGACCTGAGAGTGGACAACTGTGGCCTGGTCATCGCCTACAACAACAACACGGTCAACCAGGACGAGCTGTCATGCTTCCTCACGCACATGCAGGTGAGCACTTCTGTTGTACCGCTGACCTTGTCTCGCACATGCAGGTGAGCACACTTGTTTACCGCTGACCTTGTCTCGCACATGAAGGTAAGCACTCCTATTGTACCGATGACCTTGTCTCGCACATGAAAGTGAGCACTCCTGTTGTACCGATGACCTTGTCTCACACATGCAGGTGAGCACACTTGTTGTACCGCTGACCTTGTCTCACACATGAAGGTAAGCACTCCTATTGTACCGATGACCTTGTCTCGCACATGAAAGTGAGCACTCCTGTTGTACCGATGACCTTGTCTCACACATGAAGGTGAGCACTCCTGTTGTACCGATGACCTTGTCTCAGGGCCACTCAAGGTTATAATGACAGTTGACATTACATGTGGAGGCATATACCATGATGTGTGTGAGTGTTTGAGTGTGTGTGTGTGTGGGTGTGTGGAGACATGAATCATGACGTATGTGTGGGTGTGTGGAGACATAAATCATGCCGTATGGGTGTGTGTGGAAACATGAATTATGACGTGTGTGTGTGTGTGTGTGTGTAGAGACATAAATCATGCCGTGTTGGTGTGTGTGGAGACATGAATCATGCCGTGTGGGTGTGTGTAGAGACATAAATCATGCCGTGAGGGTGTGTGTGGAGACATGAATCGTGGCGTGTGTGGAGACATGAATCGTGGTGTGTGTGTGTGTGTGTGTGTGTGTGTGTGTGCGTAGAGACATAAATCATGCCGTGTGGGTGTGTGTGGAGACATAAATCATGGCATGTGTGCGTATTTAAAACACCTATTAATTTAACTTTATTAAAACCTATGATATCAACAGACGAATGGTGTGTGTGTGTATATATAAAACCACCTATTAATGTAACTGTATTAAAACCTATGATATCAACAGACGAATGGTGTGTGTGTGTGTATATATATAAAACCACCTATTAATGTAACTGTATTAAAACCTATGATATCAACAGACGAATGCTTCAGGCACATACGAGGCAGGTGGTAGCTTGCTGAGGTATCCAGCTACATACCTGACTGTCAATGAACTGTCCTGCCCTGTCCCAGGCAGTGGAACCTACCGGGTCCAGATCAGCAACAAGAAAAACCTGGTCAGCAATCCGGCCTACCTGTTTGTGTACGACTCGCTCTGCTTCGACTGCCACCTCATAAACCAGACCTGTGTCCAGAAGGTAGTCATTGTGTGTCCGTGTCTGACTTGTGTGTGTGTGTGTGTGACGTCATCACTGATTAGCGGCATCATCATCATACGTGGACTACTTCAAACATGTGCCAGCACCTCAGCATGTTGTCTGTCTACGTTCTTCTTCTCAACACGGTGGTGCTCATTGTCTCAGAGACTTGAGTTATAGAAATATCTCCATCCGGTGAGTTGAGGTGAGTTGAGTTAAGAACCAACATCACGACACTCAGGGCATTCCCATAAGCGCTCAAGTCTAATATTCAACAACCAGCGACGAGTTCCAATACTAATCGTGCCCGTTGCAATCTGATTATTATCCGTCGTGCTTTACCACTGAGTAATAACTGGCTACAAGCTCCTCTAACCACCCCTGCTATCTCATTCTTTCTAGATCATGATAGTCCATCCGTTCTTCTGCAAGATTCACATCTGCCTGATCATTCATCATATCAACCAGCCAATCTGTCTGCCTGTTCATTACCAACCACACCATAGTATCCTGGAGAAAAGATTCAGCGAATCCTCACAACCCGCGACCTCTGAATGGATCCATACCATTCAGCACCAAGCATGCCAGTCTTCACCTTTGCCAGCATACTTTGTGTATCAGTGACAATCACGTCATGAGTACACAGTTTGTTCTCCGACTAGGGGAAGGCTGCAGTAACCGCCTCCACCTCCATTCTCAGGCTTGTGGTTGTGGTGACATATGCCAAGCTCTCCTTTACTAAACATTGGCTTGTGCTATGAATGCCCAGGCACTTTCTTCTTCTTGTAACACAGATCTATCGGTATAGATAATCACATCGCCAGGACGAGAGTAGTCCTGAATTAATTGCTGAATTTCTACTTCCGGGGCGCCTGCTGGCCACTCCCTACACTCACGTCCTAATCTGATTATAACCCCACACAAGTCTGAATTTCTATTCGGCACTCTGACCCACTCCTTGCCTCTTCCAATCTTCTCAATCGTGAACACGTCTCTCATGGTATCTTCTGCCTGAGCCATCCATGATCTTCTTCTTAACAGCCTGTGGCCCTTGACTGCATCCAAGGAATCATGCAGGAGGTGTTCCTTGTCCGCAACTACCTTGAGGTATCACCTTGCCTGCAACACCTTCAGTCTATCTGCAATGGTCTGTAGCACCAGGATATATCGCATACACACTATTGGGGTATCCATTATACACCCCAGGATCACCCTCACGGCTTTATTCTGTATGTGCTCTAGTTTCACTAGCCGACTCTTTGAGACAGTGAGCATTTATAGGCCATACTCTACCACGGACATGAACAAGTGCTGAAAAAGTTGAATAGCTGTAATTGTGTTTTCAGCTTTGTGTCCCGTGAACATTACTTTCAACGAATGTATGGTGATTCACAAGTATTTTCATTATGACACATTACCTTCCACGAATGCATGGTGATTCACAAGTATTTTCATTATGACACATTACCTTCCACGAATGCATGGTGATTCACAAGTATTTTCATTATGACACATTACCTTCCACGAATGTATGGTGATTCACAAGTATTTTCATTATGACACATTACCTTCCACGAATGCATGGTGATTCACAAGTATTTTCATTATGACACATTACCTTCCACGAATGCATGGTGATTCACAAGTATTTTCATTATGACACATTACCTTCCACGAATGCATGGTGATTCACAAGTATTTTCATTATGATATGTTACCTTCCACGAATGCATGTATTTTCATTATGATATATTATCTTTAAGGAAACTGCTTGCCAGATTGGTGGCGTCTGCTACGAGAATGGAGAGTACAAGCCTGGTTCCCCGCGACAGTTCTGTGACCCCGCAGTCAGCACAAGTTCATGGCAGACGGCAAATGGTGCGTCCAGTTAGTTGTGCGTGTGGAGGAACTTTCTGTCTGTGTTGATTGCTTTCGGTGTGCCCAGAGTTAGAAGTTGCACCAATACACGTACAAGAGGCGTTAGATCATCATCATCATCATCATCATCATCATCATCATCATCATCATCATCATCATCATCATCATCATCACTATCATCAAGTAATTCAGCCTCTGGGCTAGTCTTGAAGTTTCCTAGTCATCCCACCTCTATATGTCTGCCTTGTGCCGATCTCTTTAATGGATGATTTAAAACAATATATGAGTGGCACCTTACAGTCTTGACAGACCAAAGTATGTGAGTTGGAATGTGGCCAAAATTCCATCACTATGCCTGGGCAGAGCTTCAGAGAACATGTGGTGCCCAAACGACATGTTCCCTCTCTCGGCCTTGCACTGTCTGGTCCAGAGGAATGGATAACCAGTACGTCTGGAACAAGGTAGGCTGCAGACGCTGGCGGCTCAGCGTCAAACCTGCGAGACCTCGCCTCGACGAGCAGGTGGCGAGTGGTGGCCAGACCCTGGAACCCAAGGGACCCGACCTAAAGGTATATACCACACCGTGTATACACCGCAGTAGATGTCTTCAGTCTGTGTTACGTGAAACAGCTAATCGCAGTAGATGTCTTCAGTCTGTGTTACGTGAAACAGCTAATCGCAGTAGATGTCTTCAGTCTGTGTTACGTGAAACAGCTAATCGCAGTAGATGTCTTCAGTCTGTGTTACGTGAAACAGCTAATCGCAGTAGATGTCTTCAGTCTGTGTTACGTGAAACAGCTAATCGCTGTAGATGTCTTCAGTCTGTGTTACGTGAAACAGCTAGTCGCAGTAGATGCTTTTGATGAGTGCTAAATGAGACAACCAAACCCAATAGGTGTCTTCGGTTTATGTTATGTGAAACAGCCAATCGCAGTACGCGTCTTCAGTACATCCTATATGAAATAGCCAACCACAGTACATGTATTCAGTTTTTCTTACATGAAACAGCCAATCGCAATAGATGTAATTAATGTGTTTGTATATCAGACATCCAATCACAGTGGATGTCTTCAGGGTATGTGAGATATATGAGGCAGTCAGTCACAGAGGCAGACACAAAGTTGCAGATGTGACTTTTGGGAACTTCTCCGGAGAGGGAGAACTTCACGTACAGCAAGACAAGCGACTTTCTCGGGAGACGCATGTCCCTATTACATGCGACGCATTTTCGGGAGTTGAGCTCGGTCCAGGGTCAAGAGAAAACCCCCAGAATGGAGCTTCGAGAATGTTGGAGAACAATCCAGACCGGGGAATTTCATTCGGGCTACCGTCGGCTAGAAATAGCGCAGTGGTCTCCCTTGTCAGCACTGGCCGTGAGGCAGAACATACGGCCGATCATGTGACACCTCTGTGTAGGTGTGTCCTGTACTGACCTGACTGACCATGTTCCCTAATAGACTGGACGCTGTGTAGTGTGTCCTGTACTGACCTGACTGACCATGTTCCCTAATAGACTGGACGCTGTGTAGGTGTGTCCTGTACTGACCTGACTGACCATGTTCCCTAATAGACTGGACGCTGTGGAGATGTGTCCTGTACTGACCTGACTGACCATGTTCCCTAATAGACTGGACGCTGTGTAGGTGTGTCCTGTACTGACCTGACTGACCATGTTCCCTAATAGACAGGACGCTGTGGAGATGTGTCCTGTACTGACCTGACTGACCATGTTCCCTAATAGACTGGACGCTGTGGAGATGTGTCCTGTACTGACCTGACTGACCATGTTCCCTAATAGACTGGACGCTGTGGAGATGTGTCCTGTACTGACCTGACTGACCATGTTCCCTAATAGACTGGACGCTGTGGAGATGTGTCCTGTACTGACCTGACTGACCATGGAGATGTGTCCTGTACTGACCTGACTGACCCTGTTCCCTAACAGACATTACCATGTATTGGACTTGGTGGAGATGTGTCCTGTATTGAACCTACGTTAACACATATGCTGATGTGTCATATCTGTGTGCAGATTCATGCCAAGGGTTAGCCTTACTGTGGCTGGAGACTGCAGGCTACGTGCCAGGTGGCCAGCTGCCAGAGGCTTGGAGATAAAGACGCCTGCAAACGCCGCTGTCTGGCCATGTCTGGGGACGGTGCCAGTGAGTGCTTCTCATTTGATTTCAACTCAACCAGCAACAGCTGCAGCTTCCTCGGCTCGCCAGAGACAACCAGTGATGACAGTCGCATCGGTGACAATCGTGACCTCACACCTGCAGTGGCTCTGTGAAAACAGTGAGCAGATAGTTTTCCTTAATTAGGTTTTTTTTTTTAATTGATGTATTCTGTTTGGTGATCCGTTGATGTAAGGAGTGGCTGGAGAATGTCCGGTGTAATGAGACATTATCAGTTGATGTAAGGAGTGGCTAAAGGATGTCCGATGTAGGGAGACATCAGTTGTTGAAAAGTATGGCTATAAGATGTCCGATGTAGGGAGACATGATCAGTTGTTGAAAAGTATGGCTATAAGATGTCCGATGTAGTGAAATTTTATCAATTGTTGAAAAGAGTGGCTAGAGAATGTCTAATGTAGCTAGATATTATCAGTTGATAAAAGAAGTGGCTAGAAAATGGACGATGTTGGGAGACATAATAAGTTGATAAAAGGAGTGACTTGAAAATATCCGAGGTAGGAAAACAATCAGTTGATTAAAGGAGTGGCTGAAGAATGTCCGATGTAAGGAGACATTATCAGTTTATAAAATGAGTGACTGAGAATTTCCGATGTAAAAGGGGGGAGGGGGTGGATTATTTCCAGTACTGATTTTTTTTTTTTTTTTAAATTCGCATATCCTTTACAGGACATCGCTGTCAACAGCAGCATCTTTCAGCTGTGTTGATTTCTTGGCAAGATTACGCTCAGTAGTTTGCCATTGCTTTCTGAGCGACCGGCTCAGTTATCCCGCAAGTCACCAGCGGGGGTAGAACCGCTCCCAGTTCTTGCCCGCTACGAGGCTCTGCGTGATAAACGTGATTACGGAGAAAGTATTTAACTCCTCGGCCAGAGAGACCGGCCCGTACTGACTACAACATGCTGAATTCCCCTTGCCCAATGTAGGGGGAGATTATTTCACTACAAACTAGAACATGTTGCATGCCCCTTGCCCGATGCAGGGGGAGATTATTCCGGTACTGACTACAACATGTTGCATGCCCTTTAACTCAGTAAACACACATCTCAATGTTATTTCAGGTTACACACATCTCAATGTAATCTCAGTATACACACATCTCGTTATCTCAATATACACACATCTCCTCAATATTATATCATTATACACACATCTCAACGTTATCTCAGTATACACACATCTCCCCAACGTTATCTCAGTATACACATATCTCCTCAACGTTATCTCAGTATACAAATATCTCCTCAACGTTATCTCAGTATACACATATCTCCTCAACGTTATCTCAGTATACACATATCTCCTCAACGTTATCTCAGTATACACATATCTCCTCAACGTTATCTCAGCATACACACATCTCCCCAACGTTATCTCAGTATACACATATCTCCCCAACGTTATCTCAGTATACACATATCTCCCCAACGTTATCTCAGTATACACATATCTCCCCAACGTTATCTCAGTATACAGACATTTTCTCAATGTTATCTCAATACACACATCTCCTCAATGTTATCTCAGTATACACACATCTCCTCAATGTTATCTCAATATTCACACATCTGCCCAACGTTATCTCAGTATACAGACATCTTCTCAATGTTATCTCAATACACACATCTCCTCAATGTTATCTCAATATACACACATCTCCTCAACGTTATTTCAGTATACAGACATCTTCTCAATGTTATCTCAATACACACATCTCCTCAATGTTATCTCTGCATACACACATCTCCTCAATGTTATCTCAATTTATAGACATCTGATCGTTATCCCAGTATACACACATCTCCTCAATGTTATCTCACGTTATAGACATCTGACCGTTATCTCAGTATAAACACACCTCCTCAATGTTATCTCACGTTATAGACATCTGACCGTTATCCCAGTATAAACACACCTCTTCAATGTTATCTCACGTTATAGACATCTGACCGTTATCCCAGTACACACACCTCCTCAATGTTATCTCAGTATGCACACACTTCCTCAATGTTATCTCACGTTATAGACATCTGACTGTTATCCCAGTATACACACACTTCCTCAATGTTATCTCACTTTATAGACATCTGACCATTATCCCAGTATACACACATCTCCTCAATGTTATCTCACTTTATAGACATCTGACCATTATCCCAGTATACACACATCTCCTCAATATTATCTCACTTTATAGACATCTGACTGTTATCCCAGTATACACACACCTCCACAATATCATCTCACTTTATAGACATCTGACCATTATCCCAGGATACACACATCTCCTCAATGTTCTCTCACTTTATAGACATCTGACCATTATCCCAGTATACACACATCTCCTCAATGTTATCTCACTTTATAGACATTTGACCGTTATCCTAATATACACACACCTCCTCACTGTTATCTCACTTTATAGACATCTGACCATTATCCAGTATACACACATCTCCTCAATGTTATCTCACTTTATAGTCATCTGACTGTTATCCCAGTATACACACACCTCCTCAATTTTATCTCACTTTATAGACATCTGACTGTTATCCCAGTATACATACACCTCCTCAATGTTCTCTCACTTTATAGACATCTGACCATTATCCCAGTATACACACATCTCCTCAATGTTATCTCACTTTATGGATATCTGACCGTTATCCCAGTATACACACACCTCCTCAATGTTATCTCACTTTATAGACATCTGACCGTTATCCCAGTATACACACACCTCCTCAATGTTATCTCACTTTATAGACATCTGACCATTATCCCAGTATACACACATCTCCTTAATGTTATCTCACTTTATAGACATCTGACCGTTATGCCAGTATACACACATCTCCTCAATGTTCTCTCATTGATGAGTTGAGTTGAGATGAGTTGAGTTGAGATGAGTTGAGTTGAGATGAGTTGAGATGAGTTGAGATGAGTTGAGATGAGTTGAGTTGAAATGAGCTGAGTTGAGATGAGTTGAGATGAGTTAAGATGAGTTGAGATGAGTTGAGCTGAGTTGAGTTGAGTTGAGATGAGTTGAGTTGAATTGAGTTGAGATGAGTTGAGATGAGTTGAGTTGAGTTGATTTGAGTTGAGTTGAGATGAGTTGAGTTGAGATGAATTGAGTTGAGTTGTGAAGAGTTGAGAAGAGTTGAGTTGATTTGATTTGAGTTGAGGTGATTTGAGTTGAGATCAGTTGAGTTGAGTTGAGATGAGTTGAATTGATTTTAGTTGAGAAGAGTTGAGTTGATTTGATTTGATTTGAGTTGAGGTGAGTTGAGTTGAGATGATGTGACAAATTTGATAGTTGACAGAGGACCTAGTTAGTAGTGTTCTCTGGAGATATATCTTGAATAATAAATATACAAGATAAAGGATATGATTTTGCACGTTTTATGTCTAGAGGTCTCTTAATGAGATAATCATTCCCGCAATAGCCTTTTTGGAGAACCACTTTTCTTTGGCTCAAACCCCCACTGTGAGACTACTATGTATCTACACAGAAATTTATAAAAGAAGTAAAAGGTTCCCTCAAGACCAAAAGGAGATCTGGACTCTTCGCCCCTGTACAACTGAGGATCCATCTCTCTCATTATAATGTTGCCAGTGTGCTATTCGTCCGTCACATTAGATCTACTTTTCTTTATTTTGTCAGTGTGACCTATATCAGGTTGTCCCATTTCTTTGGGAGTGTAGGATTCAATTATTTGTAGACAAACTCAACAATAACTGTACATTACATCTGTTGGACAAGACATCTACATGACAGTTTCTTGACAAAAGTGGGACGTACATTCACAAGGAATTGTGTACACCAGCCATTGTACAAGACTTACATCATAAGAGCTACTTGACAACATCTATACAAGACTTTTCACAATATGTATAATCAACCACAGCACTTAAGACAGTCACCAGAGACAACACTTGACAGCAACTGTACAAGGAATTCACTGGGGACATGTACTTAAAACACTGGTTCATTAAATACACAATTTATTGAGCTGATGGTGAGTCGAGTGATGACCATGGTTTTATCTCCTGGCATGTCAACACTTCAATAATTACATTGAAAATGCATAAAATATGCCACACATGCAGGTTGATAAACAAGATACAACACTTCTTATTTACTCCACCAGCCACTCAATAACTCTCATCCTCCACTCCATAACTCTCCTCCTCTCTAATCTCCAACTACACACTGAGTTCTGTATCTATCATCACTTTCTGTCTCTGGGGAAGGTTATGAAATCCTATCATGGAAAAACTTAAGGGAGGAACTACTGTTCTGGGTCTGTTGAATCCTTTTATCATCAGCATTGATGTTGGACAAGCTCCAGTAAGCAGATTTCCCATAAGTTCCATGGCAGATTCATTCCTCTGGAAGACAAGATTTGGTATGATGATTCGGTACGGCATCTCACGGTTGATCAGGCTACTGGTGAAAGCTGACACTGGGTACTTCAATAATGATATACATAATATCCAATACATTGCAGCACTTCACCTCGCCCTCAACTTCACCTACTCCTCAAGTCACATTCTTCAATCACTGTGTGAGCACCATGCTGGATATTTTCTAAGCTGAGTCTTAGATAAACAAACACTGCAAGTTACCTCACAGTTTTCTATGAATGTAGTTCATACCACAAGACTTGATGTTATTCTCAGTTGACATTTGATTGACTCAAAGATCACTGTCCAGTTCACCACTCTTATAGTGCTTCAGATTGTGTTATGCTCCCATTTGTGCATTCAGCTGTTGAGAGCTGAGAGAAAATTCTTCTTTGATTTTCCTGCATTTTGATAGGGAGTCACTTCTGGATCTAGGACTTCTGTTTAGTTGTCCCAGATGATATATGGAAGGCCTCTCCACCATCATCTTGTTCTCTGTCAATATAAAAAATGGCACATCTCTTTACATTTGTTAAAAGATGATGTTATCATACACTAACATACACAGATGAAAATGGGGAGGTTAAGGGAGGATGTTAACCAAACACACCTCTCCTTGTTTGATGATGCAGTGTATTTCACTGTGATGTACTGTGGTAATCACAAGACCATATGCTGAGACATGGTAGCTTAACACAATTACAAGCATTTATGTGGTCTAAGTTCCACCATGTTTGAACCACAGTAGACCTGGGCACAAGGAGGACCAGACACAATACAGCAAGCATCATGGCATAGCAACATGGGACAGGCATTGTGAAGGGAAATGGAAAATAGGCATTTACAACTGCAAAATGCATTATGTATTAACTAATGGCATTTACCCAATTAGCAGACCAGACATCCATTCCACTGGTTGTCATGTTGGTGCATGAATGTCCTATTCCATATTCACACAGCAATGCCAGACCTCACCCCTTTCAGACCAGACCTGTCTCACAGATACATCATCATCATCATTTGCTGTTTCCCCACTGAGTAATTTTCATGTCTACTACAGTCGGTAACAGAAGCTCAATTGCATAGCAATTGTTCACATATGCACCAAAGCACATATGGGAAAAACATGTTTAGTCCTTGTAAATTTGCATGAGCCATAATGGCGACGCGATGACCCGTTGTCTTGAGGAGGAAGCTGTTCAGTGTTTTTCTGTGGATTCCCTATGGAAATTCCCGTGAAATTCGTGTGGATAGTGTTTTTCCTTTGGATTATGTGATGTTATTTCGTGTTCGTTAATTGGAAGTGTTCAAAAGAAGCCACGGAAGGCAGGTGGTGGATGAAATTATGAGGGCAGCCGACAGATATTTGTTGGTTATGGTCTCGAGTTTCGCGACGGCAAGCTTTCTCTCTTTCGAGAGACACTGATTGCGGTCACCCGGCCAGTATGGTCACTGCCATAGAGGAAAGCAACGGCAAACTACCTCTTTGAAATTGCCTAGTTTATTATGATTCGCTTAAAGACTGATCATCGCAAGACAAGGACAGAGACATTAAAATTAGGAACATGGAACGTTAGGACGTTAAACAACGACGGAAAATTAGAGAACATAACACAAGAAATTCAAAGAGAAAAAATTAATATATTAGGTATGTGCGAAACGAGATGGACAGGAGCAGGCATCAAGATACATAAAGATTTTAAGATTATTTATTCTGGAGGTGAGGATCGACATAGGGGAGTGGCAATAATTTTGGACCTGAAAACATCAACGTCTGTTCAGGGATATTGGGCCGTGTCGGACAGAGTATTACTAGTTAAATTGAGTGGCAGACCTTTTAACATAAATGTTATTCAAGTATATGCCCCAACAGGAGAGTCTAGTGAAGATAGTGTACAGGAATTTTATAATGACATAGAGTCTGCCTTAAAGAAATGTAAAAATTCAGAAATAAACATCATAATAGGGGACTTCAATGCAAAAGTAGGAAATCAAGGGGATAGATACACAGTAGGAAACTATGGTTTAGGAGAGAGAAATGAAAGAGGATACAGACTAGTAGAGTGGGCAAAAGAACAGGAAATGATTGTAGGAAACACCTATTTCAAACAACACCCTAGAAGATTATGGACATGGAGGAGTCCTGATAGCAGGATTAGAAACCAGATTGACTACATTCTCATTAGCAGAAGATTTAGAAACGCCCTAACAGTAGCAAAAACAGTTCCCAGTGCTGATTGTTATAGTGACCACAGATTACTCACAGGAACATTGAGGATAAAGTTGAAGAAAGTCAAGTATACAACAGGGAACACTAAATATGATTTGTGTACATTGAGTAATGACAAGGAAATACAAAACAAATTCAACATAGAAGTACAGAACAGATTTGAAATATTGTCTGATCTAGAGATCCTATTCCAGGATGTGGATGATCAATGGGAAATGTTAAAGAATTCAATCAATGTGGCTGCAGAAACAACTATTCCAAAATTAAAGAAGGTGGGTCGTAAGAAATGGATGACTGAGGAAATTTTACACTTAATGGAAACAAGAAGACTCAACAAAAATAATCCTGCCAAATATGAAGAAATTCACAGACAAGTCAGAATATTATGTAGGAAGGCAAAAGAATCATGGCTTGAGGAAAAGTGCTTAGAAATTGAAAAACAACACAACAGTCAAAATACCAAATTAGTACACAAAAGAATTCAGGAGCTTACTAATAAAAGAACAAGTACATCAACAGGCTGTCTAAAAACTAAAGATGGCAAAATCATAATAGAAAAAGATCAGATTCTACATGTCTGGACAGATTATGTGAAAGACCTGTATAATGATAACAGAGAGGAACAGTATGCTATTAGATTTAATAATGAAGGACCAGCAATTTTAAAGATGGAGGTTCAAAATGTTCTTAAGCATATGAAAGCTGGCAAGGCCCCCGGTGCAGATAACATCACAACAGAAATGATTAAAGCTTTAGAAGAATTTGGTCTAGAACAAGTCACTAGACTGCTGAACACATTATATGATACTGGAGATATACCTTCTGAATTATGTAATTCTGTATTTATTGCAATCCCAAAGAAATCAGGAACCTTAGAATGTGATCAACATAGAACAATTAGTATAATGAGTCACATCACAAAGATTTTGTTACGAATTATCATGCAAAGAGTGTGGAAGAAAATACAACCTGAAATAGGGGAAGAACAATGTGGTTTTGTAGAAGGAAAGGGTACAGTAAATGCTGTGTATATGCTGCGAACAGTTATTGAACGTGCTTTAGAAGTAAACAAGGATATACATCTTTGCTTTATTGACTACACAAAGGCTTTTGATAGAGTTAGACATGTCAACATTGTGGATATGCTTGCAGATCTACAAATTGATGGGAAAGACATTAGACTTATAAAAAACATATATTGGAAACAACAAGCTGCCATAAGAATTGATAATGAAGTAGGACAATACCAACCTATTAAGAGAGGTGTTAGGCAGGGATGTGTAATGTCTCCAGATCTTTTTTCCCTATACAGTGAAAATATTTTCAGAAATGTAGAAGACCTAAATGGAATCAGCATTGGAGGACGAAACATAAATAACATTAGATATGCAGATGATACAGTATTGATTGCAGACAATGAACAGGATCTGCAACAATTAGTAGACGCTGTGGTTGTACACAGTGAGCAGCTGGGGTTGGAATTAAATTGTAGGAAGACACAGGTTATGGTCGTCACAAGGAAGAACGAAGTACCACAATGTAATATACAAGTAAATGGGAATATTCTTCAACAAGTGAATCGGTTCAATTATCTCGGAACAGTCATAACATCTGATGGCAGATGCCTTGAAGAGATTAGAACAAGAATCGCCATTGCGAAAGTAGCCTTTAGCAAGATGAAAAACATTCTAACCAATAAAAAGATGTCAATTGAAACGAGAAAAAGAGTGTTGAGGGGATACATAGAGCCTGTTCTTTTGTATGGATGTGAAACTTGGACAATGTGCAGTCAAGCTGAAAAACATCTGATGGCTGCAGAAATGTGGTTTCTGAGGAAAATGCAAAGAATACCATGGACAGATAGAAAAACCAATGACCAAGTACTACAAGAGACAAATGAAAATCGTAGATTGATTAGAGAAATTAGACGTAGACAGTCAAAAATTTTTGGACATGTTATGAGAAGAAATGGACTGGAGAACTTAGTGACAGCTGGCAAGATCGAAGGGAACAGACCAAGAGGAAGACCGAGAGGAAAATACCTGGATGGCTTGGCCACATGGCATGGACGAGACAGGAACACTGAGCTGATCCACGACTCTGGTGATCGAGTGAAATGGCGAATCATGACCGCCCACGCTTTCCGGCATGGCACATGATTGATTGATTGATACATTATATTCAGCCGACTAAGACACAGGTTCACACACCTATGGTTCTCTTAAGAACTAGTTTATATGAACCAACCAACAGTAGAGGTACCCGTGTAATGCTGCAGAGAGAAATAGTATTCTCTGGAGCGTAATTTAGCCACCAGGTATCACATGAACTTAGCAATTCTGGCGTGCCATACACCATCCTGTTTACATATGGATATTGAAGTATCTTTCCTTCTACTAGATGTGAGAGGCTACTTATCAAAGCACCAGCTCATTCACTCCAACATTCTCAGCGTTTTACAAAGGAACTTGTACATGTTTACATCACCCATTCCAATTCAGACTGCCATATGTTAACTCGCGAGAGCAAAGGTACAGTTGATTTAATAATGAGTCATCCCAGGCATGAAGAATGCACAAAGGGTTTGGGTTTGCGAATTTGCATGAGTGTACTATACATTCATCAAGGATACGCAACCAGTCACAACAAGGGATTGATATGCACTTGGAGTATACAGCGTAGAAGACCTGTCAAGGTTGAAGAAGCAGTATCCAGAATACTGGCGCACAGAAGTTCTGGTTTTCACTTTTCACATTTTATTCATAAAATACTCTTATATTCTTCTCTTTCGCTCACTAGGTATAACCACAACAATAAAGTATGTTTTAAAGTGGTACCTGTTGTCCAAAGAACAATATATTATATAATTTTTTAGGGCATTTTTCTCAACACATCACAAAATAGCTACCGCTCCGGTTGGAATCTTGGCTCGAACTAATTGGATATTCAAATGTGGCCCAGTAAACAGCGCGGGCTGCCACCCACTAGCCAATGAAAAGACAAGCGCATACCGCTGCCCTCCCCCAACTCGTTCTGGAACATTCGATCTAAGAATAGCCCTTATATCTGGGATGGTCCCCGTTCAGACTTAAAGTATTTTCATGAATGTGTCGGGCTGGGAATGAGGGGGGGGGGGGGGGGGGGGGGGATTCTGATTCATCATGTTACAGATGAGCTGAGTTGAATTGAGTTGAACATAATTGAATTAAGTCAATTTGAGATGAGTTAGTTGAGCTGAGATGAGTTGAGTTGATTTGAGTTGAGGTGAGTTGAGTTGAGATGAGTTGAGTTGAGTTGAGTTGAGATGAGTTGAGTTGAGATGAGTTGAGATGAGTTGAGATGAGTTGAGATGAGTTGAGTTGAGATGAGTTGAGTTGAGTTTAAATGAGTTGAGTTGAGATGAGTTGAGATGAGTTAAGATGAGTTGAGATGAGTTGAGCTGAGCTGAGTTGAGTTGAGTTGAGTTGAGATGAGTTGAGTTGAGTTGAGATGAGTTGAGTTGAGTTGAGATGAGATGAGTTGAGTTGAGTTGAGTTGATTTGAGTTGATTTGAGTTGAGTTGAGATGAGTTGAGTTGAGATGAGTTGAGTTGATTTGTGAAGAGTTGAAAAGAGTTGAGTTGATTTGATTTGAGTTGAGGTGAGTTGAGTTGAGATCAGTTGAGTTGAGTTGAGATGAGTTGAATTGATTTTAGTTGAGAAGAGTTGAGTTGATGTGATTTGATTTGAGTTGAGGTGAGTTGAGTTGAGATGAGCTGAGTTGAATTGAGTTGAACATAATTGAATTGAGTCAATTTGAGATGAGTTAGTTGAGTTTAGATGAGTTGAGTTAAACTGAGGTGAGTTGAATTGAGTTGAGTTAAGTTAAGTTGAGAGCACTCAGGACATTCCCATACGCGCTCCGTCCCTTCGTTCAACAGCCAGTGAAGAGTCACACTACTAATCGTTCCTACCGCTATCTGTTTAAAAAGTTCTCCTGGTCTTCTCTCTCAGTTTTGGGATTCTACCAGAACCCCTGCGAATCCCCCGCAATATTGTCCTATTCACGTACAGGTTCTCAATCTGGTCCCCAACCTTCTCCACCTGGTCCCTCAGGCGCGCGACCACCTCCCTGTGTCCTAATTGTTACCGACAGATGTTTCTATGTTGTTTCTGGCAATGTTTATGCCTTAGTTGTTGTTGAGTTGTTGACAATGTTTTTCTCGTTGTTGTCTCATTAACCCCAGCTTTGACTTGACCTCGGTCTTGACCAAATGTGACTACCGGACACAGACAACAACAGACAGAGCTTTGGAGCAATATTTGCTTGATGGATGGATATAGGAAATGAGCAATGCAGCTTCCCGTATTGTAGTATATTTGTATGATGGATATAGGAAACGGGCAATTTCGCTTCCCGTATTGAATTATGTTTGTATGATGGATATAGGAATTGGGCAGTGCAGCTTGCCGTCATTAATGCACACTTCAAGATTCATAGAATAACAGGGTAATTGTCATGACACCGTCCTCTTGCAGATCCATGTGGCCAGAAGAACGTGACCTGGATTCACAGACCAGGATTCGCCATTCTCTCTGCTGACGGGGCAGAGATTAGGGGAGTCAACTCCAGCGTGGAGTGCCGGAAACTGTGCCTGCAAGAGACCTCCTTCGTGTGCCGGTCGGCCCAGCTGTTGTGGGACGCCAGTCTGTGTGTCCTGTCACCAAAGACCAGCATTCTCGCTGGGCAGGACTTTGTCCGCTGGCCTGGATATGTCTTCGAGGAATGGATCTGTGGCACAGGTAGTGGTTATATGTCAAACGTGGTGGATATATGATACAGGTAGTGGATATATGACACAGGTAGTGGATATATGACACAGGTAGTGGATATATGACGAATTTAATGGATATATGACACAGGAAATGGATATATGGCACAGATAGTGGATATATGACACGGGTAGTGTATGTATGACACAGGTAGTGGATATATGACACAGGTAGTGGATATATGGCACAGGTAGTGGATATATGACGAATTTAATGGATATATGACACAGGAAATGGATATATGGCACAGGTAGTGGATATATGACACAGGTAGTGTATATATGACACAGGTAGTGGATATATGACACAGGTCGTGGATATATGGCACAGGTAGTGGATATATGGCACAGGTAGTGGATATATGACGAATTTAATGGATATATGACACAGGAAATGGATATATGGAGCAGGTAGTGGATATATGACACGGGTAGTGTATATATGACACAGGTAGTGGATATATGACACAGGTAGTGGATATATGGCACAGGTAGTGGATATATGACGAATTTAATGGATATATGACACAGGTAGTGTATATATGATACAGGTAGTGTTATATATGACACAGGTAGTGGATATATGACACAGGTAGTGGATATATGACACAGGTAATGGATATATGACACAGGTAGTGGATATATGACACAGGTAGTGGATATATGACACAGGTAATTAGATATATGACACAGGTAGTGGATATATGACACGGGTAGTGGATATATGACACGGGTAATGGATATACAACACAGGTAAGTGGATATACTGACACAGGTAATAGATATATGACACAGGTAGTGGATATATGACACGGGTAGTGGATATATGACACGGGTAATGGATATACAACACAGGTAGTGGATATATGACACAGTTAATGGATATATGACACGGGTAATGGATATGACACAGGTAAATGGATATATGACAAAGGTAATGGATATATGATACGGGTAATGGATATTGACACAGGATAATGGATATATGACACGGGTAATGGATATACGACACAGGTAGTGGATATATGACGAATTTAATGGATATATGACACAGGTAGTGGATATATGACACGGATAATGGATATTACACAGGTAATGGATATGACACAGGTAGTGGATATATGACACGGGTAATAGATGTGACACAGGTAATGGATATGACACAGGTAGTGGATATATGACACGGTAATGAATATGACACAGGTAATGGATATGACACAGGTAGTGGATATATGACACAGGTAGTGGATATATGACACGGGTAATGGATATATGACGCGGGTAATGGATATATTACACGGGTAA
Organism: Cepaea nemoralis; assembly: GCA_014155875.1. Lineage (NCBI taxonomy): Eukaryota > Metazoa > Mollusca > Gastropoda > Stylommatophora > Helicidae > Cepaea > Cepaea nemoralis. The sequence goes on from JACEFZ010003594.1 coordinate 236,618, forward strand.
TGGATATATGACGCGGGTAATGGATATGACACAGGTAGTGGATATATGACACAGGTAGTGGATATATGACACGGGTAATGGATATATGACGCGGGTAATGGATATATTACACGGGTAATGGATATATTACACGGGTAATGGATATATGACGCGGGTAATGGATATACGACACAGGTAGTGGATATATGCACAGGTAGTGGATATATGACACAGGTAGTGGATATATGCCACGGGTAATGGATATATGACACAGGTAGTGGATATATGACACGGGTAATGGATATGACACGGGTAATGGATATATGACACAGGTAGTGGATATATGACACAGGTAGTGGATATATGACACGGGTAATGGATATATGACATGGGTAATGGATATATGGCACGGGAATGGATATATGACACAGGTAGTGGATATATGACACAGGTAAAGGATATATGACACAGGTAATGGATATATGACACGGGTAATGGATATATGACACGGGTAATGGATATATGACACAGGTAGTGGATATATGACACAGGTAGTGGATATATGACACAGGTAGTGGATATATGACACGGGTAATGGATATGCGACACAGGTAGTGGATATATGACACAGGTAGTGGATATATGACTAGAGTAATGGATATATGACACAGGTAGTGGATATATAACGAATTTAATGAATATATGACACAGGAAATGAATATATGACACGTGTATTGTGTATATGACACCTGTAGTGGATATTTGGCACATGTAATAAATGTATACCGGCTTTGTGGCTTAGAGGTTGACTTTTCCCCGTAATCTCGTATACCCTCGTAGGTAACGTGATGACGGTGAGAATTAGCAGTGGTTCGAATCGCATCAGTAACTTACGGGGTATGTGAGCCGGCCGCTCAGAAAGCAATGGCAAACTACTGAGCGTAATCTTGCCAAGAAATCAACATACAGCTGAAAGATGCTGGAGTTGACAGCGATGTCCTGTAAAGGATATGCCAAACAAAAACAAAAATAAATGTATAACACAAGTAATGGATATACGACACATGAAGTGGATATATGACGCAATTAGTGGATATATGACCAATGTAATGGATATATGCCACGGGAAATGGATATATGACACATCTATTAGTATATTGGTATTGCGAAGGTAGCCTTTTGCAAGATGAAAAATATACTGACTAATAAAAAGATGTCAATTGCAACGACAAAAAGAGTGTTGAGATGCTACATAGAACCTGTACTTTTGTACGGATGTGAACCGTGGACTATGAGCAGTCAAGCTGAAAAACATCTGATGGCTGTGGAAATGTGGTTTCTGAGGAAAATGCAGAGAATACCATGGACAGACAGAAAAACCAATGAACAAGTCCTTCCAGAAACGAATGAAGATCGTAAACTGATTAGAGATATTAGATGTAGACAGTCAAAATGTTTGTTGCATGTTATGAGAAGAAATAAATTAGAGAACTTGGTGACAACTGGCAAAATTGAGGGGAAGAGAACAATCAATCAATCAATCATGTGCCATGCCGGAAAGCGTGGGCGGTCATGATTCGCCATTTGACAAGGGGACGACAAAGAAGTAAATACCTGGATGGCTTGACCACATGGCATGGTCGAGACAAGAACTCAGAGGTGATCCACGACTCTGGTGATCGAGTGAAATGGCGAATCGTGACCACCATGGTCACGCTTACCGGCATGGCACATGATGGATGGATGGATGGTTTTGTGATACAGGTAATGAACACATGAAGCAGATAATGGACGCTTGACATAGGTTATGGATATCTGACACTTGTAATGGGTTGGGAAACACATGAAGGAGATATGCCACAGGTAATGGATATATGACAGTGGTAATGGGTTGAGGAAGAGGTAATGGATATATGACAGTGGTAATGGGTTGAGGAACAGGTAATGGATATATGACAGTGGTAATGGGTTGGGGAACAGGTAATGGATATATGACTGTGGTAATGGGTTGGGGAACAGGTAATGGATATATGACTGTGGTAATGGGTTGGGGAACAGGTAATGGATATATGACTGTGGTAATGGGTTGGGGAACAGGTAATGGATATATGCCACGGGAAATGGATATATGACACATCTATTAGTATATTGGTATTGCGAAGGTGGCCTTTTGCAAGATGAAAAATATACTGACTAATAAAAAGATGTCAATTGCAACGACAAAAAGAGTGTTGAGGTGCTACATAGAACCTGTACTTTTGTACAGATGTGAACCGTGGACTATGAGCAGTCAAGCTGTAAAAAACATCCGATGGCTGTGGAAATGTGGTTTCTGAGGAAAATGCAGAGAATACCATGGATAGACAGAAAAACCAATGAACAAGTCCTTCCAGAAACGAATGAAGATCGTAAACTGATTAGAGATATTAGATGTAGACAGTCAAAATGTTTGTTGCATGTTATGAGAAGAAATAAATTAGAGAACTTGGTGACAACTGGCACAATTGAGGGGAAGAGAACAAGGGGACGACAAAGAAGTAAATACCTGGATAGCTTGACCACATGGCATGGTCGAGACAAGAACTCAGAGGTGATCCACGACTCTGGTGATCGAGTGAAATGGCGAATCGTGACCACCATGGTCACGCTTACCGACATGGCACATGATGGATGGATGGATGGTTTTGTGATACAGGTAATGATCACATGAAGCAGATAATGGACGCTTGACATAGGTTATGGATATCTGACACTTGTAATGGGTTGGGAAACACATGAAGGAGATATGCCACAGGTAATGGATATGACAGTGGTAATGGGTTGAGGAACAGGTAATGGATATATGACAGTGGTAATGGGTTGGGGAACATGTAATGGATATATGACTGTGGTAATGGGTTGGGGAACAGGTAATGGATATATGACAGTGGTAATGGGTTGAGGAACAGGTAATGGATATATGACACTGGTAATGGATATATTACACTGGTAATGGGCGAGAAGCAGGTAATGGATATATGGCACCGGTAATGGATATATGACAGAGGTAATGGATATATGACACCGGTAATGGATATATGACAGTGGTAATGGGTTTGGGAACAGGTAATGGATATATTACAGTGGTAATGGATATATGACACAGGTAATGGATATATGACAGTGGTAATGGGTTGGGGTACAGGTAATGGCAATCGGACATTCAGTCCATGTGCTCGACCTCAGCAAATCCCGCAGCGTGTAGCGGCTAACGACGCCAGTTCTGTGTTGGTTTATCATCTTCTTGGCTTCCTGCGTAGTGTCTTGTTTGGCCAAATTTGCTGCTATCTGGCCATTGTTGTAGAATCACAGTCATCACTTGGTTCTTGCAAAGTACTTCTCGTATTCAGAATGTCAGCCTGGTCCATGGCGCGTCCGCCCTCAACAGTACACCTGCGAGCTTGTCAGCACTCCCGCATGCCCTGGCACGAAGATGAAACTATGGATATATGACAGTGGTAATGGATATATGACACAGGTAATGGATATATGACATAGGTTATGGATATCTGACACTTGTAATGGGTTGGGAAACACATGAAGGAGATATGCCACAGGTAATGGATATATGACAGTGGTAATGGGTTGAGGAACAGGTAATGGATATATGACACAGGTAATGGATATATGACACTGGTAATGGATATATGACACCGGTAATGGGTTGAGGAACAGGTAATGGATATATGACACTGGTAATGGATATATGACACTGGTAATGGGCGAGAAACAGGTAATGGATATATGACACCGATAATGGATATATGACAGAGGTAATGGATATATGACACCGGTAATGGATATATGACAGTGGTAATGGGTTGGAGAACAGTTAATGGATATATGACAGTGGTAATGGATATATGACACAGATAATGGATATATGACAGAGGTAATGGGTTGGGGAATAGGTAATGGATATATGACAGAGGTAATGGGTTGGGGAACAGGTAATGGATATATGACAGTGGTAATGGATATATGACACAGGTAATGGATATATGACAGAGGTAATGGGTGGGGGAACAGGTAATGGATATATGACAGTGGTAATGGATATATGACAGTGGTAATGGATATATGACACAGATAATGAATATATGACAGTGGTAATGGATATATGACACAGATAATGGATATATGACAGATGTAATGGGTTGGGGAATAGGTAATGAATATATGACAGAGGTAATGGGTTGGGGAACAGGTAATGGATATATGACAGTGGTAATGGATATATGACACAGGTAATGGATATATGACAGAGGTAATGGATATATGACACAGGTAGTGGATATATGACACAGGTAGTGGATATATGACACAGATAATGGATATATGACAGTGGTAATGGGCTTTGAAACAGGTAATGGATATATGACACCGGTAATGGATATATGACAAAGGTAATGGATATATGACAAAGGTAATGGATATATGATATAGATAATGTACACATGAAGCAGATAATGGACGCTTGCCACAGGTAATGGACACATATTAGACACGCAGACAAGTCTTACAGTTTTAAAGTTAGTTGCATGTCCCTTACAGGACGTAGCAGTCAACTCCAGTATTTTTTTTACTGTTCATAATTCCTGGACAAGTTTACGGTAAGTAGTTTGTCATTGCTTTCTAAACGATTGGAACTCACATCATTTCATACAAAAAAGCACCAACACAGCTGTGTTTGTAACGTGGGTATGTGAGATTACGAACTGCATCCGTAAATCCTTGGCCACGGAGCCGCTACAGAGTCCTACATTAGGCCCTTTCAATTACTCATCTTTCTACATCAATTATCTATTGTACATGTTACACTCACATAGGGGAAACAAAACATTGTCACATGAATGTTGTACACATAAACAATGCAGAGAGAGACCGAGAGAGAGAGAGAGAGAGAGAGAGAGAGAGAGAGAGAGAGAGAGAGAGAGAGAGAGAGAGAGAGAGAGAGAGAGAGAGAGAGAGAGAGAGAGAGAGAGAGAGAGAGTGTTTCTATTTCTGTGACTGTCTCTACAGATGACGAACCTCTACTGCCAACTGCCAACCCGGTGGCATCTATCCAGCTGGCTCCCAATGATGGCATCGATGAGTATACGCTCAGTTGCCAGTTTGAAGTCGCCAAGAGTAATTCCAGCATACAGGCCAACATCATGTGGCTGATCAATGAGCTGGTGGCCCAGGAGTCCACGGTGTGGACCAACAACAACCACAGCAAGTACACGGCCTACATGGACCGATCCAGCCTGACCCAGCTGCCTTACGGCACCCAGGTATCACATGTCTTCCATAACCGGCCTCTTGCGTGTTGTCCCGTCAGCTTGTCTCTCGTTGTTTGTGCATACCTTCTTGATTGTGTATAACTTCTTGTTTGTGAATGCCTTCTTGTTTGTGAATGCCTTCTTGTTTGTGAATGCTTTCTTGTTTGTGCATACCTTCTAGTTTGTGAATACCTCATTGTTTGTGAGTACTTTCTAGTTTGTGAATACCTCATTGTTTGTGAAAACCTTCTGGTTTGTGAATACCTTCTAGTTTGTGCATAATTTCTAGTTTGTGCTTACCTTTGTGTTTGTGTGTACCGTCTTGTTAGTGTGTATCTTCAAGTTTGTGCGTACTTTCTTGTTTGTTCCTTACCTTCTTGTTTGTTTCTTACCTTCTTGTTTGTTTCTTACCTTCTTGTTTGTGTGTACTTTCTTGTTTGTGAGTACTTTCTTGTTTTTGTGTATCTTTTAGTTTATGCGTATCTTCATGTTTGTGAATGCCTCGCTGTTTGTGCATACCTTCTTGATTGTGTATACATTCTTGTTTGTGAATGCCTTCTTGTTTGTGTGTACCTTTTTGTTTGTGTATACTTCGTTGTTTGTGAATATCTCGCTGATTGTGAATACCTCAATGTTTGTGAATACCTCGGTGTTTGTGAATATTTCGTTGATAGTGAATACCTCGTTGTTAGTGAATACCTGGTTATTTGTGAATACCTGGTTGTTTGTGAATACCTGGTTGTTTGCAAATACCTGGTTGTTTATGAATACGCTGGTGTTTATGAATGCATGGTTGTTTGTGAATACCGCCTTGTTTGTGAATACCTGGCTGTTTGTAAATACCGTCTTGTTTGTGAATACCTGGTTGTTTGTGAATACCTTGTTGTTTGCGAATCTCTATGTTTGTAAATACATTGTCACTTGTTTAAAGTAACTGATAAACACCCCAACACCATGTCACGTGTATGCAAACATGCTAGCCACAGCATTAGCCAGGCCTCGTGGAACATGACTGGTGGTCATTTGTTAACTCCAGCATTAGCCAGGCCTCGTGGAACATGACTCGTGGTCATTTGTTAACTCCAGCATTAGCCAGGCCTCGTGGAACATGACTAGTGGTCATTTGTTAACTTCTGCTTTAGCCAGGCCTCGTGTAACATGACTGGACTGGTGGTCATTTGTTAACTTCAGCATTAGCCAGGCCTCGTGGAACATGACTAGTGGTCATTTGTTAACTTCAGCATTAGCCAGGCCTCGTGGAACATGACTAGTGGTCATTTCTTAACTTCAGCATTAGCCAGGCCTCGTGGAACATGACTAATGGTCATTTGTTAACTCCAGCATTAGCCAGGCCTCGTGGAACATGACTAGTGGTCATTTATTAACTAACTTCAGCATTAGCCAGGCCTCGTGGAACATGACTAGTGGTCATTTATTAACTAACTCCAGCATTAGCCAGGCCTCGTGGAACATAACTGGTGGTCATTTATTAACTAACTCCAGCATTAGCCAGGCCTCGTGGAACATGACTAGTGGCCATTTGTTAACTAACTTCAGCATTAGCCAGGCCTCGTGGAACATGACTGGTGGTTATTTGTTAACTTCAGCATTAGCCAGGCCTCGTGGAACATGACTAGTGGTCAGTTGTTAACTCCAGCATTAGCCAGGCCTCGTGGAACATGACTAGTGGTCATTTGTTAACTCCAGCATTAGCCAGGCCTCGTGGAACATGACTAGTGGTGATTTGTTAACTAACTTCAGCATTAGCCAGGCCGCGTGGAACATGACTAGTGGTCATTTGTTAACTCCAGCATTAGCCAGGCCTCGTGGAACATGACTAGTGGTCATTTGTTAACTTCAGCATTAGCCAGGCCTCGTGGAACATGACTAGTGGTCATTTGTTAACTTCAGCATTAGCCAGGCCTCGTGGAACATGACTAGTGGTCATTTGTTAACTTCAGCATTAGCCAGGCCTCGTGGAACATGACTAGTGGTCATTTGTTAACTTCAGCATTAGCCAGGCCTCGTGGAACATGACTAGTGGCCATTTGTTAACTAACTTCAGCATTAGCCAGGCCTCGTGGAACATGACTAGTGGTCATTTGTTAACTCCAGCATTAGCCAGGCCTCGTGGAACATAACTGGTGGTCATTTATTAACTAACTTCAGCATTAGCCAGGCCTCGTGGAACATGACTAGTGGTCATTTATTAACTAACTCCAGCATTAGCCAGGCCTCGTGGAACATAACTGGTGGTCATTTATTAACTAACTCCAGCATTAGCCAGGCCTCGTGGAACATGACTAGTGGTCAGTTGTTAGCTTCTCAATAGACTGCACAGAAAACAGTCAGTCTAGGGGGCGGACAGCGTAATAGATGGACAGCCCAGGGGACGGAAAGCTCAACATACGAACAGCTCAGTGGATAGACAGCACAACAAACGCACACCACAACAGACGGACAGCCCAATAGATGGACAGTTCAACATACGGACAGCCCAGGGGACGGACAGCCTAAGGGACTGACAGCCCAACGGAAGGGCAGCTCAACAGACGGACAGCTCAACCAGACGGACAGCTCAACAAACGGACAGCTCAACACAAACTTGTAATGAGAGTGTGGCGAGTAACTAATCTAGGATTAAAATATGGTTGTGTCATCAGAATGCTGCAGTGGAGTTGGACGGTCTACGAGGACAAGCGATGCACATAGCCTTCTGGTTGTCAGTAACATTTGTGATAAACATCACAGTGTCATTTGTGATAACCATCACAGTGTCATGTGTGATAATCATTTCAATATCATTTGTGATAACCAACACAGTGTCATTTGTGATAACCAAGACAGTGTCATGTTGTATTTGGCATGTTGTCCTTGCAGCTGTCTTGCGGGATGCGGTTGTGCTACAATGACAGTTGTGTCCAGACAATGGGAGCTTTTAGACGCAGCAACATCATCAGTCTGTCATTCCAGGTGAGCTGGCAGACTGTCCGTCACATCAGTGTCTACATGACAAATTGTCTTGGGTGATTAGTACATATGTTGAATGCTTGGTTGGTTGCTTGGTTGGTGGTTAGTTGGTTGGTTGGTTGCTTGGTTGTTTGGTTGGTTGGTTGGTTGCTTGGTTGGTAGCTAATAGTGTTAGCTGATTGACTGGTTGGTTGTTTTGTTGTTTGGTAGATTTGTACGTTAGCTTGTACGTTAGCTTGGTTGGTGGTTGGTTGGTCGCTATATGTGTTGGCTTGGATTGTTGGTAGCTATCGTTTTTAGCTTGGTTGGTTGGTAGCTATGAGTGTTAGCTTGGTTGGTTGGTAGCTATGTGTGTTAGCTTGGTTGGTTGGTATTTGTGTTAGCTCGGTCGCTTGGTAACTATGTTTGTAAGCTAGTTTGGTTGGTATGTGTGTTAGCTTGGTTGGTAGCTATGTGTGTCAGCTTGGTTGGATGGTTCGCATGTGGGTTAGCTTGGTTGGTTGGTTGGTATGTGTGTTAGCTTGGTTGGTTGGTATGTGTGTTAACTTGGTTGGTTGGTACGTGTGTTAGCTTGGTTGGTTGGTTAGTTGGTATGTGTGTTAGTTTGGTTGGTAGCTATGTGTGTTAGCTTGGTTGGTTGGTATGTGTGTTAGCTTGGTTGGTTGGTTGGTATGTGTGTTAGCTTGGTTGGTTGGTATGTGTGTTTGCTTGTTTGGTTGGTTGCTATGTGTGTTAACTTGGTTGGTTGGTATGTGTGTTAACTTGGTTGGTTGGTTGGTTGGTAGCTATGTGTGTTAGCTTGACTGGTTGGTTGGTATCTGTGTTAACTCTGTTGGTTGGTATGTGTTAACTTGGTTGGTTGGTATGTGTGTTAGCTTGGTTGGCTGGTAGCTATGTGTGTTAGCTTGGCTGGATGGTTGGTATGTGTGTTAACTTGGTTGGTTGGTTGGTATGTGTGTTAGCCTGGTTGGTTGGTAGCTATGTGTATTAGTTTGGTCTCGTGGAACATGACTAGTAGGTTGGTTGGTATGTGTGTTAGCTTCGTTGGTTGATATGTGTGTTAGCTTGGTTGGTTGGTTGGTATGTGTGTTTGCTTGTTTTGTTGGTTGCTATGTGTGTTAACTTGGTTGGTTGGTATGTGTGTTAACTTGGTTGGTTGGTTGGTAGCTATGTGTGTTAGCTTGGCTGGTTGGTTGGTATCTGTGTTAACTTGGTTGGTTGGTATGTGTTAACTTGTTTGGTTGGTATGTGTGTTAGCTTGGTTGGCTGGTAGCTATGTGTGTTAGCTTGGCTGGATGGTTGGTATGTGTGTTAACTTGGTTGGTTGGTAGCTATGTGTGTTAACTTGGTTGGTTGGTTGGTATGAGTGTTAGCCTGGTTGGTTGGTTGGTAGCTATGTGTATTAGTTTGGTCTCGTGGAACATGACTAGTAGGTTGGTTGGTATGTGTGTTAGCTTGGTTGGTTGGTTGGTATGTGTGTTAGCTGGGTTGGTTGGTATGTGTGTTAGCTTGGTTGGTTGGTTGGTATGTGTGTTAGCTGGGTTGGTTGGTATGTGTGTTAGCTTGGTTGGTTGGTTGGTATGTGTGTTAGCTGGGTTGGTTGGTATGTGTGTTAGCTTTGTTGGTTGGTTGGTATGTGTGTTAGCTTGGTTGGTTGGTATGTGTGTTAACTTGGTTGGTTGGTTGGTATGTGTGTTAGCTTGATTGGTTGGTTGGTATGTGTGTTAGCTTGGTTTGTTTGTTGGTATGTGTGTTAGCTTGGTTGGTTGGTATGTGTGTTAACTTGGTTGGTTGGTTGGTATGTGTGTTAGCTTGGTTGGTTGGTATGTGTGTTAGCTTGGTGGGTTAGTTGGTTCGCTGGCCTGAAATAATTAGGAATATTGTTCGACTAGTGTTGTGTTCCGATAAACGTGGGCGGTCATGTCTTACCATCTCACTCAATCACCAGAGTCGTGGATCAGCTCCGTGTTCCTGTCTCGACCATGCCACGTGGCCAAGCCATTCAGGTATTTACTTCTCAGTCTTCCCCTTGGTCTCTTCCCTTTGATCTTGCCAGTTGTCACCAAGTTCTCCAAGTCATTTCTTCTCATAACATGCCCCAAAAAAATGTGTTGGCCAACGGTAAAACGTGACACCTTAACTGAAGAGTCTTGTCCCCTGGGTTGGCCAACGGTAAAACGTGGCACCTTAACTGAAGAGTCTTGTCCCCTGGGTTGGCCAGCGGTTCGTCAGATCTCCCTTCAGTTTTTCTTCCCCAGGTGAAATAATGTTCTATAATTGCCTTTCCTCGGTTCTCGACCTTCCCGATCTTTTTGAGTCCAAAATAATATTCAAAAATAGAATGTTCACAGTTTTTCCTAATTTCAAAGTGCGGCACTGCACTATTTGTAAAGTCTCTTTTTGATTTTAGTGGTATTATTCAACCAGTGGCGTGCAGAGGGGGGTGCGGGGGTGCGACGGCCTCGGGCATCCAGTCGGGAGGGGAGCATCCAGTTAGGGAGAGGGGGCAGTACAGTGCAGTCGGAGCGGAGGAGGAATGAATGAGGTAAAGAACAATTTAGGGGCTTGGGGCAATCAAGGGGTTGGCCCGGACATCAAAGAACCTCTGCACGCCACTGTTAACGACACATGGCATAGATTGTTTTGCGGATGACTTTGAATCACGTTTAGTCAAAGCTCCCGACTTATTTCAAAAATCTGATGCTCAAGGTGGTGAATCCTTCAACAACCGTGACCACTTCTAGTACCTCGAGTGACTATCGCCCTAGGAATCCTAATTTAGCTGTGTGAATTATTGACTTTAAGAGCCGTTGATTATCCTATCACACTCTGAGATCTAATAGCCTAGCGACTAGCAATGTTGACTAGACGATACGACGCCTGAATCTAAACAGGACGCTTAGCATCTTATTTTCTTAGATTAGAAATAATCCGTCCAAGAAGTTCGGTTGCCACGATTTTCTCCGACCAAACTGAGAAAAATGTCTCTGCTGAATCTGTAAACCCTACCACTATACTATTGTAATACTTCTATACATGTACAATTAATAATACCAATTAGGAATACTTTATAATACAGACATGTTTTACACACACACACACACACACACACACACACACACACACACACACACACACACACACATATATATATATATATATATGATCAAAACAAGGTATGTAGAACAATATTGATGATGTTATCAAAACATGTGCTAAATAAATCATTAAATTAGTTTCCCGTGTTCCCCTGTCTTCTCATTTCTATTTATGTAATCGTCTGTCATCTCATTAGTTTCCCGTGTTCCCCTGTCTTCTCATTTCTATTTATGTAATCGTCTGTCATCTCATTAGTTTCCCGTGTTCCCCTGTCTTCTCATTTCTATTTATGTAATCGTCTGTCATCTCATTAATTTCCCATGTTCCCTGTCTTCTCATTTCTATTTATGTAATCGTCTGTCATCTCATTAATTTCCCGTGTTCCCCTGTCTTCTCATTTCTATTTATGTAATCGTCTGTCATCTCATTAGTTTCCCGTGTTCCCCTGTCTTCTCATTTCTATTTATGTAATCGTATGTCATCTCATTAATTTCCCGTGTTCCCTTGTCTTCTCATTTCTATTTATGTAATCGTCTGTCATCTCATTAGTTTCCCGTGTTCCCCTGTCTTCTCATTTCTATTTATGTAATCGTCTGTCATCTCATTAATTTCCCGTGTTCCCTTGTCTTCTCATTTCTATTTATGTAATCGTCTGTCATCTCATTAATTTCCCGTGTTCCCTTGTCTTCTCATTTCTATTTATGTAATCGTCTGTCATCTCATTAGTTTCCCGTGTTCCCCTGTCTTCTCATTTCTATTTATGTAATCGTCTGTCATCTCATTAATTTCCCGTGTTCCCTTGTCTTCTCATTTCTATTTATGTAATCGTCTGTCATCTCATTAATTTCCCGTGTTCCCTTGTCTTCTCATTTCTATTTATGTAATCGTCTGTCATCTCATTAGTTTCCCGTGTTCCCCTGTCTTCTCATTTCTATTTATGTAATCGTCTGTCATCTCATTAGTTTCCCGTGTTCCCCTGTCTTCTCATTTCTATTTATGTAATCGTCTGTCATCTCATTAATTTCCCATGTTCCCCTGTCTTCTCATTTCTATTTATGTAATCGTCTGTCATCTCATTAATTTCCCGTGTTCCCCTGTCTTCTCATTTCTATTTATGTAATCGTCTGTCATCTCATTAGTTTCCCGTGTTCCCCTGTCTTCTCATTTCTATTTATGTAATCGTCTGTCATCTCATTAATTTCCCGTGTTCCCTTGTCTTCTCATTTTTATTTATGTAATCGTCTGTCATCTCATTAGTTTCCCGTGTTCCCCTGTCTTCTCATTTCTATTTATGTAATCGTCTGTCATCTCATTAATTTCCCGTGTTCCCCTGTCTTCTCATTTCTATTTATGTAATCGTATGTCATCTCATTAATTTCCCGTGTTCCCTTGTCTTCTCATTTCTATTTATGTAATCGTCTGTCATCTCATTAATTTCCCGTGTTCCCTTGTCTTCTCATTTCTATTTATGTAATCGTCTGTCATCTCATTAGTTTCCCGTGTTCCCCTGTCTTCTCATTTCTATTTATGTAATCGTCTGTCATCTCATTAATTTCCCGTGTTCAGCTGTCATCTAATTAGTTTCCGTATATTCACATGTGAACTGATTAGTTCCCTGTGTTCACCTGTCATCTCATGAGTGTTTCTGTGTTCAGCTGTCATCTCATGAGTGTTTCTGTGTTCACCTGTCATCTCATTAGTGTTCCTGTGTTCACCTGTCATCACATTAGTGTTCCTGTGCTCACCCAGGTAACAAGTGCAGCAACTCTGACGGTCATTGAGGGACAGCAGGGGGAGGTAATCACAGTGATCAGCCACACCCCGCCAGCGTTCCTGTGTGCCACGCACAATACCAGTTCTGACTGCAGCTTCCTGCTCTCAGTGCACGTCAATCCCAGTAGCCATGACCTCGGTTGCCCTAGGTCAGGAAGCATGCCTCAGATCGTACTTGGAGCTTCCACTTCAGCTGAAGCCAATCGTTCCGTGGTCTGTGGCCAAGTATTGACCGCGTCCAGCTGGCAGCGGGCAGTAAGGATCCCCGTTGTTGCCACACTCGACCAGGTGCAGGACGGAGATGAAACACGGGAGGTTGTCATGACCGCCAGCCTAGTGGACACAGATGGCCTGACTGTCACATCACATGACCTGACGCCAGTCCAGGTAACGGTCACCACAAATATGTGCTCAGTCACCTGTCTGACCCTGCCCGACCCTGTTATGTGGATAGACTTTCCGACCCTGTTGTGTGGATAAACTGTCCTATCCTGTTGTGTGGATGAATTGTCCGATCTTATTGTGTGGATGACCTGTCTAATCCTGTTGTGTGGATGACCTGTCTGATCCTGTTGTGTGGATGAACTGTCAGATCCTATTGTGTGGATGACCTGTCGGATCCTATTGTGTGATTGTACTGTCTGATCCAACAATGCCCGATGTACGGTCATCTGGAGACAAGGTGACCACACAGGGACATGAACTTGTTAACAAGACTTGTTGTGTCACGTTCTGTCTGCATCAATATCCGATGTATGGTTATTTGATTTGATTATATGATTTGATTAAACTTTATTTTCAAAGGGTCACAAATTGGGCACGCTGGCCCGTCTTACATTCGGCCCTACCTATCAGTCATCTTTCGTTCATAATTAGTGCATGATACATTCACATAGGAAAAAACATAGTCAAATGAATTTTGTAGACATAAACAATGCAAATTACTATGGTATGAGACAAACCCACACATCCCCCACCCACCACACAAAACCCAACACACAACTCATCCGCCTCCACACATCCCCCAACCTGCACACACTCACCCACCCACCAATACACCCCTCAACCACGAAGCCAAACCCACATCCCCTAACCACACATCCCCAACCATACATCCGCCCACCAATGCACACAGATTCCACCACACACACACACACATCCTGCATCCACCCACGTACACATCCCCTACCCACACATCCCCCACACACATCCCCCACCCCTACACATCTTCCCACCCACACACACACACATCCCCCAGCCCACACACTCTCACCCACGCACACTTCTACAACCCACTCACCTACACACCCCCAGTCACCCATCCTCCCAAACACTTACTTCAACCACACATCCCCACCCACACACACATTCCTCCACCAACCCACACATCCCGCAATGATCCACACACACATCCCTTACCCACTCACACATCCCCCACTCATACACTCATCCCAACCCACACACACATCTCCCCACCCACACACACACACACACACACATTCCCACACACACACCTCCCTCACACACATCCCCACTCATACACATATCCCCGCACCAACCTACACATCCCCCACAAACCCACACATCCCGAACCCACCCACACACACACAGTCATCACCCACTCACACATCCCACACCAATACACACACATCCCAACCCACACACACATCTCCACACCCTCACACACATCCCTCACCCACACACCCCCACCCATACACACATCCCCCATCCACCCACACACACCCCACTACCCACATGGAGACATATTATCTGGAGACAAGGTGACCACACAGAGACATGAACCTGTTAACTAGACTTTTTGTGTCACTGTCTATCTGCATTAATGTCTGATGTATGGCTATCTGGAGACAGTGGCATGAACCAGTTAACTAGACTTATTGTCTGCCTGTGTGCATCAATGTTCGATGTATGGCTATCTGGAGACAGTGGCATGAACCAGTTAACTAGACTTATTGTCTGCCTGTGTGCATCAATGTCCGATGTATGGCTATCTGGAGACAGTGGCATGAACCAGTTAACTAGACTTATTGTCTGCCTGTGTGCATCAATGTCTGATGTATGGCTATCTGGAGACAGTGGCATGAACCAGTTAACTAGACTTATTGTCTGCCTGTGTGCATCAATGTCCGATGTAGAGCTATCTGGAGACAGTGGCATGAACCAGTTAACTAGATTTATTGTCTGCCTGTGTGCATCAATGTCCGATGTATCGCTATCTGGAGACAGTGGCATGAACCAGTTAACTAGATTTATTGTCTGCCTGTGTGCATCAATGTCCGATGTATCGCTATCTGGAGACAGTGGCATGAACTAGTTAACTAGATTTATTGTCTGCCTGTGTGCATCAATGTCCCATGTGCGGTTATCTGTAGACAGGAAGATGAACCTATTAACTAGACTTATTGTGTCAATGTCTGTGTGCATTAATGTCCGATGTATGGTTATCTGGAGACAGGGACATGAACCTGTTAACAAGACTTGTTGTGTCACGTTATGTTTGCATCAATGTCCGATTTGAGGGTTTTGGAGGACAAGCGGAATACAATGATTGACCTTGTTTGCAGGTGACAGCCGTCAACAGAGACCAGGGAGCGGTCTGTGTGGCCATGAATGACCCGCACGAGACAACTTTTGATAACCGAGACTTCTCAGTGTACTACGAGGGAGAATTCGTGCAGTATGCTCACGCCACCCTGCCATACGAGGTAAGCTGTCTGTGGTTGAGCACCATCATCATCATCACGTGGCGTGTAGATAAGCATAGTCGGTCGTGGTTGTGATCTCACTTGAACACCAGAGCCTTCGCCTGGAAGCTAGTATATCATCCAGAGATAGAGACAGACACCATTCTCTCAGTGTTTAGTATATCATCCAGAGATAGAGACAGACACCATTCTCTCAGTGTTTAGCTGAAGCTAGTATATCATCCAGAGATAGAGACAGACACCATACTCTCAGTGTTTAGTATATCATCCAGAGATAGAGACAGACACCATTCTCTCATTGTTTAGTATATCATCCAGAGATAGAGACAGACACCATTCTCTCAGTGTTTAGTATATCATCCAGAGATAGAGACAGACACCATTCTCTGTGTTTAGCTGAAGCTAGTATATCATCCTGAGATAGAGACAGACACCATTCTCTCAGTGTTTAGTATATAATCATGAGATAGAGACAGACACCATTCTCTCAGTGCTTAGCTGAAGCTAGTATATCATTGTCACAGCCTCACAATTATCCACATTATCCGGTAACCCAACATGAGTTAATAGATATTAGCCAAGGGCTACAACTCCCGCCCAAGGGAAAGAAGTAAGACCCTCGAAGGCCAGAGTAATCCAGAACCTTCTCGAAGGACTGGTCAGTGAGTCCACTGTCCCGTGGACACTGATGTGGCCCGCCTATTGCGGGGTCCACGAGGAACTCGAACAGAGTTACCACCCGTGTCGGATTGCGACACGTGTGAAACCGGCAGAGGACAGACGGGACATCGGAGAGGCAACAGGGCCTGCCTTAGAGGGACTCAATAGTTTAGACCCCTGTGTATTTGGGTTCATAGACATATGCTAGATAGTTTGCTTAGAATGTTTGATGATGTTAAACTGTGTGATGATGTTAAACCTCTGTGATATGCAACTCAGTGCGGGCTTGTTAAACGCACTGCGCCAACGCACTGTATATTGAAATACAATAAATGTTAGATATTATATTTAACGGAGTTATTGTTGCCTGTGTGAGCCCGAGCTCAGATACCTAGACATCCAACACGCTGACAATCATCCAGAGATAGAGGCAGACACCATTCTCTCAGTGTTTATCTGAAGCTAGTATATCATCCAGAGATAGAGGCAGACACCATTCTCTCAGTGTTTAGCTGAAGCTAGTATATCATCCAGAGATAGAGGCAGACACCATTCTCTCAGTGTTTATCTGAAGCTAGTATATCATCCAGAGATAGAGGCTGTCACAAAATAAAACCGTGTGTTTAACAGGTTGATTATTATAGAGGATTTTCGGATTAAGCGGACGATCTGCCAGCGACAACAGTCGTACTAACAGAGTAAACACAGCTGCACAGGTTACATCGTGTCAGCCCATATACACATTTGGTGGTGAGTGAGTAGGAATGGATACACAGAGTTGGCAGTTCATTAACAAGTAGAATCACATATATTGTCAGCTTAGGATATGGAATGGTTCCGTTTGTCATCTATACGGCCGGACATCAGACGAAAATGGCTGCTGGGATTGTCACCACGGAACAGAAGAGTGACAAGTTTGTCAACATTTGAATGCAGATGGAAGCCGTGAGATCACAGGGGCAGATGTAAAACGGAAGTACCTAGTACGGAAAACAGTGCATCTGTCAATTCTTGGTTTCCGGCACATCAAGATGATTGGCAGCTTGGTATCGAAACTCTTTGTTGGGAGTATACAGAAACTAGCTGGCTTGTTTTGAGAATCTAGGCAATTACGGACAACTTTGACAGGATTTAAGCCAGGAAAATAATTCTTGACAGGGGATGATTTGCCACTGTGCCACCTGTGTGGGGGAGTAAAGGATAACGTCACGTGGCCAACTTTGGTAGTTTGCGATATAAACTCGAGTTGAGATCAACTAGGGTGGACTTGAATAATGCTCTAGTTAGAGTGCCAGGGCACTGCAGCGCCTAGTGGAAATAATATCTACCGTGTGTTAATTAGTGACTTAATTTTACACGTGCCTATAATGGCAGATGTAGATATGATTGATAGGACTGCATTAGTGCCATTTAAGGTATAACCTATTATAATATATTCGTTATAATTACTTTAGGCAGTAGCCTTGTTAAACTATAGTGTGATGATTAGCACTGTTAGTGGAAACTAGTTAGAGTAGAATAGTGATATTAACTCTGCTAGTTAAGAATAGATTAGTGAAGTGTTGATAAGCTTTACTAGTTGAGAATTGAGTAATGAGGGATAATTGGGATCCTCCCGTAGGTGTCCCTGGTGGGCGGGGTTCCGCATTCTGTTTGCTGATTTTTTCTTTGTCATAGCCTGATTCGGCTCTAGGTGGGTAGCTAATCTGCTCTGTGACTAAGTCTAGTTAGCTAAAGATCATTAAGCAAGGTGATAGGCTTACACTCAGCCGAAGGGATCAGTGACTAGTACTATCACCAGATGTGTTGTTTCTATCCTAGGTTCCCTACCAGATCCAAGGAAACTCTACAAGTTTTGGGAAAGAATTAAAAAACCCATTCTGAAGAACACCAGTTCAAGAGTCAATAAAGTGGCATACAGAAACGTAACTTACGCTAGAAGGAAATTGATTCATCAAAGAGAGTGATGCATACTGATGCACCACCCAGCATCAGACAGTAGTAACGAACCGAGAACCGGTTAAGAGTACCTAGTGTTAGTACAGTAACAATTAACATTAGTAATTAGCACTTATGGACTGAATGGTTCGATGTGCAACGAGGATGATCTGTCGACTAACTAACTAACTGCCTACACACTACAAAAGACTTGTGCAGTTTGTTAAGGAACGTTAGGAACGGACATTGTGTAGAGTGCAACCGGTCCATGATTAACTGTTAATACCACCGGTGTCTATTTCGGATGTTCATGAAATTGGATTACCAGAGGTCTACAGAGGCAAAGCAGTATCCGGCAAGATGGTTCCGGCAACGGGTGAGACGTACTTGTTCTGACGTAACGTGCTGTGGTCTATCTTTGCTGTGATCAGCTGACTGAGTTGATGTCTGAGAGACAGAGTCTACACACTTTATAGAACACGTCACACATTTTCTTCGCATACACGTCTCATACACGTTACACTTTTATTTTAATAAATTAATCTTTATTAATTTCTAGAAGCAAGAGTTGTTGAGTATGTTGCGTTGGGGAAGTATGAGAAGGGGGCATAGTACGACAGTGTGAGAGTGATAGGAAAAGGTGTCCATAGGCTGATGGAGTGTGTTGGACGGAAGCTGGTGGATTCTCCAGAATATTGAGAGGGAAAAAAAATATTATAATGTGGGTGTCGACTCTCTTCACTCCAGGGACGACACTGTAAAGGAGGACACGACAGAGGCAGACACCATTCTCTCAGTGTTTATCTGAAGCTAGTATATCATCCAGAGATAGAGGCAGACACCATTCTCTCAGTGTTTATCTGAAGCTAGTATATCATCCTGAGATAGAGGCAGACACCATACTCTCAGTGTTTAGTATATCATCCTGAGATAGAGACAGACACCATACTCTCAGTGTTTATCTGAAGCTAGTATATCATCCAGAGATAGAGGCAGACGCCATTCTCTCAGTGTTTATCTGAAGCTAGTATATCATCCTGAGATAGAGGCAGACACCATACTCTCAGTGTTTAGCTGAAGCTAGTATATCATCCAGAGATAGAGGCAGACGCCATTCTCTCAGTGTTTATCTGAAGCTAGTATATCATCCTGAGATAGAGGCAGACACCATACTCTCAGTGTTTAGCTGAAGCTAGTATATCATCCTGAGATAGAGGCAGACACCATTCTCTCAGTGTTTAGTATATCATCCTGAGATAGAGATAGACACCATACTCTCAGTGTTTATCTGAAGCTAGTATATCATCCAGAGATAGAGGCAGATACCATTCTCTCAGTGTTTATCTGAAGCTAGTATATCATCCAGAGATGGAGGCAGACACCATTCTCTCAGCGTTTATCTGAAGCTAGTATATCATCCAGAGATAGAGGCAGACACCATTCTCTCAGTGTTTATCTGAAGCTAGTATATCATCCTGAGATAGAGGCAGACACCATACTCTCAGTGTTTAGTATATCATCTTGAGATAGAGACAGACACCATACTCTCAGTGTTTATCTGAAGCTAGTATATCATCCAGAGATAGAGGCAGACGCCATTCTCTCAGTGTTTATCTGAAGCTAGTATATCATCCTGAGATAGAGGCAGACACCATACTCTCAGTGTTTAGCTGAAGCTAGTATATCATCCAGAGATAGAGGCAGACGCCATTCTCTCAGTGTTTATCTGAAGCTAGTATATCATCCTGAGATAGAGGCAGACACCATACTCTCAGTGTTTAGCTGAAGCTAGTATATCATCCTGAGATAGAGGCAGACACCATTCTCTCAGTGTTTAGTATATCATCCTGAGATAGAGACAGACACCATACTCTCAGTGTTTAGCTGAAGCTAGTATATCATCCTGAGATAGAGGCAGACACCATTCTCTCAGTGTTTAGCTGAAGCTAGTATATCATCCTGAGATAGAGGCAGACACCATACTCTCAGTGTTTAGCTAAAGCTAGTATATCATCCTAGAGATAGAGGCAGACACCATACTCTCAGTGTTTATCTGAAGCTAGTATATCATCCAGAGATAGAGGCAGACACCATTCTCTCAGTGTTTAGTATATCATCCTGAGATAGAGACAGACGCCATTCTCTCAGTGTTTATCTGAAGCTAGTATATCATCCTGAGATAGAGGCAGACACCATACTCTCAGTGTTTAGCTGAAGCTAGTATATCATCCTGAGATAGAGGCAGACACCATTCTCTCAGTGTTTAGTATATCATCCTGAGATAGAGACAGACGCCATTCTCTCAGTGTTTATCTGAAGCTAGTATATCATCCTGAGATAGAGGCAGACACCATACTCTCAGTGTTTAGCTGAAGCTAGTATATCATCCTGAGATAGAGGCAGACACCATTCTCTCAGTGTTTAGTATATCATCCTGAGATAGAGACAGACACCATTCTCTCAGTGTTTAGTATATCATCCTGAGATAGAGACAGACACCATTCTCTCAGTGTTTAGTATATCATCCTGAGATAGAGACAGACGCCATTCTCTCAGTGTTTATCTGAGGCTAGTATATCATCCTGAGATAGAGGCAGACACCATACTCTCAGTGTTTATCTGAAGCTAGTATATCATCCTGAGATAGAGGCAGACACCATACTCTCAGTGTTTAGCTGAAGCTAGTATATCATCCTGAGATAGAGGCAGACACCATTATCTCAGTGTTTAGTATATCATCCTGAGATAGATACAGACACCATTCTCTCAGTGTTTAGCTGAAGCTAGTATATCATCCTGAGATAGAGACAGACACCATTCTCTCAGTGTTTAGCTGAAGCTAGTATATCATCCAGAGATAGAGACAGACATCATTCTCGCAGTGTTTAGTATATCATCCAGAGATAGAGGCAGACACCATTCTCTCAGTGTTTAGTATATCATCCTGAGATAGAGACAGACACCATTCTCTCAGTGTTTAGCTGAATCTAGTATATCATCCAGAGATAGAGGCAGACACCATCCTCTCGCTGTTTAGCTGAAGCTAGTATATCATCCAGAGATAGAGACAGACACCATTCTCTCAGTGTTTAGCTGAAGCTAGTATATCATCCAGAGATAGAGACAGACACCATTCTCTCAGTGCTTAGTATATCATCCAGAGATAGAGACAGACACCATTCTCTCAGTGTTTAGTATATCATCCAGAGATAGAGACAGACACCATTCTCTCGGTGTTTAGCTGAAGCTAGTATATCATCCAGAGATAGAGACAGACACCATTCTCTCAGTGTTTAGTATATCATCCAGAGATAGAGGCAGACACCATTCTCTCGGTGTTTAGTATATCATCCAGAGATAGAGACAGACACCATACTCTCAGTGTTTAGTATATCATCCAGAGTTAGAGGCAGACACCATTCTCTCGGTGTTTAGCTGAAGCTAGTATATCATCCAGAGATAGAGACAGACACCATTCTCTCAGTGCTTAGTATATCATCCAGAGATTGAGACAGACACCATTCTCTCAGTGTTTAGTATATCATGTAGAGATAGAGGCAGACACTATTCTCTCAGTGTTTAGTATATCATCCAGAGATAGAGGCAGACACCATTCTCTCAGTGCTTAGTATATCATCCAGAGATTGAGACAGACACCATTCTCTCAGTGTTTAGTATATCATGTAGAGATAGAGGCAGACACCATTCTCTCAGTGTTTAGTATATCATCCAGAGATAGAGACAGACACAATTCTCTCAGTGTTTAGCTGAAGTCACGGGTGTCAAGTGTTGCAGATGCACCGCTGTCGATAGTTATAGTGGAGATACCACCTGACAGATTCACTGATTTATCAGCTGACTGACTGAATATGTTGACATATGACAGACCAAGTATATTTGGTTTTTTGTTTTAAATAATTGATGTGATAAGTTTAACATAACCGGTTCACGGGTTAAGTGTTAATACCAACAGGTCACAAGCTCATTGTTAACATAAACGGTTCATAAGATCAATGTGAATATAAATAGTTCGTAAGATCATTGTTAACATAGATGGTTCATATGTTCACTGTTAACATAAACAGTTTATAGGTTCACTGTTAATATAAACAGTTCACGGGTTCACTGTTAACGTAACCGGTTCATAGGTTTATTGTTAACATACCCGGTTCATAAGTTAATTGTTAACATACGCGTTCATAAGTTCATTGTTAACATAAATTGTTCATAAGTTTGTTATTACTATAAACGGTTGATAAGCTAATTGTTAACATACATGATTCATAAGTTCATTGTTAACATAAACTGTTCATACATTAATTGACATAAACGGCTAATCCCATCCCCTTTATTGTAATCATAAATGGTTCATACTTTCATTGTTAACATTACGATTTTACAGGTGCGAGCCTTTTATCGTGGCTGTCCCAGTAAGCCTCGCGGTTCCTGTATCTGTGCGGTGGCTATCCGGTCTGACGACGACGTCCTGTTGATTGACCAGTGCCGGACAGTGCCCGGAGCCCGCCGCCAGCCGGTTTCCGTCAAACTCTACCAGAATGGCGACCTCACCGACGGCACGTCAATCAGACGTATTGGGGGAGGATTGAAATATGAGGTGAGGTGGTTGGCTCAGGTTATGTGTGGTGAGGTGAGTTGCTTGGCTCAGGTTATGTGTGGTGAGGTGGTTGGCTCAGGTTATGTGTGGTGAGGTGAGTTGCTTGGCTCAGGATATGTGTGGTGATGTGAGTTGCTTGGCTCAGGTTATGTGAGGTGAGGTGGTTGGCTCAGGTTATGTGTGGTGAGGTGGTTGGCTCAGGTTATGTGTGGTGAGGTGAGTTGCTTGGCTCAGGTTATGTGAGGTGAGGTGGTTGGCTCAGGTTATGTGTGGTGAGGTTGTTGGCTCAGGTTATGTGTGGTGATGTGAGGTGCTTGGCTCAGGTTATGTGTGGTGAGTTGCTTGGCTCAGGTTATGTGTGGTGAGTTGCTTGGCTCAGGTTATGTGTGGTGAGGTGAGGTGCTTGGCTCAAGTTATGTGTGGTGAGTTGATTGGCTCAGGTTATGTGTGGTGAGGTGAGGTGCTTGGCTCAGGTTATGTGTGTTGAGTTGCTTGGCTCAGGTTATGTGTGGTGAGTTGCTTGGCTCAGGTTATGTGTGGTGAGGTGAGGTGCTTGGCTCAGGTTATGTGTGGTGAGGTGAGGTGCTTGTATCATGTTATGTGTGGTGAGTTGCTTGGCTCAGGTTATGTGTGGTGAAGTGAGTTGCTTGGCTCAGGTTATGTGTTGTGAGTTGCTTGGCTCAGGTTATGTGTGATGAGTTGCTTGGCTCAGGTTATGTGTGGTGAGGTGAGGTGCTTGGCTCAGGTTATGTGTGGTGAGGTGCTTGGCTCAGTATGTGTGGTGAGGTGAGTTGCTTGGCTCAGTATTTGTGGTGAGGTGAGTTGCTTGGCTCAGTATTTGTGGTGAGGTGAGGTGCTTGGCTCATTATGTGTGGTGAGGTGGGTTGCTTGGTTCAGTATGTGTTGTGAGGTGAATTGTTTCCCTCAGGTTAAGTGTGGTGAGGTTCTTGGCTCAGGTTATGTGAGGTGAGGTGAGTTGCTTGGCTCAGTATTTGTGGTGAGGTGAGTTGCTTGGCTCAGTATGTGTGGTGAGGTGAGTTGCTTGGTTCAGTATGTGTGGTGAGGTGAATTGTTTGCCTCAGGTTAAGTGTGGTGAGGTTCTTGGCTCAGGTTATGTGTGGTGAGGTGAATTGTTTGCCTCAGGTTAAGTGTGGTGAGGTTCTTGGCTCAGGTTATGTGTGGTGAGGTGAGTTGCTTGGCTCAGTATTTGTGGTGAGGTGAGTTGCTTGGCTCAGTATTTGTGGTGAGGTGAGGTGCTTGGCTCAGTATTTGTGGTGAGGTGAGTTGCTTGGCTCAGTATTTGTGGTGAGGTGAGTTGCTTGGCTCAGTATTTGTGGTGAGGTGAGTAGCTTGGTTCAGTATGTGTGGTGAGGTGAGTTGCTTGGCTCTGTATTTGTGGTGAGGTGAGTTGCTTGGTTCAGTATGTGTGGTGAGGTGAATTGTTTGCCTCAGGTTAAGTGTGGTGAGGTTCTTGGCTCAGGTTATGTGTGGTGAGGTGAGGTGTTTGGCTCAGGTTATGTGTGGTGAGGTGGGGTGTTTGGCTCAGGTTATGTGTGGTGAGGTGAGGTGTTTGGCTCAGGTTATGTGTGGTGAGGTGAGGTGTTTGGCTCAGGTTATGTGTGGTGAGGTTCTTGGCTCAGGTTATGTGTGGTGAGGTGAGTTGCTTGGCTCAGGTTATGTGTGGTGAGGGGAGGTATTTGGCTCAGGTTATGTGTGGTGAGGTGCTTGGCTCAGGTTATGTGTGGTGAGGTGAGGTGTTTGGCTCAGGTTATGTGTGGTGAGGTGAAGTGTTTTGCTCAGGTTATGTGTGGTGAGGTGCTTGGCCCAGGTTATGTGTGGTGAGTTGAGGTGCTTGACTCAGGTTATGGGTCTATTTGAAATTTGAAGTGACGTACTTGGACAGTGAGGTATGACGCTTGTGATAGATTTGGGCTGATGTAAAATATGAGATGAGGTGCTTGTAATAGATTTAGGGCTGGTGTGAAATATGAGGTGATGTGCTTGTAATAGATTTAGCGCTGATGTAAAATATGAGGTGAGGTGCTTGTAATAGATTTAGGGCTGTTGTGAAATATGAGGTGAGGTGCTTGTAATAGATTTAGGGCTGGTTTGAAATATGAGATGAGGTGCTTTAATAGATTGAGAGCTGGTGTGAAATATGAGGTGAGGTGCTTGTAATAGATTTAGGGCTGATGTAAAATATGAGGTGAGGTGCTTGTAATAGATTTAGGGCTGGTGTGAAATATGAGGTGAGGTGCTTGTAATAGATTTAGGACTGATGAAAAATATATGATTAGGTGCTTGTAATAGATTTAGGGCTGGTGTGAAATATGAGATTAGGAGCTTGTAATAAATTTAGGGCTGGTGTGAAATATGATGTGAGGTGCCTGTCACACTTTATGATAGTAAGAGGTCGGAGAGAGGATGTACAAGAATGACATTGAATGCATTTATTTTGCATCATCTACGTTTCTGTATTTGTTGTTGTTGTTGTTGTTGTTGTTGTTTGGTGCGTTTATGGTTCTGTTAAGATCATTCGTACACGTTTCTATTGGTAGATGACTGCACCAATCAATATGACCACACACTATTCACGCTAAAGTTCATGTGTCTATTGATAGATGGCACAGCCAATCAACATGGCTTCACAATATTCAGGCTAATGTTCGTGTTTCCATCGTTAGATCACACTGCCGATCGGCACGACGGTTGAGGTGGAGGTCAGGGGTGAACACCTGGTAGTGCTGATTGTTGCTTCTGCCGCAGACTTCAACAGCACGAGAGGTTAGTTGTGGTTTTATCACTAATACACAATCGTACACCCTCATCGACAATCTAACACAATCACATACAGTCATAAGCAATCATTATTGTCCTAGGCCCAAACTCCAAATGTTTCTGTGCTCGGATGTTTGATTGTCACACATGTCTGTCCTTGTTGCCCAACAGGCGTGTCATGTGTCCTCAATGTTCCAATCAAACATCAGCCCCTCGTCCCCACCTTGGTGCGTTTGGGGTATATGGTGCTATCCATGTGTGTATAACCCAATCAGAACTGTGTGGGGCATGGTCAAAATAAGAACATTTCCTTCTACGGGAGGAGGCGTGGTCAACATAACACCATCTAAAACCTTCCCCTTCTATAGGGGGCGTGGCCAATATAACACCGTCTAAAAACAATCCCTTCTATATGGGGCGTTATCAACATAACACCGTCAAAAACATCCCCTACTATTGGGGGCGTGGTCAATATAACAATGTAAAAACATCCCTTATATAGGGGGCGCAGCTAATATAACACCATCTACAAACAATCACTTCTATAGGGGGCCTGTCTCTATCTTCCATGTCTCCCGTCACATGATGTGTCATGCTTGAGATGTCTGCAATGTCCTGTCTCTATCTTCCATGTCTCTCGTCACATGGTGTGTCATGCTTGAGATGTCTGCAATGTCCTGTCTCTATCTTCCATGTCTCTCGTCACATGGTGTGTCATGCTTGAGATGTCTGCAATGGCCTGTCTCTATCTTCCATGTCTCCCGTCACATGGTGTGTCATGCTTGAGATGTCTGCAATGTCTTGTCTCTATCTTCCATGTCTCTCGTCACATGGTGTGTCATGCTTGAGATGTCTGCAATGGCCTGTCTCTATCTTCCATGTCTCTCGTCACATGGTGTGTCATGCTTGAGATGTCTGCAATGTCCTGTCTCTATCTTCCATGTCTCCCGTCACATGGTGTGTCATGCTTGAGATGTCTGCAATGTCCTGTCTCTATCTTCCATGTCTCCCGTCACATGGTGTGTCATGCTTGAGATGTCTGCAATGTCCTGTCTCTATCTTCCATGTCTCTCGTCACATGGTGTGTCATGCTTGAGATGTCTGCAATGTCCTGTCTCTATCTTCCATGTCTCTCGTCACATGGTGTGTCATGCTTGAGATGTCTGCAATGTCCTGTCTCTATCTTCCATGTCTCTCGTCACATGGTGTGTCATGCTTGAGATGTCTGCAATGGCCTGTCTCTATCTTCCATGTCTCCCGTCACATGGTGTGTCATGCTTGAGATGTCTGCAATGTCTTGTCTCTATCTTCCATGTCTCTCGTCACATGGTGTGTCATGCTTGAGATGTCTGCAATGGCCTGTCTCTATCTTCCATGTCTCTCGTCACATGGTGTGTCATGCTTGAGATGTCTGCAATGTCCTGTCTCTATCTTCCATGTCTCCCGTCACATGGTGTGTCATGCTTGAGATGTCTGCAATGTCCTGTCTCTATCTTCCATGTCTCTCGTCACATGGTGTGTCATGCTTGAGATGTCTGCAATGTCCTGTCTCTATCTTCCATGTCTCTCGTCACATGGTGTGTCATGCTTGAGATGTCTGCAATGTCCTGTCTCTATCTTCCATGTCTCTCGTCACATGGTGTGTCATGCTTGAGATGTCTGCAATGGCCTGTCTCTATCTTCCATGTCTCCCGTCACATGGTGTGTCATGCTTGAGATGTCTGCAATGTCTTGTCTCTATCTTCCATGTCTCTCGTCACATGGTGTGTCATGCTTGAGATGTCTGCAATGGCCTGTCTCTATCTTCCATGTCTCTCGTCACATGGTGTGTCATGCTTGAGATGTCTGCAATGTCCTGTCTCTATCTTCCATGTCTCCCGTCACATGGTGTGTCATGCTTGAGATGTCTGCAATGTCCTGTCTCTAACTTCCATGTCTCCCGTCACATGGTGTGTCATGCTTGAGATGTCTGCAATGTCCTGTCTATCTTCCATGTCTCCCGTCACAAGGTGTGTCATGCTTGAGATGTCTGCAATGTCCTGTCTCTATCTTCCATGTCTCTCGTCACATGGTGTGTCATGCTTGAGATGTCTGCAATGTCCTGTCTCTATCTTCCATGTCTCCAGTTTCATGGTGTGTCATGCTTGAGGGTCTGCAATGTACAACCGGCTCATGAACAACTGAGACAACCGGCTGATGAACATCGGAGACAACCGTCTCATGAACATCTGAGACAACCGGCTCATGAACATCTGAGACAATCAGTTCATGAACATCTGAGACAACCGACTGATGAACATCGGAGACAACCGGCTCATGAACATCTGAGACAACCGGCTCATGAAAATCAAAGACAACCGGCTCATGAACATCTGAGACAACCGTCTCATGAACATCTCAGACAACCGGCTCATGAACATCTGAGGCAACCGGCTCATGACCATCTGAGACAAACGGCTGATGAAAATATGAGACAACCGACTGATGAACATCTGAGACAACCGGCTCATGAACATCTGAGATAAACGGCTGATGAAAATATGAGACTGCCGGCTCATGAACATCTGAGACAACCGGTTCATGAACATCTGAGACAAACGGCTGATGAAAATATGAGACTGCCGGCTCATGATCATCTGAGACAACCGGCTCATGAACATCTGAGACAAACGGCTGATGAAAATATGAGACTGCCGGCTCATGAACATCTGAGATAACCGGTTCATGAACATCGGAGACAACCGGCTGATGAACGGCATCCTGTCTAGCCAGCTGACATACTGAGACCACTGTAGACGATGTTCATCAGCCGGTTATCTCCGATATTCATCAGCCGGTTATCTCCGAGAGTCATCATCCGGTTATCTCCGATATTCATCAGCCGTTTGTCTCCGATGACCAGGTCTTGAAGAATGTGTGTTGCTCTCTGTGACAGCCTGTTCTGTAACATTTCAGCTCTCAAGACAATCTCACGTCTCACTGATTCATCCTCAGGTCTCTGTGGACTCTATGATGGTGTTAAGGACACTGTGCTGGTAAAATCAGACGGTAGCACGTATGATAGAGCTGGTCTCAGACCTGACGAGTTCTCCTTATCGTGGAGGTAAGCGCTCTCACTCTAGCACCATCATGACAGTAGCGCGTTTATGACATCATGCCAGTAAAATGTTTGTGACGTCATTACAGTAGAGTGGTTTTTAGATCATTGCAGTAGCATGTTTCTGACATCATGAGAGTAACATGTTTGTTACATCATGAGAGTAGCGGTTTTGTGACATCATGAGAGTAGCGTGTTTGTGATATCATTACAGTAGCGTTTTTGTGACATCATGAGAGTAGCGTCTTTTTGACTTCAAGAAAGTAGCATGTTTGTTACATCATGACAGTAGCGCGTTTATGACATCATGCCAGTAAGATATTTGTGACGTCATTACAGTAGAGTGGTTTTTAGATCATTGCAGTAGCATGTTTCTGACATCATGAGAGTAACATGTTTGTTACATCATGAGAGTAGCGGTTTTGTGACATCATGAGAGTAGCGTGTTTGTGATATCATTACAGTAGCGTTTTTGTGACATCATGAGAGTAGCGTCTTTTTGACTTCAAGAAAGTAGCATGTTTGTTACATCATGACAGTAGCGCGTTTATGACATCATGCCAGTAAAATGTTTGTGACGTCATTACAGTAGAGTGGTTTTTAGATCATTGCAGTAGCATGTTTCTGACATCATGAGAGTAACATGTTTGTTACATCATGAGAGTAGCGGTTTTGTGACATCATGAGAGTAGCGTGTTTGTGATATCATTACAGTAGCGTTTTTGTGACATCATGAGAGTAGCGTCTTTTTGACTTCAAGAAAGTAGCATGTTTGTTACATCATGACAGTCGCGTGTGGATGACATCATGCCAGTAAAATGTTTGTGACATCATTACAGTAGAGTGTTTTTTACATCATCGCAGTAGCATGTTTCTGACATAATGAGAGTAGCATGTTTGTTACATCATCAGAGTAGCGATGTTCTGACATCATGAGAGTAGCGTATTTCTGACATCATGAGAGTAGCGTATTTGTGATATCATTACAATAGCGTTTTGTGACATCATGAGAGTAGCGTCTTTTTGACTTCAAGAAAGTAGCATGTTTGTGACATCATAAGAGTTGCGTGTTTGTGATATCATGACAGTAGCGTGTTTGTGACATCATGAGACTAGCGTGTATGTGACATCATTACAGTAGAGTGGTTGTCACATCATTATAATTAGCATGTTTCTAAGATCATGACAGTATGCTGTTTGTGACATCATATACAGTGGTGTATTTGTGACATCATGACTGTAGCGTGTTTGTGACATCATTACAGGGGCGTGTTTGTGACACCATGACTGTAGCGTGTTTGTAACATCATGACAGTAGCGTGTTTGTGACATCTTGCCAGTAGCGTGTTTGTGATAGTATGACAGTTATGCGTTTGCGACATCAAGACTGTAGTTTTTGTGACATCACGATAATTGCTTGTTTGTGACATCATGACAGCAGTGTATTTGTGGCATCTTGACAGTAGTGTATTTGTGACATCGTGACAGTAGCGTGTTTATGACATCATGAAAGTAGCGTGTTTGTGACATCATAATAGTAACGTGTTTGTGACATCATGACAGTAGCGTGTTTGTGGCAACATTATGGTTGCATGTTTGTGACATCTTTATAGTAGCGTGCTTGTAACTTCATGACAGTTCGTGTTTATGACATCGTGACAGTATCGGGTTTGAAACATCATGATAGTAGCGTGCTTGTGACATCATGACACTTGCATGTTTGTGATATTACTGATGTCCCACGGTAGCCAAGAATAACTACAAGATATTGCAGCAACAACAATAGCTACAACATACTACAGTAGCCAACATTAATCACAACATATTACTGTAACCTACAATACCTACAAAGACTACAGTAACCAACAATAACTACACCATATTACAGCAATCAATAATAACTACAACATACTACAGTAACCAATAATAACTACACCATATTACAGCAATCAATAATAACTACAACATACTACAGTAACCAACAATAACTAAACCATATTACAGCAATCAATAATAACTACAACATACTACAGTAACCAACAATAACTACAACATACTACAGTAACTTACAATAACTACATCATATTACAGTAACTAACAATAACTACAACATACTACAGTAACTTACAATAACTACAACATACTACAGTAACTAACAAAACCTACAACATACTACAGTAACTAACAATAACTACAACATACTACAGTAACTTACAATAACAACAACATACTACAGTAACTAACAATAACTACATCATATTACAGTAACTAACAATAACTACAACATACCACAGTAACTTATAATAACTACATCATATTACAGCAATCAAAAATAACTACAACATACTACAGTAACCAACAATAACTACAACATACTACAGTAACCAACAATAACTACAACATACTACAGTAACTTACAATAACTACAACATACTACAGTAACTTACAATAACTACAACATACTACAGTAACTTACAATAACTACAAGATACTACAGTAATTTACAATAACTACAACATACTACAGTAACTTACAATAACTACAACATACTACAGTAACTTACAATAACTACAACATACTACAGTAAGTTACAATAACTACATCATATACAGTAACTAACAATAACTACATCATATTACAGTAACTAACAATAACTACAACATACTACAGTAACTTACAATAACTACAACATATTACAGCAATCAATAATAAATGCAACATACTACAGTAACCAACAATAACTACAACATACCACAGTAACTTACAATAACTACGTCATGTTACAGCAATCAATAATAACTACTATATACTACAGTAACTTACAATAACTACATCATATTACAGTAACCAACAATAGCTACAACATACTACAATAACCAACAATAACTACACAATATTACAATAACCAACAATAACTACAACATACTACAGTAACCAACAATAACTACAACATATTACAGTAACAAACATTAACTATAACATATTACAGTAACCAATAATAACGACAACATATTACGGAAACCATCAATAATTACATCATACTACATTAACCTGCAATAACTACAACATATTAAAATAGCTAACAATAACTATAACATACAACAATAGCCAAAAATAACTATAACATATTACAGTAACTAACAATAACTATAGAATACTACTGTAAGCAACAATAACTACAACATACTATAGCAACCAACAATAGCCACATCATACTATTGTAGCCAACAATAACTACAAAATACTACAGTTACTTACCATAACTACAACATACTACAGTAACCAACAATAACTACAACAAACTACAGTAATGAAAACATACAGTCATGGACCACTATGCAGGAGTTGTAAGGCACTGGCTACACGATTCTAGTCCCATGTTTGTAATGGCCAATCGGCACTGGGTGGCTGGTGGGGGCAGCATGAGGCAGGACCACTTGACTTCCCAGAACAGGTCCTGGCACACATGTACTGTTGGCAGCCCAGGGCTGCGGTCACAGATCTTCCTCTTTGGAGACTGACCGCATGGCAGGGACTAACCACACGACAAGGACTGAACACATGGCAGGGACTAGCCACATGGCAGGGACTAACCACATGGCAGGTACTGAACACATGGCAGGAACTAACCACATGGCAGGAACTGAACACATGGCAGGGACTGAACACATGGCAGGGACTAACCACATGGCAGGGACTGACCACATGGCAGGGACTGACCTCACGGGCCCGGACTAGCAAGCGAGTGTACTTTGGACAGATGGCTGGGTGCAGTAAATTGTTTTTTACTAGATAAGTAATTGCACACGTGTTTGTTTATCGGAAATACTTTATCAGATTTGTAATTCTGTCTAGGAAATGGTGCCATGGTGGATGTGCCTGTGTGTGTGTGTGTGTGTGTGTGTGTGTATTGTGTGTGTATGTGTGTGTATGTGTGTGTGTGTGTGTACGTGTACGATCGGATATGTGGATGTGTGTATGTTTCATTGTCACCGTTCCATCTTGACAGACGATAGTTTGTTACAATGTGCATCACAAAGACTTAATACTTACAATCCATGGTTTGAGCGAATGTGACTGATCAGACCAATTCGCTCTTTAAATGTTCGTCCACAATGGATGCATGTGAACACGTGGTCATTTTCACCATCACGCTCCAACTTAGACTCACGCGCAAGTGTTTGAGCTATCTGCAATCATTTTCTCCTTTGTCTTTATCCTATTTCTAATATTTGTCTTCCATGCAACACGTTCAACGGCGACTTGCTCCCAATGTGCATTATCAATGCCTGTATCAATCATGTCCCGCTTACACACATCTTTGTATCGTAGTAGAGGCCGACCCTGAGATCTCTTACCCATCTGTAATTCATCAAAAAAGATGTCCGTTGATATTCTACCATCATCCATCCTCCTAAGATGTCCTATCCATCTAAGTCTACGAAGACTGAGCATGGAATAAACTGTCACACAACCTGATCTTTCCAATACTTCAGTATTTGTGATTTTGTCTTGCCACTTAATACCAAGAATTCTTCGCAGACACCGCATATGAAAGCTGTTTAAATTGTTCTCTTGGTGTGAGTAAGTTGTCCAGGTTTCACTGCCATAGAGAAGAGTACTAAGGACACAGTCTTGGTAGACAAGGACTTTTGTTTTGGCAGTAAGCTTCCTGTTCTCCCAGACTCTTTTTCTTAACCTGTTCATTGTTGTTGCGGATTTACCAATCCTGATGTTTGATTTCCTGATCTAGGGATAATTTACTGTATACCTCTGATCCTAGATATGTAAAATGGTCTACTATTTCCAGTTCGGCGTCGTCAATAAAGATTGATGGTACCTCATGTGCTGCACCTTGTAACATAATCTGTGTCTTTTTTTTTCTTCTAATTGTTAAACCAAATTCAGAACAAGCATTGGAGAATGCAGATAGTAGACGTTGTAATTCTTCCTCAGAGTGGGTCGTAATTCCAACTCTCTAATTAGTACCCTCCTAATTATGGTCTTGGCCTTCAATCTCCGAGTATTGTAGAGGCCGCCATCTGAGCGTGAGTGAATGTATATACCACCATCCTGATCACGAAAGGCATATTTCAGTAGAAATGAAAAGTATATTCCAAAGAGGGTTGGGGCTAGTACACAACCTTGCTTAACTCCACTCTTGATTTCAAACTCTTTTGAAGTTGCACCATCAAACTTGATTATATCATCCATGCCCGTGCGGAACGATTCCACAATGGACAGAAGAGTTGGTGGGCAGCCAATCTTCTTTAGTGCCTTGAACAGACCCTCACGACTGACCAAATCAAATGCCTTTGTGAGGTCAATGAAGGCAATAAACAGTGGTTGATTCTGTTTGCGGCATTTTTCTTGCATTTGTCGCAATGAGAATATCATATCAATGGTATACCTATCCCGTCAATGTGGTGTGTCGTGTTTGGTAAGCGCCGCTAGCAGAAAGCAGGTAGTAACGTCTACTGTCATACGGTAGCTCAGTCATATCTGACTAAGACGTGACATATGAGTGTGCATGTGTATTCTGTATCAATATAAGTTGTGTGTAAAGACAGTATAAACAGACAGCAGTCAAGTGTTGTCGATGTCAAGTGTTGTCGATGTGTTGTCGATGTCAAGTGTTGTCGATGTGTTGTCGATGTCAAGTGTTGTCGATGTGTTGTCGATGTCAAGTGTTGTCGATGTGTTGTCGATGTCAAGTGTTGTCGATGTGTTGTCGATGTCAAGTGTTGTCGATGTGTTGTCGATGTCAAGTGTTGTCGATGTGTCACCCACAGGGAGCAGCCCAGCCGCAGCCTCTATGGAGGCTACTGTGGCAGAAGCCAGATCAGCCAGTCCGCGCCAGCCTGGTGTCCGTGCCTGCCGACGTCCGGTCCCTCCTGCCGTGTCCACGGAGAACTCACGCCCTGCGCCAGGGGCAATGACAGCCTTAGCTACTGGACAGGTCACTATCACATGTTAATTATTGTTTGTTTCATACAAAAGCCTACGCTCAGACATGGCCAGTTGTCGTCAAATATTTGTTTTCTACAAGAACACACAGACAGGAGATGTTACACGTGTCTTTGTTTGAAGTCACGTTGTTAAATATAATTTATTGTTAAATATAATTTATTGTTAAATATAATTTATTGTTAAATATAATTTATTGTTAAATATAATTTATTGTTAAATATAATTTATTGTTAAATATAATTTATTGTTAAATACAGCTCAAGCACAAGAACTCGATTGTTTGTATGGGATCATCTTACAGCCTCTAATCTATAGCACAAAACACAGGGATACGATTGTTGTATGGGAATATGTTACTGCCTCTCATCTATAGCACAAGGTCCAGGGACACATCATTTGTTTGTATGGGAACATCTTAAACCTCTCATATATACCACAAGGTCCAGGGACATATTTGTTTGTATAGAAACATGTTACAGACGCTCATATATAGCACACACTCCAGGGACACATTTGTTTGTATAGAAACATGTTACTGCCTCTCATATATAGCACAAAGCAAAGGGGTGCGATTGTTTTATGGGAACATCTTACAGCCTTTCATCCATAGCACAAAGCAAAGGGGTGCGATTGTTTTATGGGAACATCTTACAGCCTCTCATCTTTAGCACAAAGCAAAGGGGTGCGACTGTTTTATGGGAACATCTTACAGCCTCTCACCTATAGCACAAAGCAAAGGGGTGCGATTGTTTTATGGGAACATCTTATAGCCTTTCATATATAGCACAAAGCAAAGGGGTGCGATTGTTTTATGGGAACATCTTACAGCCTCTCATCTATAGCACAAAGCAAAAGGGTGCGATTGTTTTATGGGAACAATTACACAATCTCAGTTTCATGATGTTGTTTTGCGCTGTGTTGATTCTGAGTTGCTTCAGCTGCCACACCTCAGAGTAAGATATGGAAAATACAACTACCAACACCTCAGTGTCAGTTATAGAACTACAACTACCAGCACTTCATGAGCCCGAGATAAAACTACAACTACCAACACTTCAGGGTGAGAGATAGAACTGCAACTACCCACAAGCCATGAGATGGAACTAAAACTATCTACAAGTTATGAGATGGCTCTTCCTGTTAAAAAAAGCCATAACAGAAGGCCAGTGACAGCCCATAACAACACATCCGAGTTAATAGTGTCACGTGATTTCACGAAGATCACCAAGAAAAGACACCCAATGATGGTGTATGTAGAGGAAGGCCAGAATTATTATAAGTCTGCTTACTTTTGTCTGCCCCAATATAAAATTCCATATCTCAGTAACCAACTAAGGGAACATGATGAGATTTAGTATATAACATTATCATCATGTCCACCCAACAAAAACATTTTTGTTCTGGAGATTGTACAGCAGATTTCAAAGTTTGTTTATATGCGGTATATAATTTACGGGTTAGAGATGAAGTGCACATTATTAGATGTATTACTTCTTCACACGGAAACATTAGCGTTGAATAGTTAATTTTCTCGTGGGACATGGGATTGTCCTCATGACAAGAGCCTCTCATAGTGAAATTGGGCACGACTGTAAAACATGTTTGTTAACGAGAAATTACCAGTTTTTCACCAAAACATCAAATAAATGTCGCCGCTTTTCATGATTTAAGTTGCTTTTGGACCTACCAAAGACATATTCCTTGGGTGGGGGTAAATATAGGACAACAGGAACAATTTCATAACGATGCAACAGACAGTTTTGAAAATAATTGATCGTGAATCAAGCATTCATTTCTAGACAGACTATAATTGACCTGCTGAAAGAATGTCTGTAAACACGTTGGCTGTAAGTCACAGACCTGACATTGTACACCCCTCTGCTCTCGCAGGTGAAGACATCACCTCAGTGCTGACCTCTAGAGCAGTGGGACCCAGCTGTGGAGACGACAGACCGGTGTTTGAGTACAACCCTAACCTGAATGCAGGAGTGAGTATTTGAGCAACACAGACTTCTTCTTACAGACCATGCCGGCGGGTGTTGGTGACTGTGTCTTTCCACAACCCTGTGTCTCGTATGCTGCAACTCATTTCTGATACTGGTGTCCTTCATATCATGATGTCCAGCATCTTCTCTCTTGTTTTCCCCTGCTTCTCCTCCCGTCCAATTTTCCCGTCGTGACGACACACTCCAGCTCTCCCCTTCTCGTGACATGTCCAATGAATGTGAGAAAGTTATGAGGAGGGGAAAGCTGTGAGTTGAGTTGAGTCAAAAACCGACATCACTGCACTCGGGGCATTCCCGTCAGCGCTCAGTCCTCACCTTCAACAACCAGCGTAGAGTTCAAATACTAATGGTGCCCGTTGCAATCTGATGATATGTCCGTCTGGCCTTACCTTGAGTGACGACTGTGGATCAGATCCTCTGACCACCCCCCGCTGCTACATTCTCTCTAGACTATGGTGGTCTATCTATTCTTCTGCATTATTCACATTCTCTCAGAGGACCTTCACCACATCTGCCTTATCATGCATCAATTCACCTCTTAATGATGTGGCACCAGCCAATCTGTCTGCATGTTCATTTCCAACCATACCAGAGTGTCCTGGAGAACAGATTTAACCAGTGCTCACAACCCGCGACACTTGAATCGACGCAAGCCAGTCAGCACGAAGTATACCAGTCTTCACCTTTGTCAGCATGCTTTGTGAATCAGTTACAATCACAACATGCGTATACAGTTTGTCCTCCAACCAGCGGAAAGCTGCAGTAACCTCTCCCCCCCCCCCCCCCCCCCACTCTCAGACTTGAGGTTGTGGCGTCATATGCCAATCTCTCCTTTACTAACCATTGTAATTTTCTTTTGCTATGAATCCCCAGGAACCTTTTTTTTTCTCTTGAATGAGAGTGATTAGTATTGATAACCACATTGCCAGGACGAATCACATACAGAGGTTCTAGAAGAACTGGAAATGAAAAGAGAGTTGTTTAAAGAAATAAAAAGAGACAGTGAAATATTTCGGCCACGTTAAAAGACATAACACTATTATAACAACCAAAAAGGAGGGCAAGGTTGAGGGCAAGTGAGCAAGAGGTAGACAACGATACAAGTGGGAAGATAACAGCAAGAGATCAACGAACATCAGCCTGACAGAATGTACAGTCAGGGCGAGAGACAGACAGTATTGGAGATTCATTGCAGCCAACCTTCATTGTGGAGACAGCACCTGATTGTTTGATTGATTGAGCGCCTGCTGGCCACTCCCTACACTCACGTCCCAATGTGATCATAACCCCCCACACAAGTCTGAACTTCTATTCCGCACTTCCCACTCCTTGCCTCTTCCAATCTTCTCAATAGTGCACACTTTTCTGATGGTATCTTCTGCCTGAGCCATCCATAATCTTCTTCTTAACATCCTGAGACCCTTGACTGCATCCAGGGAATCATGCAGGAGGTGTTCCTAGTCTGCATTTAGTTTGAGGTATCACTTTGCCTGCAACATTTTGAGTCTGTCTGCCATGGTCGGCAACGCCAAGATCTATCGCATACACACTATTGGGGTGTCCCTTGTACATCCCAGAATCACCCTCATGGCTTCATTCTGTATACGCTCTAGTTTCACTAGCAGCCTCTTTGAGACCGTGAGCACTCTTAGTCCATACTCTACCAATGAAATGATTAAGAACTGAACAAATATGAATAGCGTTTTCTGCTCTATGTTCCTTGCCGCCATACTCTTCAGTGCATTGTGTCTTTTCTGACATTTTGTAACCACCACTTCAACATGATCAGGCTTCTATCAAAAGTGATTCCCAGGTGCTTCAGTCGGCTACCTCACTTCACATTTCTACCATTTATTAGAGGCTTGGGAGGTCAGCTTTAGCAATCCTATTGTCCAGACGGTGTTGTATGTGACCTGTTGTTGATTCTTGGACAGCTGTCGAACATGTCAACTATTGTCTATAACCTGTTGTATGTGACCTGTTGTTGATTCTTGGACAGCTGTCAAACACATCAACTATTGTCTATAACCTGTTGTATGTGACCTGTTGTTGATTCTTGGACAGCTGTCGAACATGTCAACTATTGTCTATAACGTGTTGTATGTGACCTGTTGTTGATTCTTGGACAGCTGTCAAACATGTCAACTATTGTCTATAACGTGTTGTATGTGACCTGTTGTTGATTCTTGGACAGCTGTCAAACACGTAAAATATTGTCTATAACCTGTTGTATGTGACCTGTTGTTGCTTGTTGTACAAATGTCAAACACGTCACCCATTGTCTATAACGTGTTTTATGTTTTATGTGACAATTGCAGAAGGAAAACGAGGTAAGGTTCGAGGTAGAGCATATTAACAGGTGTAGCTTTGTGGTGGTCATCGAATTGTTGTAGTGTTCTTATATTTAACATGGTATCTGTGAGCACTGTAGTCATGCTGTCTCCGTGAATGACGAAATGCTAACATAACATGGTATCTATTAGCACTGTAGTCATTCTGTCTCCGGGAATGTTAACATAATATGGTATCTGTGAGCACCACACTGTCGCTGTGAGTGATGAATTGTTAACTGCCTGTTTCTGTAATTGTTATTGATGAGTTCTTCACACAGTGAACTAGCCCCAAAGTGGTGTAGTCAGATGCTCTAGTAATGTCACTAACGCTACAAATAGCAAAACGTCATCGCTAACATTATTTTGTAAAATTATTTTGTAACATTATTTTGTAACATTAATGTGGACATTATTGCACTCAGGACATTCCCACACAGGCTCGGTACCCCACCTTCACAAGCCTCCGAATAATGTCCATGCTGATTGTTCCAGTAGCAGTTTAATCAAAAGTCCTGTTGACCTTTTCCCCAGACTTTCACAAATACCCAGTCCCTCCTGAGATAACCCTTCCTCAAGGCTTTCAAAAATACCCAGTCTCTTCTGAGATGTCTTTTCTCCAAGTTTTCTCAAATATTCATCCCTCATGAGCAAGTCTGTCCAGTTATGGATACCGTGTATGTCCAGTTGTGGATAATGTGTCTGTCCAGTTGTGGATACTGTGTCTGTCCAGTTGTGGATACTGTGTCTGTCCAGTTGTGGATACTGTCTGTCCAGTTGTGGATACTGTGTCTGTTCAGTTATGGATACCGTGTATGTCCAGTTGTGGATACTGTGTCTGTCCAGTTATGGATACTGTGTCTATCCAGTTATGGATACTGTGTCTGTCCAGTTATGGATACCGAGTATGTCCAGTTGTGGATACTGTGTCTGTCCAGTTATGGATACTGTGTCTATCCAGTTATGGATACTGTGTCTGTCCAACTGCACGCTCTACCCGATCGTTGGTAACCGTGGTCACATGACATGTTCCATATAGCAGCCCATCTAGCGGCCTATTCATTGCGCCGCACACCCGCACACCGCACACCCGCACACCGCACACCTGCATGCTTTGAGAACATCCACACCTCCACGCATTGTAAAATGTTTATAACTTTGTAGTGTGCAACGTTTATAACATTGTAGTTTACAGCATTTATAACATTGTAGTGTGCACCGTTTATAAAATTGTAGTCTGCGGCGTTTGTAACATTGTAGTTTACAGCGTTTATAACATTGTAGTGTGCACCGTTTATAAAATTGTAGTCTGCGGCGTTTGTAACATTGTAGAATGTAACGTTTATAACATTGTAGTGTGTAACGTTTATAACACTGTAATGTGTAACGTTTATAACATTGTAGTGTGTAACGTTTATAACACTGTAGAGTGTAACGTTTATAACATTGTAGTGTGTAACGTTTATAACACTGTAGTGTGTAACGTTTATAACATTGTAGTGTAAAACGTTTATAACACTGTAGTGTGTAACATCTATAAAATTGTAGAGTGTAACGTTTATAACACTGTAGTGTGCAGCGATTATAACACTGTAGTGTGCAGCGTTTATAACATTGCAATGTGAAAATGTTATAACATTGCTTGCGGTGAACAGTAATCTCCAGATTGCTGAAATGATAAACTATGTAACGTCTGTTGTTATTATTGTTGATGATACAGTGACATAATTAGTTATATAGTATCTGTTATTATTGTAGCTGATACAATGACATGTTTAGTTATATAATATATATTATTATAGTTGGTGACACAATGACATCAATAGTTAGATAAAATAAAATAAAAGTTAGTTAGATATACTTTACAGGATTTAACAGTCACATGTTTTGGCTGTTCGTGATTCCTGGGCAAGTTTACATTCAGCAGTTCGCCATTGCTTTCTGAACGATCGCCACCCATAACATTTCATAAAAACCAACGTAAGACTGTCTGATGCCAAGTCGCCAACAGCTGTGTTTCGAACGCGGTATTCTGGATTACGAACTAAGTCCGTAACGCCTTTGCCACGGAACCGGCCATTAGTTATATAACATCTGTTATTATTTTAATTTATACAATAATAATAATAATAATAATAATAAGTCTTTATTTTCAAAGGGTTAAGAATTGGGCACGCAGGCCCGTCTGACATTCTGCCCTTCTTCTCTATTTCCTCTCATACATTCTTTCATTCAACATCACTTATGAAGCAACTTTTGACAACAAAAGAACATTAAAACGCATGAAAAATAATCAATAACAAATGACTCACTGAGGCAGTGTTTAACATGGGCATTATAAATACCTAAGGAGGGTGTCACGTGCCATACATAAGGGAATGTTTTTTGGCTAGTTGTCGTTTGAGATAAGTTACCATTATTGTCTTTTTTGTGTTATTTGTTATGGGGGCATGTAGTCTGTACTAAGGTAGTGTTCAAACAGGTTGCGAATGTATGAATCATGATTGGTGGTGTCTTTGATTTCTTGTGGAAGATTGTTCCACAACTGAGCGGCAGAGTATGCTAAGCTTGTTTTATATAAGTCTATCCTAGGTTTAGGGACATGAAGTATATTTAGTCGTTCGCTATGTCTAGCGTTATATTTAAACAATGGCCAAAGGTAGCTTGGAGCATTTTGAAATAGGATTTTGTGAATTAGTTTGGT
Source organism: Cepaea nemoralis (assembly GCA_014155875.1). Lineage (NCBI taxonomy): Eukaryota > Metazoa > Mollusca > Gastropoda > Stylommatophora > Helicidae > Cepaea > Cepaea nemoralis. The sequence continues at coordinate 278,566 of JACEFZ010003594.1, forward strand.
CTTATTAAAAAGCAGGCGCTTGTGGAGTGGCAGTAACCGGAGACGTTTATATAGGTTAGAATTGTCGGTAAGCTTTTCACCATTAATTAAACGCACTGCCCTTTTCTGGAGTGAATATAGGCGTTTTGTTATTGATTTGGAGCATCCATCCCAGACTGTGGAGCAGTAATCAATATGTGTTTGTATATGAGAAGTATAGAATATCTTTCTTGTGTTTTCGTCAAGGAAATTTTTAATTTTGGCAAGTTGGTATACTTTTTTGGCTATTTGTTTAACTAGAGCATGAACATGTGAGTTAAAAGTTAGATTTTGATTTATGATAACACCCAGTGTCTTGTGCTCGGTGACACTTTCTACAGGCGTGCTGCCAATGTGCAGCTGAAGAGTTCTCTGCGAGTTTAGAGTGTGAAGTCTTTGCCTGGTTCCTATTAACATAGACTTTGTTTTAGTAATGTTAATTTGCATGCGGTTTGCATGACTCCAGTTAACTACACTATACAATGACATCATTAGTTATACACCGTGTTATTATTTTAGTTTATACAATGACATCGTTAGTTATATAAACGCACAAGTAACATATGTTGTTATTGTTATTGTTATTACAATGACATCATTAGTTCTTTAACATATGTTATTATTGTAGTTGATACAATGACATCATTAAGTTATATAACATCTGCTATTATTGTTGTTGATACATTGACATTATTAGTTCCTTAGTACTTGTTATTATTGTTGTTGATACCATGACATCATTAGTTATATAACATCTGCTATTATTGTTGTCGAAACATTGACATTAGTTGTTATATAAAATTTGTTATTATAGTTGTTGATAAATGGCATCATTAGTTATATAACATCTGATATTATTGTTGTTGATACAGTGACATTATTAATTATATAGCACATGTTATTATTCTTTCTGATGCAATAAAATCATTAGTTACATAATATCTGTTGTTATTATTATTATTATTGCGGACTTGAAATGAACAAGGTATAATACAGCCATCAGTATTCGTCGGTGAATAATCACAGATAAACATCTCTGACATAGGTTGTGGTCTCCATCACCTCCCTGGCTTTGGCTGATGGTCTAGGTTTGAATACCAAAACCAGTCCTGGCCTCATGGTGACCACAGCCTGTGATGGTCTAAGTTTGAATACCCCAACCAGTCCTGGCCTCATGGTGACCACAGCCTGTGATGGTCTAGGTTTGAATACCCCAACCAGTCCTGGCCTCATGGTGACCACAGCCTGTGATGGTCTAGGTTTGAATACCCCAACCAGTCCTGGCCTCATGGTGACCACAGCCTGTGATGGTCTAAGTTTGAATACCCCAAACAGTCCTGGCCTCATGGTGACCACAGCCTGTGATGGTCTAGGTTTGAATACCCCAACCAGTCCTGGCCTCATGGTGACCACAGCCTGTGATGGTCTAGGTTTGAATACCCCAACCAGTCCTGGCCTCATGGTGACCACAGCCTGTGATGGTCTAGGTTTGAATACCCCAACCAGTCCTGGCCTCATGGTGACCACAGTCTGTAAGGGTCTAGGTTTGAATACCCCAACCAGTCCTGGCCTCATGGTGACCACAGCCTGTGATGGTCTAGGTTTCAATACCCCAACCAGTCCTGGCCTCATGGTGACCACAGTCTGTGATGGTCTAGGTTTGAATACCCCAACCAGTCCTGGCCTCATGGTGAACACAGCCTGTGAGGGTCTAAGTTTGAATACCCCAACCAGTCCTGGCCTCATGGTGACCACAGCCTGTGAGGGTCTAGGTTTGAATACCCCAAACAGTCCTGGCCTCATGGTGACCACAGCCTGTGAGGGTCTAAGTTTGAATACCCCAACCAGTCCTGGCCTCATGGTGACCACAGCCTGTGAGGGTCTAGGTTTGAATACCCAAACCAGTCCTGGCCTCATGGTGACCACAGCCTGTGAGGGTCTAAGTTTGAATACCACAACCAGTCCTGGCCTCATGGTGACCACAGTCTGTAATGGTCTAGGTTTGAATACCCCAACCAGTCCTGGCCTCATGGTGACCACAGCCTGTGATGGTCTAGGTTTGAATATCCCAACCAGTCCTGGCCTCATGGTGACCACAGCCTGTGATGGTCTAAGTTTGAATACCCCAACCAGTCCTGGCCTCATGGTGACCACAGCCTGTGATGTTCTAGGTTTGAATACCCCAACCAGTCCTGGCCTCATGGTGACCACAGCCTGTGATGGTCTAGGTTTGAATACCCCAACCAGTCCTGGCCTCATGGTGACCACAGTCTGTGATGGTCTAAGTTTGAATACCCCAACCAGTCCTGGCCTCATGGTGACCACAGCCTGTGATGGTCTAGGTTTGAATACCCCAACCAGTCCTGGCCTCATGGTGACCACAGCCTGTGATGGTCTAGGTTTGAATACCCCAACCAGTCCTGGCCTCATGGTGACCACAGTCTGTGATGGTCTAGGTTTGAATACCCCAACCAGTCCTGGCCTCATGGTGACCACAGCCTGTGATGGTCTAGGTTTGAATACCCCAACCAGTCTTGGCCTCATGGTGACCACAGTCTGTAAGGGTCTAGGTTTGAATACCCCAACCAGTCCTGGCCTCATGGTGACCACAGCCTGTGATGGTCTAGGTTTGAATACCCCAACCAGTCCTGGCCTCATGGTGACCACAGTCTGTGATGGTCTAGGTTTGAATACCCCAACCATTCCTGGCCTCATGGTGACCACAGCCTGTGAGGGTCTAAGTTTGAATACCCCAACCAGTCCTGGCCTCATGGTGACCACAGCCTGTGAGGGTCTAGGTTTGAATACCCCAACCAGTCCTGGCCTCATGGTGACCACAGCCTGTGAGGGTCTAAGTTTGAATACCCCAACCAGTCCTGACCTCATGGTGACCACAGCCTGTGAGGGTCTAGGTTTGAATACCCCAACCAGTCCTGGCCTCATGGTGACCACAGCCTGTGAGGGTCTAAGTTTGAATACCACAACCAGTCCTGGCCTCATGGTGACCACAGTCTGTAATGGTCTAGGTTTGAATACCCCAACCAGTCCTGGCCTCATGGTGACCACAGCCTGTGATGGTCTAGGTTTGAATACCCCCAACCAGTCCTGGCCTCATGGTGACCACAGCCTGTGATGGTCTAAGTTTGAATACCCCAACCAGTCCTGGCCTCATGGTGACCACAGCCTGTGATGGTCTAGGTTTGAATACCCCAACCAGTCCTGGCCTCATGGTGACCACAGCCTGTGATGGTCTAGGTTTGAATACCCCAACCAGTCCTGGCCTCATGGTGACCACAGCCTGTGATGGTCTAAGTTTGAATACCCCAACCAGTCCTGGTCTCATGGTGACCACAGCCTGTGATGGTCTAGGTTTGAATACCCCAACCAGTCCTGGTCTCATGGTGACCACAGCCTGTGATGGTCTAGGTTTGAATACCCCAACCAGTCCTGGCCTCATGGTGACCACAGCCTGTGATGGTCTAACTTTGAATACCCCAACCAGTCCTGGCCTCATGGTGACCACAGCCTGTGAGGGTCTAGGTTTGAATACCCCAACCAGTCCTGGCCTCATGGTGACCACAGCCTGTGAGGGTCTAAGTTTGAATACCACAACCAGTCCTGGCCTCATGGTGACCACAGTCTGTAATGGGTCTAGGTTTGAATACCCCAACCAGTCCTGGCCTCATGGTGACCACAGCCTGTGATGGTCTAGGTTTGAATATCCCAACCAGTCCTGGCCTCATGGTGACCACAGCCTGTGATGGTCTAAGTTTGAATACCCCAACCAGTCCTGGCCTCATGGTGACCACAGCCTGTGATGTTCTAGGTTTGAATACCCCAACCAGTCCTGGCCTCATGGTGACCACAGCCTGTGATGGTCTAGGTTTGAATACCCCAACCAGTCCTGGCCTCATGGTGACCACAGTCTGTGATGGTCTAAGTTTGAATACCCCAACCAGTCCTGGCCTCATGGTGACCACAGCCTGTGATGGTCTAGGTTTGAATACCCCAACCAGTCCTGGCCTCATGGTGACCACAGCCTGTGATGGTCTAGGTTTGAATACCCCAACCAGTCCTGGCCTCATGGTGACCACAGTCTGTGATGGTCTAGGTTTGAATACCCCAACCAGTCCTGGCCTCATGGTGACCACAGCCTGTGATGGTCTAGGTTTGAATACCCCAACCAGTCTTGGCCTCATGGTGACCACAGTCTGTAAGGGTCTAGGTTTGAATACCCCAACCAGTCCTGGCCTCATGGTGACCACAGCCTGTGATGGTCTAGGTTTGAATACCCCAAACCAGTCCTGGCCTCATGGTGACCACAGTCTGTGATGGTCTAGGTTTGAATACCCCAACCATTCCTGGCCTCATGGTGACCACAGCCTGTGAGGGTCTAAGTTTGAATACCCCAACCAGTCCTGGCCTCATGGTGACCACAGCCTGTGAGGGTCTAGGTTTGAATACCCCAACCAGTCCTGGCCTCATGGTGACCACAGCCTGTGAGGGTCTAAGTTTGAATACCCCAACCAGTCCTGACCTCATGGTGACCACAGCCTGTGAGGGTCTAGGTTTGAATACCCCAACCAGTCCTGGCCTCATGGTGACCACAGCCTGTGAGGGTCTAAGTTTGAATACCACAACCAGTCCTGGCCTCATGGTGACCACAGTCTGTAATGGTCTAGGTTTGAATACCCCAACCAGTCCTGGCCTCATGGTGACCACAGCCTGTGATGGTCTAGGTTTGAATACCCCAACCAGTCCTGGCCTCATGGTGACCACAGCCTGTGATGGTCTAAGTTTGAATACCCCAACCAGTCCTGGCCTCATGGTGACCACAGCCTGTGATGGTCTAGGTTTGAATACCCCAACCAGTCCTGGCCTCATGGTGACCACAGCCTGTGATGGTCTAGGTTTGAATACCCCAACCAGTCCTGGCCTCATGGTGACCACAGCCTGTGATGGTCTAAGTTTGAATACCCCAACCAGTCCTGGTCTCATGGTGACCACAGCCTGTGATGGTCTAGGTTTGAATACCCCAACCAGTCCTGGTCTCATGGTGACCACAGCCTGTGATGGTCTAGGTTTGAATACCCCAACCAGTCCTGGCCTCATGGTGACCACAGCCTGTGATGGTCTAACTTTGAATACCCCAACCAGTCCTGGCCTCATGGTGACCACAGCCTGTGATGGTCTAGGTTTGAATACCCCAACCAGTCCTGGCCTCATGGTGACCACAGCCTGTGATGGTCTAGGTTTGAATACCCCAACCAGTCCTGGCCTCATGGTGACCACAGCCTGTGATGGTCTAGGTTTGAATACCCCAACCAGTCCTGGCCTCATGGTGACCACAGCCTGTGATGGTCTAAGTTTGAATACCCCAACCAGTCCTGGCCTCATGGTGACCACAGCCTGTGAGGGTCTAGGTTTGAATACCCCAACCAGTCCTGGCCTCATGGTGACCACAGCCTGTGATGGTCTAGGTTTGAATACCCCAACCAGTCCTGGCCTCATGGTGACCACAGCCTGTGATGATCTAGGTTTGAATACCCCAACCAGTCCTGGCCTCATGGTGACCACAGCCTGTGATGGTCTAAGTTTGAATACCCCAACCAGTCCTGGCCTCATGGTGACCACAGCCTGTGATGGTCTAGGTTTGAATACCCCAACCAGTCCTGGCCTCATGGTGACCACAGCCTGTGATGGTCTAGGTTTGAATACCCCAACCAGTCCTGGCCTCATGGTGACCACAGCCTGTGATGGTCTAGGTTTGAATACCCCAACCAGTCCTGGCCTCATGGTGACCACAGCCTGTGATGGTCTAAGGTTTGAATACCCCAACCAGTCCTGGCCTCATGGTGACCACAGCCTGTGATGGTCTAGGTTTGAATACCCCAACCAGTCCTGGCCTCATGGTGACCACAGCCTGTGATGGTCTAGGTTTGAATACCCCAACCAGTCCTGGCCTCATGGTGACCACAGCCTGTGATGGTCTAGTTTGAATACCCCAACCAGTCCTGGTCTCATGGTGACCACAGCCTGTGATGGTCTAGGTTTGAATACCCCAACCAGTCCTGGTCCTCATGGTGACCACAGCCTGTGATGGTCTAGGTTTGAATACCCCAACCAGTCCTGGCCTCATGGTGACCACAGCCTGTGATGGTCTAACTTTGAATACCCCAACCAGTCCTGGCCTCATGGTGACCACAGCCTGTGATGGTCTAGGTTTGAATACCCCAACCAGTCCTGGCCTCATGGTGACCATAGCCTGTGATGGTCTAGGTTTGAATACCCCAACCAGTCCTGGCCTCATGGTGACCACAGCCTGTGATGGTCTAGGTTTGAATACCCCAACCAGTCCTGGCCTCATGGTGACAACAGCCTGTGATGGTCTAAGTTTGAATACCCCAACCAGTCCTGGCCTCATGGTGACCACAGCCTGTGATGGTCTAGGTTTGAATACCCCAACCAGTCCTGGCCTCATGGTGACCACAGCCTGTGATGGTCTAGGTTTGAATACCCCAACCAATCCTGGCCTCATGGTGACCACAGCCTGTGATGATCTAGGTTTGAATACCCCAACCAGTCCTGGCTTCATGGTGACCACAGCCTGTGATGGTCTAGGTTTGAATACCCCAACCAGTCCTGGCCTCATGGTGACCACAGCCTGTGATGGTCTAGGTTTGAATACCCCAACCAGTCCTGGCCTCATGGTGACCACAGCCTGTGATGGTCTAGGTTTGAATACCCCAACCAGTCCTGGCCTCATGGTGACCACAGCCTGTGATGGTCTATGTTTGAATACCCCAACCAGTCCTGGCCTCATGGTGACCACAGCCTGTGATGGTCTAGGTTTGAATACCCCAACCAGTCCTGGCCTCATGGTGACCACAGCCTGTGATGGTCTAGGTTTGAATACCCCAACCAGTCCTGGCCTCATGGTGACCACAGCCTGTGAGGGTCTAAGTTTGAATACCCCAACCAGTCCTGGCCTCATGGTGACCACAGCCTGTGATGGTCTAGGTTTGAATACCCCAACCAGTCCTGGCCTCATGGTGACCACAGCCTGTGATGGTCTAAGTTTGAATACCCCAACCAGTCCTGGCCTCATGGTGACCACAGCCTGTGATGGTCTAGGTTTGAATACCCCAACCAGTCCTGGCCTCATGGTGACCACAGCCTGTGATGGTCTAAGTTTGAATACCCCAACCAGTCCTGGCCTTATGGTGACCACAGCCTGTGATGGTCTAGGTTTGAATACCCCAACCAGTCCTGGCCTCATGGTGACCACAGCCTGTGATGTTCTAGGTTTGAATACCCCAACCAGTCCTGGCCTCATGGTGACCACAGCCTGTGATGGTCTAGGTTTGAATACCCAAACCAGTCCTGGCCTCATGGTGACCACAGTCTGTGATGGTCTAAGTTTGAATACCCCAACCAGTCCTGGCCTCATGGTGACCACAGCCTGTGATGGTCTAGGTTTGAATACCCCAACCAGTCCTGGCCTCATGGTGACCACAGCCTGTGATGGTCTAGGTTTGAATACCCCAACCAGTCCTGGCCTCATGGTGACCACAGTCTGTGATGGTCTAGGTTTGAATACCCCAACCAGTCCTGGCCTCATGGTGACCACAGCCTGTGATGGTCTAGGTTTGAATACCCCAACCAGTCTTGGCCTCATGGTGACCACAGTCTGTAAGGGTCTAGGTTTGAATACCCCAACCAGTCCTGGCCTCATGGTGACCACAGCCTGTGATGGTCTAGGTTTGAATACCCCAACCAGTCCTGGCCTCATGGTGACCACAGTCTGTGATGGTCTAGGTTTGAATACCCCAACCATTCCTGGCCTCATGGTGACCACAGCCTGTGAGGGTCTAAGTTTGAATACCCCAACCAGTCCTGGCCTCATGGTGACCACAGCCTGTGAGGGTCTAGGTTTGAATACCCCAACCAGTCCTGGCCTCATGGTGACCACAGCCTGTGAGGGTCTAAGTTTGAATACCCCAACCAGTCCTGACCTCATGGTGACCACAGCCTGTGAGGGTCTAGGTTTGAATACCCCAACCAGTCCTGGCCTCATGGTGACCACAGCCTGTGAGGGTCTAAGTTTGAATACCACAACCAGTCCTGGCCTCATGGTGACCACAGTCTGTAATGGTCTAGGTTTGAATACCCCAACCAGTCCTGGCCTCATGGTGACCACAGCCTGTGATGGTCTAGGTTTGAATACCCCAACCAGTCCTGGCCTCATGGTGACCACAGCCTGTGATGGTCTAAGTTTGAATACCCCAACCAGTCCTGGCCTCATGGTGACCACAGCCTGTGATGGTCTAGGTTTGAATACCCCAACCAGTCCTGGCCTCATCGTGACCACAGCCTGTGATGGTCTAGGTTTGAATACCCCAACCAGTCCTGGCCTCATGGTGACCACAGCCTGTGATGGTCTAAGTTTGAATACCCCAACCAGTCCTGGTCTCATGGTGACCACAGCCTGTGATGGTCTAGGTTTGAATACCCCAACCAGTCCTGGTCTCATGGTGACCACAGCCTGTGATGGTCTAGGTTTGAATACCCCACCAGTCCTGGCCTCATGGTGACCACAGCCTGTGATGGTCTAACTTTGAATACCCCAACCAGTCCTGGCCTCATGGTGACCACAGCCTGTGATGGTCTAGGTTTGAATACCCCAACCAGTCCTGGCCTCATGGTGACCACAGCCTGTGATGGTCTAGGTTTGAATACCCCAACCAGTCCTGGCCTCATGGTGACCACAGCCTGAGATGGTCTAGGTTTGAATACCCCAACCAGTCCTGGCCTCATGGTGACCACAGCCTGTGATGGTCTAAGTTTGAATACCCCAACCAGTCCTGGCCTCATGGTGACCACAGCCTGTGAGGGTCTAGGTTTGAATACCCCAACCAGTCCTGGCCTCATGGTGACCACAGCCTGTGATGGTCTAGGTTTGAATACCCCAACCAGTCCTGGCCTCATGGTGACCACAGCCTGTGATGATCTAGGTTTGAATACCCCAACCAGTCCTGGCTTCATGGTGACCACAGCCTGTGATGGTCTAGGTTTGAATACCCCAACCAGTCCTGGCCTCATGGTGACCACAGCCTGTGATGGTCTAAGTTTGAATACCCCAACCAGTCCTGGCCTTATGGTGACCACAGCCTGTGATGGTCTAGGTTTGAATACCCCAACCAGTCCTGGCCTCATGGTGACCACAGCCTGTGATGGTCTAGGTTTGAATACCCCAACCAGTCCTGGCCTCTGGGTGACCACAGCCTGTGATGGTCTAAGTTTGAATACCCCAACCAGTCCTGGTCTCATGGTGACCACAGCCTGTGATGGTCTAGGTTTGAATACCCCAACCAGTCCTGGTCTCATGGTGACCACAGCCTGTGATGGTCTAGGTTTGAATACCCCAACCAGTCCTGGCCTCATGGTGACCACAGCCTGTGATGGTCTAACTTTGAATACCCCAACCAGTCCTGGCCTCATGGTGACCACAGCCTGTGATGGTCTAGGTTTGAATACCCCAACCAGTCCTGGCCTCATGGTGACCATAGCCTGTGATGGTCTAGGTTTGAATACCCCAACCAGTCCTGGCCTCATGGTGACCACAGCCTGTGATGGTCTAGGTTTGAATACCCCAACCAGTCCTGGCCTCATGGTGACAACAGCCTGTGATGGTCTAAGTTTGAATACCCCAACCAGTCCTGGCCTCATGGTGACCACAGCCTGTGAGGGTCTAGGTTTGAATACCCCAACCAGTCCTGGCCTCATGGTGACCACAGCCTGTGATGGTCTAGGTTTGAATACCCCAACCAATCCTGGCCTCATGGTGACCACAGCCTGTGATGATCTAGGTTTGAATACCCCAACCAGTCCTGGCTTCATGGTGACCACAGCCTGTGATGGTCTAGGTTTGAATACCCCAACCAGTCCTGGCCTCATGGTGACCACAGCCTGTGATGGTCTAGGTTTGAATACCCCAACCAGTCCTGGCCTCATGGTGACCACAGCCTGTGATGGTCTAGGTTTGAATACCCCAACCAGTCCTGGCCTCATGGTGACCACAGCCTGTGATGGTCTATGTTTGAATACCCCAACCAGTCCTGGCCTCATGGTGACCACAGCCTGTGATGGTCTAGGTTTGAATACCCCAACCAGTCCTGGCCTCATGGTGACCACAGCCTGTGATGGTCTAGGTTTGAATACCCCAACCAGTCCTGGCCTCATGGTGACCACAGCCTGTGAGGGTCTAAGTTTGAATACCCCAACCAGTCCTGGCCTCATGGTGACCACAGCCTGTGATGGTCTAGGTATGAATACCCCAACCAGTCCTGGCCTCATGGTGACCACAGCCTGTGATGGTCTAAGTTTGAATACCCCAACCAGTCCTGGCCTCATGGTGACCACAGCCTGTGATGGTCTAGGTTTGAATACCCCAACCAGTCCTGGCCTCATGGTGACCACAGCCTGTGATGGTCTAAGTTTGAATACCCCAACCAGTCCTGGCCTTATGGTGACCACAGCCTGTGATGGTCTAGGTTTGAATACCCCAACCAGTCCTGGCCTCATGGTGACCACAGCCTGTGATGGTCTAGGTTTGAATACCCCAACCAGTCCTGGCCTCTGGGTGACCACAGCCTGTGATGGTCTAAGTTTGAATACCCCAACCAGTCCTGGTCTCATGGTGACCACAGCCTGTGATGGTCTAGGTTTGAATACCCCAACCAGTCCTGGTCTCATGGTGACCACAGCCTGTGATGGTCTAGGTTTGAATACCCCAACCAGTCCTGGCCTCATGGTGACCACAGCCTGTGATGGTCTAGGTTTGAATACCCCAATCAGTCCTGGCCTCATGGTGACCACAGCCTTGTCATCACCTCACCTAAAGATAGAATTAGAGGGCTGCAACTCTAGCCCAAGAGAGACAACCGAGTTGCTCAGACTAAGAAAAGTCCAGAACCTTATCGAAGGTCAACCCTCGAGTTCATGGGTCCGTGGACACTAATGTGGCCCGCCTGAAGCGGGGTCCACGAGGAACTCGAACAGGGTTACCGCCCGTCGAATAGCGACACGCGGAAACCCATCAGAGGACAAATGGACTGAGACCAGGCAACAAGTGTCTGCCTGAGAGGGACTCGTTAGCTCTTGTATAGAGATAGAACATAGGCTAGATAGTGTGCTAGTTTGTTATATGAAATGTTTGATGCTCTATAATCTGTGATATGATGATGATGTAAAGCGCGGGCTGTTAACCCACTGCGCCAACTGTAGATTGCCACAATAAATAGGCTATATCATAGCGAACGTATTTATTGTTTGTATTGATTAACACCTGTGTGAACCCATTAAGTTACCTAGACAAAGTAAGACGTCAACAGGTTTTTGGGGGCTAGTACCGGTTTTGACATAATATGTTATGAAATAACTGTGAAATGTCATGTAAAATTATTTATTCATATCACATTGTTTGGTTACAATAGAAGAAAATTGTTAACCATAAATTGTTCAACATATTTAGTAGCTATCTAGCAATAGAATAAGCAGAGTCCCTCAACAGTCTCAAAACAAAGTCCATACCTTACACCACAATATTAGTGGTCTATAAACGATGTATAACTGTTTAACATAACTATGACATTTTTGTTTTTTTTTCTTTGACCGTGACTAATGTTTCTTGCTCTACGAGCAGATTGTGCCGCAAAGAATACCGTGGGCAACACATGTGATTTTTCCAGCCACTAAGTTGTGTGACAGAGAGGACCGCGTGCAACGCAGTGTAACTTTTCCCAGCAGTGACGAAAGAACGACAACATCGAGCGCTACTATTCAGAGCTAAGTTTCAGATCATACTCATTGTAAAGTCTAAGCTGTGCTTCCCATTTTCATTATCATCAATATAGTATTGTATTTCATATTTATTTGTTCGGATATTCATGACCTTGCCACCATTATAACTTTGCATTTTGAGTTACACATTAATAAACAAGGTAGGCAACCAAATTTTTCCAGACACCAAAGTTTTTGATAAGGGAAATAACTCTATAAACATTACTAATAATAAAATCCAAAATGTCAAGCTTAGATAAATGCATTGAGCAGGGAATAAAATTAGGCTATAAAGAAGAGAAACTGTCAGAATGGGCACAGAAAACACATGCAGATAACATTGCCCGTGAGGAAAGAGCAATTGAACGAGAGGAAAAGAAACTGCGAGAGGAAAGAGAAGCAGAGGAAAGAAAATTGCAACAAGAAAGAGAGACCGAAGAAAGAAAATTGCAAGAGAGACCGATAGAAAAGCAACTACAGGCAGCGGAAAAGAAATTGCAAATGGAGCTCGACGCAGCGGCCAAACAGGCCCAATTGAACGCTGATACACAGTTGAAATTGAAACAGATGGAAATAGAGTCCAACACAGAGATATCAATAAACAAATTAAGAAATAAAGAAGAGGAACAGAAATATAGTAAATATAAAGGTCTCGTTAAGGCTTTCTGTGCAGGAGATTCCATCTCCGCCTATTTAGAAAATTTTGAATGTCTCATGGCCTACCATAAAATCATTAAGGCAGATTGGGCTTTTATACTCATGAGAAATCTGGCTCTCGAGCCGCTTAAAGTAATAGAAACAGTACCACAAGAGATGCGAAAAGACTACGAATACCTCAAACAACGCATTCTCCAACATTTTTCGTTAGACACTGCAGGGTACCAACAACAATTTGCAAAATTAGCTCCCCAACCAAACCAAACATTCATAGATTATGTTAGTACAGTACAAGACATATGCACTAAATGGATAAACTCGGCGAAAACCAACAATAGCCACGATAAACTTAAAGAACTAATCATCATAGATAAAATTGTGAGCACCATCCCCACACCGTTTGCAAAATTTTTAAAACAGATGGATTGCAAAACCATCCAAGAAATTGAATCCAAAGGCAATGCATTCTACACAGCAAACAGGGATATATTTCAACTCAACATTAGCCACAATGACACAGCAGCTGCAGTAATAAATACTAAGTACTCCAAGCAAACACAAGGCAAATTTAAACCGCGATCCAACAGTGATAAAGTAGCAAAATGCCAGTATTGCAGTTTGACACACAACGCTTACGAAATGTGCGACAAGTCACCGAACTATCCCCACCACCTAAAAATGATGGTGGATAAACAGAAAGCAAAACGTAACGCGTACCAAAAGGCTGTAAAATGTTACTTTTGCAGAAGCTGGGGACATTATTCACGATATTGTGAAGGTCGTAAGTTACTGAAGCAAGCTAACGCTGCATTAGTAGCAACGTCTTCTGATGATGAGACGGATTCACTAATTGAAGGTTATAATCAGCATGACAATGAAAGCGAGCTTGGTAATGCTGTACATATAGTTAACACCATTGTAGATGAAACATGTAACGCTTGCACGAAATTCCAACTAGATCCATCATTACCATGTGGCCACACGATACCTATTGCAAATGAGACAGCCAACGCTGCTTTGTCAGCCACAGGGAAGCTAACATTTTTGACAGGCTTCGTGAACAGGAAAAAGTGCTCATTAATCCGCGATACCGGGGCAACGCTCTGTGGGGTAAAGAAAACATTAGTCAACACCACAGACTACACAGACAGACATGTTAACTGTCGCACATTTTCAGGTACGATAGAAAGATACCCCCTTGCGATGGTCGAAATTCAAACACCATATATATCAGGACAACTTTTGTGCGCTGTCCTTGAAGACCCAATCGCAGATATCATACTTGGGAATTTACCTAACATCCATCCATGCTCTGACAAAGAAATTAAAGACTGGGAAGAAAAACACGGTATCCACCACACAAATACCGATATTAAAGAGAAACACCATGTTAATTTGTCTCAAACTGCCAAAATACCAAGGGAGACAAACACTGAGATTATTCAAAAAGAATTTACCGAAGTGCACAACGCAGGGGCGGTCGAATCTTTTAACGAGACGACCGAATTAAAACCTCGAATTGAGGTCACTCCCATACTACAAAATACCAAACCTGTAAATGTGTTACAAAACACACACGACACAAACGCCATTACACGACAGACAACCCACAAACCAACACGGACCAACTACAACAACCATTAGAAACATTCGCACCCAACTCAACTAACATCAATGTTGGAAAAGAACAGAAATGTTCAAAAACATTTGTATCAAAACCATGTCACAGATTGAAATTGCTTGTATTATTATTGTATATTTTATGTAACAATTGTATTGAAACCTCTTGGCACGGATCTCTTGAAAGTATCAGAACAATTTCTGGACTTGAGTACAAAATTTCAGTACATGGAAAAGTGGACATATTCAATTTAAATGGGTTGAAACTAGACTATGCTAAACAAGACACGGAAACGAGTAGACAAATGAAACGAACTGATGACAAAAACAGAAGGACAATCACCCAACTGAATGACAGTCCGTCCTATGCCAGACATGACAATGAGACAAATGAACAGACGCAACAAACTGTTGACAAAGACAAAACGACAATGTCCCGACAGAATGACACTTTGACAAACGAAGCATCGTTAACGACGCACTCTCACGACAACAAAAACGACGAAGAGATATGGACATTACCGACATTCTGTGATATCGACAACGACAACAAATTTGACGACATTCATATCAGTGACACATTAACACAGCGACAACGGCAATACAATTTGCCTATCCTGGATAACTACAAACCTATCCTTTCTAACAAACCTTGTATTATCCTGGTATTAAACCACTTATTGCATTTTATGATATCTAACTTCACTTCTCATCTACTTACCCTAAAACAAGTCTTCAACCAAATTTCTCTTTTCGGACTTACTATCAAACCTTCCAAGGTTGAAATAGGTTACACAGAAATAGACTTCCTCGGTCATAGAATTTCTCAAGGTAAATTATTGACTGATGAGAAAATTGTTTCCAAGATTTTGAATCTAGAAGTACCTACTACAAAGAAGCAGATTAGGAGTTTACTAGGTCTCATTAATTATTATTCCAAATTCATTCCACATTGGGCAGAACTCACCTCAGTTTTTTCTGATATGTTAACTAAAGATCATCCATCGAAAATTTGTAAAAGTACCAGCTTAGATGATGCAATGTGTAGATTGAAATATATTTTTTCAAATCCTCCAGTGTTACGATTACCCAACATAAAATTACCTTTTATCTTAACCACAGATGCAAGCGCCATAGCTATAGGAGGTTGCTTGATGCAGGAAGTCGACGGAATTAGACACCCTATTCTCTACGTGAGCAGGAAACTGAAGAAGGCTGAAACTCGATATGCAACAATTGAATTGGAGTGTCTAGCCCTATTGTTTTGTATACTGAGGCTCTCGAAGTTCCTTTTAGGGAGCCACTTCCTGGTTCTCACCGACAGTTCACCATTATTAGTCCTTAACCAAGGGTCGCCCAAGAACCACAGGTTACAAAGATGGCGTTTATTGCTGGAAGATTATGATTTTGAAATACGCCATATCAAGGGCACCGATAATATTCTGGCCGACATTTTATCACGCCAGTCAAATGCGCCAGTAGACTGACACTACTCAGTCAACCACTAGCCATATTATATACTGTGATACTTTTATACCGTTTCATATAAGTGTACCTATACACCGCCTAAGTTCTCTTAGTGATTAGTTTATTACAACACCCATGAACACGGTACTTCAATAGTTATACCATCTAGTGCCTAAACTCTATTACTAGACCATCAAGAAACAGTAACTGTGTTTATTTCAACCAGTAAGATCAACCAGAACAAACCATGAACACTGTAATATTTCATACGAAACATGGAAAAGAACCCATAATTTACTGTTGCTACAAACGTTGCAAACAGCCGAAATAGTACGACATCAACTACAACACGCAAGAGACAGCTATACGAACTTTAACATTTATAGCAAAACACAGGAACAACAGGACGGCAACACGCACATCATCGTTGGAGTTAATTAATTAGTTAATTTAATTAAATATGTATTATATTTCCATTATTGATGTATATAAATTGTGTTAACCTGTAATTTGTACATATTCTACTTTAATATTACAGGCGGTGCCATTCAGAGGCTAAGAAAACCCGTCCTATACAATTGTCTCTATATAAATTATAACCTAGTTTTCCTTCATCGTACAGAAAGTACGTTTTTTTTCTTAAAGGGCGAATATCGCCTAGCCATTGTTTCCAAGGGCAATAACATTTACCTTAACTTAAATTATATATTTTAATCGAATACTATTGTGTTTGAAAGACGAATGAATGAATGTGTGAAAGGATTAAATAAGAGAACGATACACTTGGCGGACAAATTGTACGCAACACGTATTTATTGTAATTTGTCTGCGTTTTTGATGTAAAAGTACATAACTTGTCTAAATTGTGAATACATGTATAGAACTTAGTTTAGGATTTAGCTTAGTTAGTAAATAGTTAACATACTTAGGTTAGCATTTAGGATATAACTAAGCATCACTACTTGGAATGCCGGATCATGTAGTGCACACAGTGCAAGGATTCATGATTGAGGTTATCCCAACTCGTGACGCTTGGAAATACACCATCCAGTCAGCACATACACAAACCTGAAAACTCAACACTTTCAATTTAAAATACAGTCACTTTATTAGAGACATCAACTTATTAGTCAAACACACTAACAAGCCAACAGGGACACATGTAGTCTGAGGGGGATAAGAGAACATCGTAACTACATATTTAGCATTGGATGACATACGAGAGTAAAAGTGTATTAAAATACACTCACGAATCAAGATTTGAAAGTGTACTTAACTAGCCAGGACTTCGGTCCTGTTAACTCTCTTTAACCAGAGATTAATTGTCTGGGCACCAATAGGGTGCGTGAGAAGGGCGAGTTGTCAATACAACTATTAAAACGCCACGTAACTTCGGTCTGATAAGCATTGTTAAGGACACAGGAGACAGAGTGATCTCTTTAGCAAATCAGAGAAGTAGTGTATGGTAGAATACATGAGTTACTAATGCCATTAGGTAGTTTACCAAGTTACTGTCCACCAAACTACAAACCCTAACTTTAGATGAGTCGATGACAGAATTAGATTAAATCTAATTGCCCAATAACAAGCCAGATCAGGAGGGGAGAGGGGAATCCTGTCATCACCTCACCTAAAGATAGAATTAGAGGGCTGCAACTCTAGCCCAAGAGAGACAACCGAGTTGCTCAGACTAAGAAAAGTCCAGAACCTTATCGAAGGTCAACCCTCGAGTTCATGGGTCCGTGGACACTAATGTGGCCCGCCTGAAGCGGGGTCCACGAGGAACTCGAACAGGGTTACCGCCCGTCGAATAGCGACACGCGGAAAACCATCAGAGGACAAATGGACTGAGACCAGGCAACAAGTGTCTGCCTGAGAGGGACTCGTTAGCTCTTGTATAGAGATAGAACATAGGCTAGATAGTGTGCTAGTTTGTTATATGAAATGTTTGATGCTCTATAATCTGTGATATGATGATGATGTAAAGCGCGGGCTGTTAACCCACTGCGCCAACTGTAGATTGCCACAATAAATAGGCTATATCATAGCGAACGTATTTATTGTTTGTATTGATTAACACCTGTGTGAACCCATTAAGTTACCTAGACAAAGTAAGACGTCAACAGATATGGTCGCTACACACATTCACTCTTCTCTCCTACCACAGACGAGACTTCATCAAACACACACGTTAGATACGGTCTCTACATACATTCACTCTTCTCTCCTACCACAGACGAGAGTTCATCAAACACACACATTAGATATGGTCTCTACACACATTCACTCTTCTATCCTACCACAGACGAGACTTCATCAAACACACACGTTAGATATGGTCTCTACATACATTCACTCTTCTCTCCTACCACAGACGAGACTTCATCAAACACACACGTTAGATATGGTCTCTACATACATTCACTCTTCTCTCCTACCACAGACGAGAGTTCATCAAACACACACATTAGATACGGTCTCTACATACATTCACTCTTCTCTCCTACCACAGACGAGACTTCATCAAACACACACGTTAGATACGGTCTCTACATACATTCACTCTTCTCTCCTACCACAGACGAGACTTCATCAAACACACACGTTAGATACGGTCTCTACATACATTCACACTTCTCTCCTACTACAGACGAGAGTTCATCAAACACACACATTAGATACGGTCTCTACATACATTCACTCTTCTCTCCTACCACAGACGAGACTTCATCAAACACACACGTTAGATATGGTCTCTACATACATTCACTCTTCTCTCCTACCACAGACGAGAGTTCATCAAACACACACATTAGATATGGTCTCTACACACATTCACTCTTCTCTCCTACCACAGACGAGACTTCATTAAACACACACATTAGATACGGTCTCTACATACATTCACTCTTCTCTCCTACCACAGACGAGACTTCATCAAACACACACGTTAGATATGGTCTCTACATACATTCACTCTTCTCTCCTACCACAGACGAGAGTTCATCAAACACACACGTTAGATATGGTCTCTACACACATTCACTCTTCTCTCCTACCACAGACGAGAGTTCATCAAACACACACATTATATATGGTCTCTACACACATTCACTCTTCTCTCCTACCACAGACGAGACTTCATTAAACACACACATTAGATACGGTCTCTACATACATTCACTCTTCTCTCCTACCACAGACGAGAGTTCATCAAACACACACGTTAGATATGGTCGCTACATACATTCACTCTTCTCTCCTACCACAGACGAGACTTCATCACACACACACGTTAGATACGGTCTCTACATACATTCACTCTTCACTCCTACCACAGACGAGAGTTCATCAAACACACACATTAGATACGGTCTCTACATACATTCACTCTTCACTCCTACCACAGACGAGAGTTCATCAAACACACACATTAGATACGGTCTCTACATACATTCACTCTTCTCTCCTACCACAGACGAGAGTTCATCAAACACACAGGACGTTAGATACGGTCTCTACACACATTCACTCGTCTCTCCTACTACAGACGAGAGTTCATCAAACACACACATTAGATACGGTCTCTACATACATTCACTCTTCACTCCTACCACAGACGAGAGTTCATCAAACACACACATTAGATACGGTCTCTACATACATTCACTCTTCTTTCCTACCACAGACGAGAGTTCATCAAACACACACGACGTTAGATACGGTCTCTACACGCATTCACTCTTCTCTCCTACCACATACAACTCACAATAGCTGCAGGAAGACTGGTATCAGATGTATTGATACGATTGCTGTCATTGTAATGTATGACATGAGACACGGTGATTGGTGACATGAGACAAGATGAGTGATGACATGAGACAAGGTGAGTGATGACATGTGACAATTACCAAATGCCATAATGCCCACTGCCTGTGATATATTGTAGTTGGCAAACTCCCAGGCATCTTGTGTTGGTGAACTGTAGATGAAACGTACTCATGTTACAACTAGCTTCAGAAGCCAAACTGCCGCAGGGCGAATTAGCCACCCCTCGACTCTGGCTTAAAACAAGTAGTTTAAGAGAAATACTGGCTCTGCTATGCTTATGTTAATACTATGTTTAGTGTAAAATGCTATTAGTAGCGAATCTGGCTCAAGTTAACCAAACCAACTTGGTCGAGTCTATCCAGTCTGACTAGTGGCCATAAGCACTGGCTACCTGGCCCACCAAATCAATCAATCAGGTGCCGTCTCCACAATGAAGGTTGACTGCAAT
This sequence comes from Cepaea nemoralis, assembly GCA_014155875.1. Lineage (NCBI taxonomy): Eukaryota > Metazoa > Mollusca > Gastropoda > Stylommatophora > Helicidae > Cepaea > Cepaea nemoralis. Next base: position 298,448 of record JACEFZ010003594.1, read on the forward strand.
GGATCTCCAACACTATCTGTCTCTCGCCCTGACTGTACATTCTGTCAGACTTATGTTCGTCCATCTCTTGATGTTATCTTCCCACTTGTATCATTGTCTACCTCTTGCTCGCTTGCCCTCAACCTTGCCCTCCAGTATGGTTTTTTTATAAGAGTATCATGTCTTCTGCCGGCTTCGTGGCTTAGAGGTTATGACTTTTGTCCGTAATCTCATATACTCTCGTCGGTAACGTGATGACGGTGAGAATCAGAAGTGGTTCGAATCGCATCGGTGACTTGCGGGGTATGTGAGCCGGCCGCTCAGAAAGCAATGGCAAACTACTGAGCGTAATCTTGCCAAGAAATCAACATACAGCTGAAAGATGCTGGTGTTGACAGCGATGTCCTGTAAAGGATATGCAAACAAAAAAAAAATCATGTTTTCTAACTTAGTTGAAACATTTCACTTGCCCCCTCTTTATTTCTTTCATAAACGCTCTCTTCATTCCCAGTTTTCCTAGAACATCTGCATTTGATTGTTTTACTTTCTATGAAATACAACATATTCGTCTGTATTCGTCTGGCTTCTATGAGACTTTCTAGTTGCTTGTTCAATGTCCAGGCTTCCGCGCCATACAGTAGCGTTGAATATACGTAGCATTTGACAATTCTCGTTTTAATGCGTTCTCTTTAGATGTTAATCACTGATTTCGTGCTGTTGAAAGCATTTTTGGTCATTCCTGTACTCTTTGTGATTTCCATTTCACTTCTGCCATCATCTGTTATTATATGTGCAAGATAAGAGAAACTTGTTACTTGTTCTAGTATCTGTGTTTGTCTCTGTGTTTCTGTGTCTCTGTGTTTGTCTCTGTGTCTCTCTAGCCCTGTGTTTGTCTAGGTGGTTGTGGGTGAGTGGGTGGAGGGGGATGTTGGTGGATGATTGATGGTGGGTTATGGGATGGGTGGGGGTATATGTGTGGGTGGGGTGATGTGGGTGTGGGGATATGTGGTGGGTGGGAGATGTGTGCAGGTGGGGGTGGTTGTGGGTTTGGGGATGTGTATGTGGGTGTGGGATGTTTGGGTGGATGGGTGGGGAGTGTGTGTGGGTGAGAGATGTGTGGATAGATGTGTGTGTGGGTGAGGGATGTGTGTGGGTGTGGTATTGTGTGGGAGGGGAGCTGGGTGTGGATAAATGATGTTTGTGTGGGTGGGTGAAGGTGTGGTTGGGTTTGTGGGTGGGTGAATGATGTGTGTGAGGGTGGGGGATGTTTGCTTAGATGGGTGGTTGGGATGTGTGAGTGTGGGTGGGTAGATAGGAGATGTATGTGTTGATGAGTGGGTACGGGATGTGTGGGTGTTATTGGTTGAGGAATAAGTACGTGTGTCTAGGGATGTGTGAGGGGATGAATGTATGGGTTGTGTGTGCGTGGATGGGAGGTGTGTGTTTGTGAATGGGGAATGTGTTGGTGGGTGGGGATGTGTGTGAGGGATGTTTGTATGGGTGGGGAGATTGTGCGTGGGTGGGGATGTGTGTGTATATGGGTAAGGGTGTGTGGTTAAGGGATGTGTGGCTTGGGGAATGGGTGGATGGAGGATGTGTGGTTGGGTGGAGGATGTGTGGTTGGGTAGAGGATGTGTGGGTGGGTGATTGTATATGAGTAAGGGTGTGTGGTAAGGGATGTTTGGTTGGGGGATGGGTGGGTAGAGGATGTGTAGGTGGGTAGAGGATATGTGGGTGGGTGAGTGTGTGCAGATTAGGAGATGGTGGGGGATGTTTGTAGGTGTGGGCTCGGGATAAGTGAGTGGGCTGGGGGATATGGGAGATTATGTGGGTGAGTGCGGAATTTGTGTGTGGGTAGGTGCGGAATATGTGAGTTGACGGGGAGATGTGTGTGTGGCTGAGGAATGTGTGTTTGGTTGGGTGGGTGGAGGTGTGTGGGTGGAGGAGGATATTGGGTGAGTGATTGTTGGTGGGAAATGGGACGGGTAAAGGATATGTGAGTGGGTGGGGAGATGTGTGTAGGTGGGGGATGTGTGGGTTATTGAATGTATGTGTGCTTGGGGTGTGGGTGGATGGGATGTGTGGTGGGTGAGAGGTGTGTGTGGGTGGGGAGATGTGTAGGGATGTGGTGGATGGGTGGGGGAATGTATTGCGGGAGGGAGGGGAGGAGGAGGGAGGAGGAAGAGAGTGGAGGAGGGAGGAGGAGGGAGGAGGGAGGAGGGAAGAAGATGTGTGTGTGGTTGGGTGGGGGAGTTGGAGTGAATGGGGGATGTGTGGGTGGGTGGTGGATGTGTCTTATAACATAGTAATATGCATTGTTTATGTTTACAAAATTCATGTGACAATGTTTTTTTCCTATGCACTGTTCATGAAAGAAAGATGAGTGAATGGAAGGGCCGAATGTAAGACGGGCCTGCGTGCCCAATTTGTTACCCTTTGAAAATAAAGTCTGTTCGGTCGTTCGTTCGTTCGTTCGTTCGTTCGTTCTGCCCGTTTACTGTGATGTTTATTGATGACCTTTCCTTTTCACTGCTAATTATCATAGCTTTCGATTTTTGGATGTTAATATCTAAGCCACATTCTGCACTATGCCTGTTTACTTGTTCCACTAGGTTTTGTAACTCTTGCTCACTTTCTGCTAGTAACACGGTATCGTCAGCATATCTAAGATTGTTTATGATTTTTCCATTGATGCTGCGTCCAGGCATTTCAACTTGTTTAAAAATTATTTCTGTGGATAGGTTGACGAGGCTTGGGGTCAGAACACACCCCTGCCGTACTCCTCTTTCTATCTCTATAGGTGACGAATAGTTATTACCGCATCTAATAGACGCCACTTGTTCCCAGTACAAGTTACTAATAAGTCTGATGTCCTTTCCGTCTACTCCTATATCTTGAAGGCACGTAATTAGTCGTTCATGTTGTACTCTATCAAAAGCTTTCTGGTAGTCTATAAAACAAACATATATACTTTTCTGAATTTCTATATATATTTTTAATTAACATCCTCAAACAGATCATTGCTTCTCTGGTGCCGCTGTCTTTGCGGAACCCAAATTGTTTTTCAGCTGCTACCTCATCTATTTTATGTTGAATTCTTTCTTTGATGACCTTGAGTAGTATCTTAGTTATGTGGCTCATTAAGCTAATAGTTCTGTAATCCTCACAGTCAACATCTCTTGGCTTCTTCGGTAGTGTGATGAAAATGGATGTTTTCAAGTCCTTGGGGATGTACCCAGTATTATATATATCATTACATAATTCTGTGATAGTTTCAATGCCAAAGCTGGATAAGGATTTTATCATCTCTGTTGTTATCTTGTCAGGACCTGCAGCCTTTCATCTTTTTAATAGCCTTCTCTACTTCAGCCGTTAATATTTTTGGTCCATCTTGAGTATTAAACAATGTTGGTCTATTGACCCTGTTGTCCCAGAATAAATCTTCTGTGTACTCTGTCCATCTTGAGTATTATACAATGTTGGTCTATTGACCCTGTTGTCCCAGAATAAATCTTCTGTGTACTCTGTCCATCTTTTTATCATGTCGGTGTTATCAATTATAATTTCTCCATTTTTTTCATTTGGTACAACCGTTTCCTGTTATATTATTTTTCTTCTTTGTAAATCTTTTTATATGTTCATGCAATTCTTTCGAGTTGTGTTTTATTTCCAGACCCTCTATTTCTTTTCATTTTTTTTTTCTGCTGCGCGCCAACTGCAACTTTTGATTTCTATTGCTCAACACACCGCAGACAGGCGGTCGCATGTTTGTCAGAGTCCCAATTATTGGACATCCACATTATTAACTGTAGCAACAGTAACAGTGGTTCAGTTCACCACCATTATTGATAAAGTCTAGAGGGCCCGGCTGTGGTGATGTGGCAATCGACAAATTCTCCCTGTGTGTTCTTCATCACGTCTACCAGTGATTGTCTTGTTAACTTCTCCCTGTGTGTTCTTCATCACGTCTACCAGTGATTGTCTTGTTAACTTCTCCCTGTGTGTTCTTCATCACGTCCACCAGTGATTGTGTTGTTACAACTCTGCTCCTTCAGCAACTTCTCCCTGCGTGTTCTTCATCACGTCCACCAGTGATTGTCTTGTTAACTTCTCCCTGTGTGTTCTTCATCACGTCTACCAGTGATTGTCTTGTTAACTTCTCCCTGTGTGTTCTTCATCACGTCCACCAGTGATTGTGTTGTTACAACTCTGCTCCTTCAGCAACTTCTCCCTGCGTGTTCTTCATCACGTCCACCAGTGATTGTCTTGTTAACTTCTCCCTGTGTGTTCTTCATCACGTCTACCAGTGATTGTCTTGTTAACTTCTCCCTGTGTGTTCTTCATCACGTCTACCAGTGATTGTCTTGTTAACTTCTCCCTGTGTGTTCTTCATCACGTCTACCAGTGATTGTCTTGTTAACTTCTCCCTGTGTGTTCTTCATCACGTCCACCAGTGATTGTGTTGTTACAACTCTGCTCCTTCAGCAACTTCTCCCTGCGTGTTCTTCATCACGTCCACCAGTGATTGTCTTGTTAACTTCTCCCTGTGTGTTCTTCATCACGTCTACCAGTGATTGTCTTGTTAACTTCTCCCTGTGTGTTCTTCATCACGTCCACCAGTGATTGTGTTGTTACAACTCTGCTCCTTCAGCAACTTCTCCCTGCGTGTTCTTCATCACGTCCACCAGTGATTGTCTTGTTAACTTCTCCCTGTGTGTTCTTCATCACGTCTACCAGTGATTGTCTTGTTAACTTCTCCCTGTGTGTTCTTCATCACGTCTACCAGTGATTGTCTTGTTAACTTCTCCCTGTGTGTTCTTCATCACGTCTACCAGTGATTGTCTTGTTAACTTCTCCCTGTGTGTTCTTCATCACGTCTACCAGTGATTGTCTTGTTACAACTCTGCTCCTTCAGCAACTTCTCCCTGCGTGTTCTTCATCACGTCTACCAGTGATTGTCTTGTTAACTTCTCCCTGTGTGTTCTTCATCACGTCTACCAGTGATTGTCTTGTTACAACTCTGCTCCTTCAGCAACTTCTCCCTGTGTGTTCTTCATCACGTCCACCAGTGATTGTCTTGTTACAACTCTGCTCCTTCAGCAACTTCTCCCTGCGTGTTAAACAGAACCGCAAGTGACAGAATGGATGTTGCGGCTAGAAAGACTTCGTCAGCATATAAACACCACAAGCTGACACTGTTATAACAATATGTAAGCAATATGAACAAGTCATTCGGCTTGGAGAATTCTAAGGGGACTCAGTTTCCGCTCAATCATGGAGCAGGAACAGGTAAACTGATCGACCTGACTGCACTTGAGCTTATGTCATAAACAAACAAACAAACAAACAACAATAACAACAACAACGATGATGATGAGTGTGGCTCCGTGGGAAAGACTTACATTTTGCCAATGAACGTGCTGAGTCTGATGATGACTGCGATCATGATGAAGAAAATCAGGAGGATGGACAAGAAGGCCCACTGAAAGACAAGAGCAACATGGCAGAGTAAGTCCTGGCCGATCAGCATGTCACACACACAATAAACAATGTCACAGACTGAGTGAAGGACGTGGGCAAGTGGTCACAGGCAACCCAACATGCTTCTGGCGCTGCATACACTCTCACCATTCTCTGACACAACAGTCAGAAATGTGCTGTCAGCAAGTGTCGACCATACACGCTGTGCCGTGTGTGTGTGTGTGTGTGTGTGTGTGTGTGTGTGTGTGTGTACATGAGACAGACAGACAGACAGACAGACAGACAGACAGACAGACAGACAGACAGACAGACAGACAGACAGACAGACAGACAGACAGACAGACAGACAGACAGACAGACAGACAGACAGACAGACAGACAGACAGACAGACAGACAGACAGACAGACAGACAGACAGACAGACAGACAGACAGACAGACAGACAGACAGACAGACAGACAGACAGACAGACAGACAGACAGACAGACAGACAGACAGACAGACAGACAGACAGACAGACAGACAGACAGACAGACAGACAGACAGACAGACAGACAGACAGACAGACAGACAGACAGACAGACAGACAGACAGACAGACAGACAGACAGACAGACAGACAGACAGACAGACAGACAGACAGACAGACAGACAGACAGACAGACAGACAGACAGACAGACAGACAGACAGACAGACAGACAGACAGACAGACAGACAGACAGACAGACAGACAGACAGACAGACAGACAGACAGACAGACAGACAGACAGACAGACAGACAGACAGACTGCCGGACAGTAAAGAGGGAGAGAAGGAGAACGAACGAACGAACGAACGACCGAACGAATGAACGAACTTTATTTTCAAAAGGTAACAAATTGGGCACGCAGGCCCGTCTTACATTCGGCCCTTCCAATCACTCATCTTTCGTTCATCAGTGCATAGTGCATTCAGATAGGGAAAAAAAATTGTCAAATGAATGTTGCAAACATAATCAATGCATGTTACAATGTTATGAGACAAATCCCTCACCCTCCCACCCATCCCCTATCCATCCGCGTGTTCCCCCCCCCACACATCCCACACACACACCCACATACACCATCTCCCCACCCACACACACACATCTCCCACCCACCACACATCCCCCACACACATCCCCCACCCACCCAGACACACATGCATGCATCCACCCATTCATCACCCATCCATACATCCCCCCACGTTCACACATTTCCCCACCCACACGCACACATCCTCCACCCATCCCATAACCTACCAACACTCACCCACTCACATATCATCCACCACCAACCCAGTAGAGTACCAGGAGAGTAACAGAGAGACTGAAAGACAGACCGTGAGGGAGAAATTGAGAGTGAGGTTGACAAACAGAGGGAGAGAAAGGTGAAGAGAGAGGAGAGGAACAGAGAGTGACTGGGAGAGATAGAAAGAGAGATATAGGAGGGGGTAGTGGGTTGACAGCAAACAGAGGCACGGAAAGGTAAAGAATGAGAGAGAGAGAGAGAGAGAGAGAGAGAGAGAGAGAGAGAGAGAGAGAGAGAGAGAGAGAGAGAAATAGAGAGAGAGAGAGAGAGAGAGAGAGAGAGAGAGAGAGAGAGAGAGAGAGAGAGAGAGAGAGAGAGAACGAACGATCGGACTTTATTTTCAAAGGGTAACAGATTGGACACGCAGACCCGTCTTACATTCGGCCCTTCCAATCACTCATCTTTCGTTCATCAATAATGCATAATACATTCACATAGAAAATAACAAACATTGTCATATATGTGTAAACATAACCAGTGCATATTACCATGTTATGAGACACATACCCCAACTATCCAGCCATCCGCCATCCACCCACACATCCCCCACCCAACCACACACACACACCCCTAGGCACACATACATGCACCCGCCCATCATCACCCACCCACACATCCCCTACCTAACACATCTCCTCACCCACACACACATCCTCCACTCATCAAATAACCCATCAACACTCACCCACCCACATATCCCACACTTTTACACTCCCCCAGGGAGAGAGAGAGAGAGAGAGAGAGAGAGAGAGAGAGAGAGAGAGAGAGAGAGAGAGAGAGAGGGAGGGAGTCAGCCTATCTGTCTGTCTTAGCACAAACATAATGACCTAGCATACAAGAAGTAGTTTAGTTTAGTTTAAAGTCGCTTAAAAGTCGACAAGGTCGACTTCATTGCACCGGGTGTTATCCCATATGGCTCGGTCTCTTTCCGCAGCACGGAAAGCGTCGCACAAAGCACGAGCTCCGTAGCTTTTACCGGCGACCCACAGGAGTCTCCGAAACATTTAACTCGTGAACCGAAGGGCGCGGCTCGGAATCGAACCCACGACCTTCGGAGCCCGAGTTAAACGGCTTGACCACTTCGCCACAGAGACTCCCTTAAACTTAGTTTAGTTTAGTTTAGTTTAGTCGAGGGATCAACATCACGGCACGCGGAACGTAAGTGCCCCATTCTACTTCTAACTCAAGCCTGAGTCCGGAGAATCTCAGCTCAGTGCACGAACTCCGTAGCAACGGCAAGGATGCTGAAATACCTTGGGTAGATCTTTAACTCGAAATTTTGCCCGGGCAGTGCCGTTAGGCTACTATTTTTCGATTTCCAACTGCCAAGGGATTTTTTACGTGCGCAACAATACACACGGGCGTCCGATCTCACTACCTAGAGACCAGGGGAATTTTGGCTACTAGAAGTCCACGTGAAAAAATCCCGGTCCTTAAGGGCTTGAACCCGTGACCTCCAGCACTCGAGACGGACACCATTCCTCAAGACAACTCAAACACCCCTCCCCCCGTATACAAGAAGTAACTTTGACATTTTTCAGCAGGTAGTCCTGCATTAAATAGGACTGCTTCAATTATGGTTGACCAGGAGAGATCAGTGGGCTGACAGACAGAAGCAGTCCCACTACTTGTATCCCCCTACATAAACTGCCATGTTCAGATTGCCTGGCAACAGTTATAGCACCCAGTAAATAGAGAACTAACCTATCCACACATCTCTGTGGTGAGGGGTGTATGTGTGGCCTTGATCCAAGTGGCGAGGAAAGGAACTGGTTACCACATGTAATAATGCTGTAACCTAGCACATGTCACAGACAATCACTTCACACCTCCACACAGTGTGTGACACATGTAATGATCCTGACTACCAACCGGTGATGTATGTACACACGAGACAGACATAGTCACTGTATTACCACAGTAATGTTTGTACACACGAGACAGAGATGACCTTGTACTACCACAGTGATGTATGTACACACGAGACAGAGATGACCTTGTACTACCACCGTGATGTATGTACACATGAGACAGACATAGACCCTGTACTACCACAGTGATGTATGTACACATGAGACAGGCATAGACCCTGTACTACCACAGTGATGTATGTACACATGAGACAGACATGACCCTGTACTAACACAGTGATGTATGTACACATGAGACAGACATGACTCTGTACTACCACAGTGATGTATGTACACATGAGACAGACATAGTCCCTGTACTACCACAGTGATGTATGTACACATGAGACAGACATAGTCACTGTACTACCACAGTGATGTATGTACACATAAGACAGACATAGTCCCTGTACTACCACAGTGATGTATGTACACATGAGACAGACATAGTCACTGTACTACCACAGTGATGTATGTACACATGAGACAGACATAGTCCCTGTACTACCACAGTGATGTATGTACACATGAGACAGACATAGTCACTGTACTACCACAGTGATGTATGTACACATGAGACAGACATAGTCACTGTACTACCACAGTGATGTATGTACACATGAGACAGAGATGAATCTGTACTACCACAGTGATGTATGTACACATGAGACAGGCATAGACCCTGTACTACCACAGTGATGTATGTACACATGAGACAGACATGACCCTGTACTACCACAGTGATGTATGTACACATGAGACAGACTTAGTCCCTGTACTACCACAGTGATGTATGTACACATGAGACAGACATAGTCCCTGTACTACCACAGTGATGTATGTACACATGAGACAGACATGACCCTGTACTACCACAGTGATGTATGTACACATGAGACAGACATAGACCCTGTACTACCACAGTGATGTATGTACACATGAGACAGATATAGACCCTGTACTACCACAGTGATGTATGTACACATGAGACAGACATAGTCCCTGTACTACCACAGTGATGTATGTACACATGAGACAGACATGACCCTGTACTACCACAGTGATGTATGTACACATGAGACAGATATAGACCCTGTACTACCACAGTGATGTATGTACACATGAGACAGACATGACCCTGTACTACCACAGTGATGTATGTACACATGAGACAGACATAGACCCTGTACTACCACAGTGATGTATGTACACATGAGACAGATATAGACCCTGTACTACCACAGTGATGTATGTACACATGAGACAGGCATAGACCCTGTACTAACACAGTGATGTATGTACACATGAGACAGACATGACCCTGTACTACCACAGTGATGTATGTACACATGAGACAGACATAGTCCCTGTACTACCACAGTGATGTATGTACACATGAGACAGACATAGTCCCTGTACTACCACAGTGATGTATGTACACATGAGACAGACATAGTCCCTGTACTACCACAGTGATGTATGTACACATGAGACAGACATAGTCCCTGTACTACCACAGTGATGTATGTACACATGAGACAGACATAGTCACTGTACTACCACAGTGATGTATGTACACATGAGACAGAGATGAATCTGTACTACCACAGTGATGTATGTACACATGAGACAGACATAGTCACTGTACTACCACAGTGATGTATGTACACATGAGACAGAGATGAATCTGTACTACCACAGTGATGTATGTACACATGAGACAGACATAGTCACTGTACTACCACAGTGATGTATGTACACATGAGACAGACATAGTCACTGTACTACCACAGTGATGTATGTACACATGAGACAGAGATGAATCTGTACTACCACAGTGATGTATGTACACATGAGACAGGCATAGATCCTGTACTACCACAGTGATGTATGTACACATGAGACAGGCATAGATCCTGTACTACCACAGTGATGTATGTACACATGAGACAGGCATAGACCCTGTTCTACCACAGTGATGTATGTACACATGAGACAGACATAGTCCCTGTACTACCACAGTGATGTATGTACACATGAGACAGACATAGTCCCTGTACTACCACAGTGATGTATGTACACATGAGACAGGCATAGACCCTGTACTACCACAGTGATGTATGTACACATGAGACAGACATAGACCCTGTACTACCACAGTGATGTATGTACACATGAGACAGAGATGAATCTGTACTACCACAGTGATGTATGTACACATGAGACAGAGATGAATCTGTACTACCACAGTGATGTATGTACACATGAGACAGAGATGAATCTGTACTACCACAGTGATGTATGTACACATGAGACAGGCATAGACCCTGTACTACCACAGTGATGTATGTACACATGAGACAGACATAGACCCTGTACTACCACAGTGATGTATGTACACATGAGACAGACATAGTCCCTTTACTACCACAGTGATGTATGTACACATGAGACAGATATGAATCTGTACTACCACAGTGATGTATGTACACACGAGACAGACATAGTCCCTTTACTACCACAGTGATGTATGTACACATGAGACAGATATGAATCTGTACTACCACAGTGATGTATGTACACATGAGACAGACATAGTCCCTTTACTACCACAGTGATGTATGTACACATGAGACAGACATAGTCCCTGTACTACCACAGTGATGTATGTACACATGAGACAGACATAGTCCCTGTACTACCACAGTGATGTATGTACACATGAGACAGACATAGTCCCTGTAATACCACAGTGATGTATGTACACATGAGACAGAGATGAATCTGTACTACGACAGTGATGCATGTACACATGAGACAGACATAGTCCCTTTACTACCACAGTGATGTATGTACACATGAGATAGACATAGACCATGTACTACCACAGTGCTGTATGTACACATGAGACAGGCATCGACCATATACTACCACAGTGATGTATGTACACACGAGACAGAGATGAATCTGTACTACGACAGTGATGCATGTACACATGAGACAGACATAGTCCCTTTACTACCACAGTGATGTATGTACACATGAGATAGACATAGACCATGTACTACCACAGTGATATATGTACACATGAGACAGAGATGAATGTGTACTACCACAGTGATGTATGTACACATGAGACAGACATAGATCCTGTACTACCACAGTGATGTATGTACACATGAGATAGACATAGACCATGTACTACCACAGTGATATATGTACACATGAGACAGAGATGAATGTGTACTACCACAGTGATGTATGTACACATGAGATAGACATAGACCATGTACTACCACAGTGATATATGTACACATGAGACAGACATGAATGTGTACTACCACAGTGATGTATGTACACATGAGACAAACATAGACCCTGTACTACCACAGTGATGTATGTACACATGAGACAGACATAGATCCTGTACTACCACAGTGATGTATGTACACATGAGATAGACATAGTCCCTTTACTACCACAGTGATGTATGTACACATGAGACAGACATAGATCCTGCACTACCACAGTGATGTATGTACACATGAGACAGACATAGACCCTGTACTACCACATTGATGTATGTACACATGAGACAGAGATGAATCTGTACTACCACAGTGATGTATGTACACATGAGACAGACATAGATCCTGTACTACCACAGTGATGTATGTACACATGAGACAGAGATGAATCTGTACTACCACAGTGATGTATGTACACATGAGACAGACATAGATCCTGTACTACCACAGTGATTTATGTACACATGAGACAGAGATGAATGTGTACTACCACAGTGATGTATGTACACATGAGACAGACATCGATCCTGTACTACCACAGTGATGTATGTACACATGAGATAGACATAGTCCCTTTACTACCACAGTGATGTATGTACACATGAGACAGACATAGTCCCTGTACTACCACAGTGATGTATGTACACATGGGACAGACATAGACCCTGTACTACCACATTGATGTATGTACACATGAGACAGAGATGTCCCTGTACTACCACAGTGATGAATGTACACATGAGACAGACATAGTCCCTGTACTACCACAGTGATGTATGTACACATGAGATAGACATAGACCTGTACTACCACAGTGATATATGTACACATGAGACAGAGATGAATGTGTACTACCACAGTGATGTGTGTACACATGAGACAGACATAGATCCTGTACTACCACAGTGATGTATGTACACATGAGATAGACATAGTCCCTTTACTACCACAGTGATGTATGTACACATGAGACAGAGATGAATCTGTACTACCACAGTGATGTATGTACACATGAGACAGACATAGACCATGTACTACCACAGTGATGTATGTACACATGAGACAGAGATGAATCTGTACTACCACAGTGATGTATGTACACATGAGACAGAGATAGACAATGTACTATCACAGTGATGTATGTACACATGAGACAGAGATGAATCTGTACTACCATAGTGATGTATGTACACATGAGACAGGCATAGACCCTGTACTACCACAGTGATGTATGTACACATGAGACAGACATAGACAATGTACTACCACAGTGATGTATGTACACATGAGACAGACATAGACCATGTACTACCACAGTGATGTATGTACACATGAGACAGAGATGAATCTGTACTACCACAGTGATGTATGTACACATGAGACAGACATAGTCACTGTACTACCACAGTGATATATGTACACATGAGACAGAGATGACCCTGTACTACCACAGTGATGTATGTACACATGAGACAGACATAGACCCTGTACTACCACAGTGATGTATGTACACATGAGACAGACATAGTCCCTGTACTACCACAGTGATGTATGTACACATGAGACAGAGATGACCCTGTACTACCACAGTGATGTATGTACACATGAGACAGACATAGACCCTGTACTACCACAGTGATGTATGTACACATGAGACAGAGATGACCCTGTACTACCACAGTGATGTATGTACACATGAGACAGACATAGACCCTGTACTACCACAGTGATGTATGTACACATGAGACAGAGATGACCCTGTACTACCACAGTGATGTATGTACACATGAGACAGACATAGACCATGTACTACCACAGTGATGTATGTACACATGAGACAGACATAGTCCCTGTACTACCACAGTGATGTATGTACACATGAGACAGACATAGTCCCTGTACTACCACAGTGATGTATGTACACATGAGACAGACATAGACCCTGTACTACCACAGTGATGTATGTACACATGAGACAGACATAGTCCCTGTACTACCACAGTGATGTATGTACACATGAGACAGAGATGAATCTGTACTACCACAGTGATGTATGTACACATGAGACAGACATAGACCCTGTACTACCACAGTGATGTATGTACACATGAGACAGACATAGTCCCTGTACTACCACAGTGATATATGTACACATGAGACAGATATAGACCCTGTACTACCACAGTGATGTATGTACACATGAGACAGACATAGACCTTGTACTACCACAGTGATGTATGTACACATGAGACAGACATAGACCCTGTACTACCACAGTGATGTATGTACACACGAGACAGAGATGAATCTGTACTACCACAGTGATGTATGTACACATGAGACAGACATAGACCCTGTACTACCACAGTGATGTATGTACACATGAGACAGGCATAGACCCTGTACTACCACAGTGATGTATGTACACATGAGACAGACATAGACCCTGTACTACCACAGTGATGTATGTACACATGAGACAGATATAAACCCTGTACTACCACAGTGATGTATGTACACATGAGACAGGCATAGACCCTGTACTACCACAGTGATGTATGTACACATGAGACAGACATAGACCCTGTACTACCACAGTGATGTATGTACACATGAGACAGAGATAGTCCCTGTACTACCACAGTGATGTATGTACACATGAGACAGACATAGACCCTGTACTACCACAGTGATGTATGTACACATGAGACAGACATAGTCCCTGTACTACCACAGTGATGTATGTACACATGAGACAGACATAGACCCTGTACTACCACAGTGATGTATGTACACATGAGACAGACATAGACCCTGTACTACCACAGTGATGTATGTACACATGAGACAGACATAGACCCTGTACTACCACAGTGATGTATGTACACATGAGACAGACATAGTCCCTGTACTACCACAGTGATGTATGTACACATGAGACAGATATAGACCCTGTACTACCACAGTAATGTATGTACACATGAGACAGACATAGACCCTGTACTACCACAGTGATGTATGTACACATGAGACAGAGATGACCCTGTACTACCACAGTGATGTATGTACACATGAGACAGACATAGACCCTGTACTACCACAGTGATGTATGTACACATGAGACAGGCATAGACCCTGTACTACCACAGTGATGTATGTACACATGAGACAGATATAAACCCTGTACTACCACAGTGCTGTATGTACACATGAGATAGACATAGTCCCTTTACTACCACAGTGATGTATGTACACATGAGACAGACATAGACCCTGTACTACCACAGTGATGTATGTACACATGAGACAGACATAAACCCTGTACTACCACAGTGATGTATGTACACATGAGACAGAGATGAATCTGTACTATCACAGTGATGTATGTACACATGAGACAGACATAAATCCCGTATATTTACCTTTCCCAGCTTGGCTATATTCTTGTAGAGAGACAATGGTAGAGTGACTACCACAGTGATGGAGACGATGATGAACTGTCGGTTGCCCAGCACAGAGTGCAGCAGTGTCGGATCTGTGAGAGGACAGACACACGGTGTCAGACATGGCACTGGACATGTTCCTGTTGGGATGTTATGTCTAGACATTCAACACCACGTATTGTCGTAGTCAATGTTGGGCTGTTATGTCTAGATATTTAACACCACGTATTGTCGTAGTCAATGTTGGGATGTTATGTCTAGACATTTAACACCACGTATTGTCGTAGTCAATGTTGGGCTGTTATGTCTAGACATTTAACACCACGTATTGTCGTAGTCAATGTTGGGCTGTTATATCTAGACATTTAACACCAGGTATTGTCGTAGTCAATGTTGGGATGTTATATCTAGACATTTAACACCAGGTATTGTCGTAGTCAATGTTGGGATGTTATATCTAGACATTTAACACCAGGTATTGTCGTAGTCAATGTTGGGCTGTTATGTCTAGACATTTAACACCAGGTATTGTCGTAGTCAATGTTGGGCTGTTATAACACCAGGTATTGTCGTAGTCAATGTTGGGATGTTATGTCTAGACATTTAACACCAGGTATTGTCGTAGTCAATGTTTGGCTGTTATGTCTAGACATTTAACACCAGGTATTGTCGTAGTCAATGTTGGGATGTTATATCTAGACATTTAACACCAGGTATTGTCGTAGTCAATGTTGGGCTGTTATGTCTAGACATTTAACACCACGTATTGTCGTAGTCAATGTTGGGATGTTATGTCTAGACATTCAACACCACGTATTGCCGTAGACAATTGAAACAAAAAGTGGAATGATTTTATTGCGTGGCATTTGTCATTGTATATCATCAGATTCACACTGCAGAGTTCACTATGATATGAAGTGAATACATGAATTACATTTAGGCTGACATATTTAGAACATATAGTCACTCATATTGCTCCAAAGTGGAGCTTTAGTTATTACCAAGGTAATTGCAAGAGTAAAATGAAATCCTTCTGTTTGTAAAAGATTGTAGAGCACTAGTTAAAATGTGTCTGTATGTGAGAAGTATAGAATAGTTTCCTTGTGTCCTCTCATTTTGGCGAGTTGGTAGACTTTTATCGCTGTTTGTTTAACGAGTGCCTGAACGTGGGAATTAAAGGTTAGGTTTCTATCAATGATGAGGCCTAATGTTTTGTGCTCAATTACATTTTCTACTGGCACGTTGTCGATGTGAAGTTGAAGTGATGTGTGTGAATTTAGAGTCTGAAGTCTTTGTCTGGTCGTTAATAACATTGATTTTGTTTTAGTGCTGTTAATTTGCATACTGTTCGCATAACTTCACCTAACTACATGATTTAAGTTTTGTTGCAAAGACTACTCCAGAAAATTACAGCTTTCAGCGTTTGTATACACTGTACAGTCGTCTGCAAATAGATCGCAGGACGACGAAAGATGCAAAGGTAGATCGCTAATATATATGGCAAATGATTGAGGGCCAAGAATAGAGCCTTGCGGTACTCCAATATTGAAGGTAGTGGTTTGAGACAGAGATTTATTGTGTGATACTACTTGCTTTCTGTTTGTCAGAAAAGATGTTATTAGAGTGGCTACACTAGGGCCAATTTTCATTGTCTCTAGTTTTTAAATTAAAATAACATGGTCTATCATATCAAATACTTTACTTAAATCGATAAACACAGCACCACATATACTTGTTGTTGTTTATATTCTGGTGCCAATTTTCTATCATGTTTGTTAGGGCCGTATGGCAAGAATATTTTGGTCGAAATCCCGATTGACTGTCAACAATAAGCTTTTAACGAACTAAATACTATAATGTTACTTTATGATGTGTTTTTCTAGTGGTTTAGATAGTGATGATAGTAAGGAAAAGGGTCTGTAATTGTTCGGGAGACTATTGTCCAATAAACCAGATTCACGCGATTTTGAGAGCTGATGGAAAATGGCCTTTGGTGAGGCACTGATTATATACATAGGTTAGTGATATCACTGGCGCCGCACAACAGAGAATCCGGTTGATGATTCCATTTAACCCAGATGAGTTGATGTCTTTTTTAGGTTACTGAGGTAAGTGAATACTTCAGTGATTGTCATTAGCCGTATGTCAGAAAGAATATCCCGGGAGCATCTGTTCTCGCAAAACAATGACAGTAAAGATAAGTTGCAAGGAGAATTTGATACTGAAGTCTTCAACTGGTCTATGTCAGTTTGAAAAATAATTACTGAATTGGTCGCATGTAATATGATATGGTGGTAAAGAATTTGCGAAGTTATACTTGTTTGTCAAGGTGTTAATTGCCTTCCATATATTCTTACTATTTGTTTTATCCATTTCTAAGTTCTTAAAGTAATTTTTCTTTTCTCTTCGTATGGTATATTGAACTTTATTTCTAAGAGTACGGTACGTGCTGAGATCCCGCTTTTTATGTGCTTTATCTCTCTCTCATAATTTCAAGTATATCCTGGCGATCCAAGGTGGTTTGACGTGATGTTTTACTCGAACCTCCTTGACTGGCACATGTCTATCGAACACATCAATAAAGGTGTTCATCCAGAATTCCTGAGCATCATCCGGGTCAGGAAGCTGATAAACATTGTCTAGAGGTGAACTGAGCAAGTCCTGTAAAAATGCGTTTTGGTTGAAATTTTTGTAACTTCTATATTTTACACTTATGTGTTTATGTTTAGGAGTTTTAATTCCTTTTTTAGACAACGTGCAGCATATTGGGTAGTGATCGCTAATTGCACAATTGGGTACGGTGCATTCTATGATGTTGTCTGAGCAAGTTGCATGACAGATGTTTCACCTCACAGACGAAGAGACAGATGTTTCACCTAACAAACAGACAGAAAGATGTTTCACCTCACAGACATTGAGACAGATGTTTCACGTCACAGACAGAGAGTAAGATGTTTCACCAAACAAACAGAGAGGAGAATGTTTCACCACAGAGGCAAAGAGAAAGATGTTTCACCACAGAGATGAAGAGAAAGATGTTTCACCTAGCAGAGATAAAGATGTTTCACCACACAGATAGAGATACAAACCTATCATCTGACAGACAGAGAGAAAGATGTTTCACCAGACAGGCAGAGATAAAGATGTTTCACCAGACAGACAGAGAGAAAGATGTTTCACCTCACAGACAGAGAGAAAGCTGTTTCACCACACAGACAGAGAGAAAAATGTTTCACCTTACAGGCAGAGAGAAAGATGTTTCACCTCACAGACAGAGAGAAAGATGTTTCACCACACAGGCAGAGAGAAAAATGTTTCACCTTACAGACAGAGAGAAAGATTTTTCACCTCACAGAGAGAAAGATGTTTCACCACACAGACAGAGAGAAAGATTTTTCACCACACAGACAGAGAGTAAGATGTTTCACCGCACAGACAGAGAGAAAGATGTATCATCTCACAGACAGAGAGAAAGATGTTTCACCACACAGACAGAGAGAAAGATGTTTCACCACACAGACAAAGATAAATACGTTTCACCCCACAAACAGAGAGACAGATGTTTCGCCACACAGACGGAGAGAAAGATGTTCATCTCACATAAGGAAACAGAAGGACAGTGGAAGCACTTACTTTCCCCGCCCATCCAGCCGATCACTTTGGTGATTGTGTCCCCAATAATCACATTGTAGCTGACCATGGCTGGAGAAAGAAAGGGCAATCAGTGAAACACCCATGCTAGCTAACATATCACCCTGGGCAATCAGTGAAACACCTATGCTAGCTAAAATATCACCCTGTGCAATCAGTGAAACACCCATGCTAGCTAACATATCACCCTGGGCAATCAGTGAAACACCCAAGCTAGCTAACATATCACCCTGGGCAGTCAGTGAAACACCCATGCTAGCTAACATATCACCCTGGGCAATCAGTGAAACACCCATGCTAGCTAACATATCACCCTGGGCAATCAATGAAACACCTATGCTAGCTAACATATCACCCTGGTCAATCAGTGAAACACCTATGCTAGCTAACATATCACCCTGGTCAATCAGTGAAACACCCATGCTAGCTAACATATCACCCTGGGCAATCAGTGAAACACCCATGCTAGCTAACATATCACCCTGGGCAATCAGTGAAACACCCATGCTAGCTAACATATCACCCTGGGCAATCAGTGAAACACCCATGCTAGCTAACATATCACCCTGGGCAATCAGTGAAACACCCATGCTAGCTAACATATCACCCTGGGCAATCAGTGAAACACCCATGCTAGCTAACATATCACCCTAACTTCGTCCATGCTAGCTAACATATCACCCTAACTTCGTCCATGCTAGCTAACATATCACCCTAACTTCGTCCATGCTAGCTAACATATCACCCTAACTTCGTCATGCTAGCTAACATATCACCCTAACTTCGTCCATGCTAGCTAACATATCACCCTAACTTCGTCCATGCTAGCTAACATATCACCCTAACTTCGTCCATGCTAGCTAACATATCACCCTAACTTCGTCCATGCTAGCTAACATATCACCCTAACTTCGTCCATGCTAGCTAACATATCACCCTAACTTCGTCCATGCTTGCTAACATATCACCCTAACTTCGTCCATGCTAGCTAACATATCACCCTAACATCGTCCATGCTAGCTAACATATCACCCTAACTTCCTCTTCTACACTTAGCTGCAGGGATAACTTATGGTCTTGTCTAGTCTGTTCTCTTCTGCCTGTAGATGTAATGATGTTTCGTTACATGTCTCTGTTTTTATTGTGACATCATTTCACAAACATTGTCTTGTTGTTGAGGATTACAGGCAAAAGAAGCTACCCCACAGTGACAGGTTTATCCCACCTCATGTGGCTCTGGTGTTGAGGATTACAGGCAAGAGAAGCTACCCCACAATGCAAGGTTTATCCCATGTGGCTCTCGTTTTGATGATTACAGGAAAGAGAAGCGACTCCACAGTGATAGGTTTATCCCACGTGGCTCTCGTTTTGAGGATTACAGGAAATAGAAGCGACTCCACAATGTCGGGTTTATCCCATGTGGCTCGGTGTTAAGGATTACAGGCAAGAGAAGCTACCCCACATTGTCGGGTTTATCCCACGTAGCTCTGGTGTTGAGAATTACAGGAAAGAGAAGCGACTCCACAATGTCGGGTTTATCCCACGTGGCTCGGTCTCTTTCCACAGCTGCTGAAAGCATGGCACGGAGAACAAGTCCATGGCTCTAACCACGACCCCCAGAGTTCTCTGAAACACAAATTCTCTTCCAACCTCTCATCAACAATATGACACCACTAAATATTGCTTTCATCAACAATATGACACCTCTAACTATTACTCTCATCAACGATATGACACATCAAACTATTGCTCCCATCAACAATATGACACCACTATCCATTGCTCTCATCAACAATATATCACGTATAACTATCGCTCTCATCAACAATATGACACATGTAAGTATTGCTCTTGTCAACAATATGACACCTCTAACTATTGCTGAAGAAGAAGAACCATCTGCAAATCTAACCATTAGAGAACTCCTGTTTGCAGACGACCAAGCACTAATAGCAAAATCAGAAGCTGAATTACAAGACCACATGAATAGTCTAAACGAAATGTGTAGGGAACATAACATGAAAATTAGCACAAGTAAAACAGAGGTATTGACTATAATTAAAGAAGAAAAAGCAATAAATATTCACCTAATCGAACATCCCTTGAAACAAGTAAAGAGTTTCAAGTACCTAGGAAGTATAATATCATCAAATGGCAAATCAGAAGACGAGATTGAAAATAAGGCAAACCACCTCAATGGACAAATAACACCAATACTAAAGAACAAACATGTATCAATAACTACTAAGAAAGCACTTTACAACACAATCTTCCTACCAACTCTATGTTACCAATGACAGAAAAAGAGAAAAGAAAATTCACAACAACAAAAATGAGATTCCTGAGAAGAATACACAATGTATCAAGAAGAGATATCAGAAATGAAGAAATTAGGACTAAAGCGGGAGTTATAGCAGCACTAGATTTATTAGAAAGCAGCAAGTCAAATGGTTTGGCCATGCAAGTAGGTTACCAACAAACAGTATACCACAACAAGCAATGATGTACAGACCAGATGAAAGCAGAGGAAGAGGCCGACCATGTAAACGATGGACGCAGGGAATAACAGAGTCCATGGGAATATCAACACGTGAAGCCCATAAGCGAGCACTCTTCCGCTGTTTATACTTCACCTCGACACCGCAAGGTACAAGAGGAACATGATGAGATGATGAACTATTGCTGTCTTTAAAAAATGACACATAAAACTATTGCCCTTATCAACAATATGAAACGTCTAACTATTGCTTCATCAAAAATATGACACCACTAACTATTTTATGTATGTACATGAAGTAATCATGTGTTGTGTCCTAGTGTGTACATGAAATAATCATGTGTTATGTGCTAGTGTGTACATGAAATAATCATGTGTTATGTGCTAGTGTGTACATGAAATAATCATGTGTTGTGTGCTAGTGTGTACATGAAATAATCATGTGTTATGTGCTAGTGTGTACATGAAATAATAATGTGTTATGTGCAAGTGTGTACATGAAATAATCAAGTGTTATTTGCTAGTGTGTACATGAAATAATCATGTGTTATGTGCTAGTGTGTACATGAAATAATCATGTATGTGCTAGTGTGTACATGAAATAATCATGTGTTGTATGCTAGTGTGTACATGGAGTAACCATGTGTTAAGTACGTGTGAGTACACGAACTAATCATGTGTTGTGTACATGCAGTAATCATGTGTATTGTGTATTATGTACATGCATGTACATGAAGTAATCGTATACTGTGTACGTGTGTGTACATGAAGTAATCATGTGTTGTGTACATGTGTGTACAGGAAGCAAACATGTGTTATGTGTACATGAAGTAATGTGTGTTGTGTACAGGTGTGTACATGCAGTCATTGTGTGCCACACTTGCTCCAGTTACCTGTGGTGCTGTACTCACCAATGAACGGGTACAGAAACTGTAACACTGTCAGCAGGTAAAACCCTGGACGTCCAAAGGCCACCAACACCATGTCCTGCAACAGTCAACCAGACAACCAATGACCACAACATGTAGACCAGACAACCAATGACCACAACATGTAGACCAGACAACCAATGACCACAACATGTAGAATCAGCTCCCGCTGCTGCCATGTCAATTCTATCATTTCTGGGTGCTGCCATGTCAATTCTATAGCTGTAGGTTTTGCCATGTCAATTCTATCACTTCTGGGTACTGTCATGTCAATTCTATCACTTCTGGGTATTGCCATGTCAGTTCTATCACTTCTGGGTACTGACATGTCAGTTCTATCACGTCTGAGTATTGCCATGTCAATTCTATCACTTCTGGGTATTGCCATGTCAGTTCTATCATTTCTGGGTATTGACATGTCAGTTCTATTACTTCTGGGTATTGCCATGTCAATTCTATCACTTCTGGGTACTGCCATGTCAATTCTATCACTTCTGGGTATTGCCATGTCAGTTCTATCACTTCTGGGTATTGACATGTCAGTTCTATCACTTCTGGGTACTGCCATGTCAGTTCTATCACTTCTGGGTATTGCCATGTCAGTTCTATCACTTCTGGGTGCTGCCATGTCAGTTCTATCACTTCTGGGTATTGACATGTCAGTTCTATAACTTTGGGTATTGCCATGTCAATTCTATAACTTCTGGGTATTGCCATGTCAGTTCTATCACTTCTGGGTGCTGCCATGTCAGTTCTATCACTTCTGGGTATTGACATGTCAGTTCTATAACTTTGGGTACTGCCATGTCAATTCTATCACTTCTGGGTGCTGCCATGTCAGTTCTATCACTTCTGGGTATTGCCATGTCAGTTCTATCACTTCTGGGTATTGCCATGTCAGTTCTATCACTTCTGAGTATTGCCATGTCAGTTCTATCACTTCTTAGTATTGCCATGTCAGTTCTATCACTTCTGGGTATTGCCATGTCAGTTCTATCACTTCTGGGTATTGCCATGTCAGTTCTATCACTTCTGGGTATTGCCATGTCAGTTCTATCACTTCTGGGTATTGCCATGTCATTTCTATCACTTCTGGGTATTGCCATGTCAGTTCTATCACTTCTGGGTATTGTCATGTCAGTTCTATCACTTCTGGGTATTGCCATGTCAGTACTATCACTTCTGGGTATTGACATGTCAGTTCTATCACTTCTGGGTATTGCCATGTCAGTTATATCACTTCTTAGTATTGCCATGTCAGTTCTATCACTTCTGGGTATTGACATGTCAGTTCTTTAACTTTGGGTACTGCCATGTCAATTTTATCACTTCTGGGTGCTGCCATGTCAATTCAAACACTTCTGGGTATTGACATGTCAGTTCTATCACTTCTGGGTGCTGCTATATCATTTCTATCACTTCTGGGTATTGACATGTCAGTTCTGTAACTTTGGGTATTGCCATGTCAGTTCTATCACTTCTGGGTATTGCCATGTCAGTTCTATCACTTCTGGGTGCTGCCATGTCAGTTCTATCACTTCTGGGTATTGACATGTCAGTTCTATAACTTTGGGTACTGCCATGTCAGTTCTATCTCTTCTGGGTACTGCCATGTCAATTCTATCACTTCTGGGTATTGACATGTCAGTTCTATCACTTCTGGGCATTGACATGTCAGTTCTATAACTTCTGGGTATTGACATGTCAGTTCTATAACTTTGGGTATTGCCATGTCAGTTCTATCACTTCTGGGTATTGCCATGTCAGTTCTATCACTTCTGGGGGCTGCCATGTCAGTTCTATCACTTCTGGGTATTGACATGTCAGTTCTATAACTTTGGGTACTGCCATGTCAGTTCTATCTCTTCTGGGTACTGCCATGTCAATTCTATCACTTCTGGGTATTGACATGTCAGTTCTATCACTTCTGGGTATTGACATGTCAGTTCTATCTCTTCTGGGTACTGCCATGTCAATTCTATCACTTCTGGGTATTGACATGTCAGTTCTATCACTTCTGGGTATTGACATGTCAGTTCTATCACTTCTGGGTATTGCCATGTCAGTTCTATAATATCTGGGTACTGACATGTCAGTTCTATAACTTCTGGATATTTCCATGTCAGTTCTATCACTTCTGGGTATTGATATGTCAGTTCTATAGCTGTGGGTACTGCCATGTCAGTTCTATCACATCTGGGTGCTGCCATGTCAGTACTATCACTTCTGGCTGCTGACATGACAGTTCTATCACTTCTGGCTGCTGACATGTCAGTTCTATCATTTCTGGGTATTGACAAGTCAGTTCTATCACTTCTGGATATTGCATATTTGTTCTATAGCTTCTGGATATTGCATATTTGTTCTATAGCTTCTGGATATTGCATATTTGCTCTATAGCTTCTGAATATTGCATATTTGTTCTATAGTTTCAGGATATTGCATATTTGTTCTATCACTTCTGGGTATTGCATATTTGTTCTATCACTTCTGGGTATTGCATATTTGTTCTATAGCTTCTGAATATTGCATATTTGTTCTATAGCTTTTGAATATTGCATATTTGTTCTATAACTTCTGGATATTGCATATTTGTTCTATAGCTTCTGAATATTGCATATTTGTTCTATAGCTTCTGGATATTGCATATTTGTTCTATAGCTTTTGGATATTGCATATTTGTTCTATAACTTCTGGATATTGCATATTTGTTCTATAACTTCTGGATATTGCATATTTCCTCTATAGCTTCTGGATATTGCATATTTGTTCTATAGCTTCTGGATATTGCATATTTGTTCTATAACTTCTGGATATTGCATATTTGTTCTATAGCTTCTGGGTATTGCATATTTGTTCTATAGCTTCTGGGTATTGCATATTTGTTCTATAGCTTCTGGATATTGCATATTTGTTCTATAACTTCTGGATATTGCATATTTTTTCTATAGCTTCTGGGTATTGCATATTTGTTCTATAGCTTCTGGGTATTGCATATTTGTTCTATAGCTTCTGAATATTGCATATTTGTTCTATAGCTTCTGGATATTGCATATTTGTTCTATAACTTCTGAATATTGCAAATTTGTTTTATAAATTCCGGATATTGCATATTTGTTCTATAGCTTCTGGATATTGCATATTTGTTCTATAGCTTCCGAATGTTGACATGTCTGGTCTATAATTTTTGGATGTTGGCATGTCTGGTCTATAATTTCTGGATGTTGGCATGTCTGTTCTGGTCCAGGATTAAGGTGGAGGGTTGACAGAGATTTGCCCTAACAGATCCCGTCTCCCATGAATGTCCAGGACTGAGGTGAAGGGTTGACAGAGATTTGCCTGAACTGTTACCGTCTCCCATGAATGTCCAGGACTCAGGTGAAGGGTTGACAGTCAGACATTTGCCTGAACAGTTACCGTCTCCCATAAATGTCCAGGACTCAGGTGAAGGGTTGACAGTCAGACATTTGCCTGAGCAGTTACCGTCTCCCATGAATGTCCAGGACCCAGGTGAAGGGTTGACAGTCAGACATTTGCCTGAACAGTTACCGTCTCCCATGAATGTCCAGGACTCAGGTGAAGGGTTGACAGTCAGACATTTGCATGAGCAGTTACCGTCTCCCATGAATGTCCAGGACTCAGGTGAAGGGTTGACAGTCAGACATTTGCCTGAGCAGTTACCGTCTCCCATGAATGTCCAGGACTCAGGTGAAGGGTTGACAGTCAGACATTTGCCTGAGCAGTTACCGTCTCCCATGAATGTCCAGGACTCAGGTGAAGGGTTGACAGTCAGACGTTTGCCTGAGCAGTTACCGTCTCCCATGAATGTCCAGGACTCAGGTGAAGGGTTGACAGTCAGACATTTGCCTGAACAGATCCCGTCTGGCGTGAATGTTGAACTGAACCATGCCAGTCTTGCTCATGTGTGGTTGCCCCTAAGACTCGTGATCTGGCTGCTATTGTTTGTCTCTCTGTTGAAACTAGCGTAGGTTTGTTTACTGTGTCTTCACTCCACGTCCACTAGTTGTGTATGTTCTGCTTCAGCCATTGTTGGTTTAACTCATTGTGTCTTCTCCACTATTAACACCCCCCTCCCCACATCTGAATCCTTGACGGTTCTATAACTGATAGTTGTCGACATATCTGTCCTATAACTGCTTGTTATTGATATTTTCCTCTATAACCTCTACATTGTTTCTTAGTTTCTTGATTTAGGAGAGAAACCACACGGTATTGATTTTCCTGTTAATAGGATTATGTGTGCCTCTTGAGTTTCACTTAACTGCACTTATCAGAGGATGATGATATGAATCTACAACATCACTTCGTCGTGAAGAGGCGATCTACATTTCTATTAATTTGATTGTATGTATTGTATTCTCGTCATATGCACATTGCTTTGTGTATAGAACATCACTTTCTCCTATGACATATTCACTGCACAAAAACTGGTGAACAATTCTCCGTTGTCTTCACATTTGTTATCTCGTAACCCACGTTTTCCAATCCCATCAAGGCATTCAGACTGCCTTTCAGAATGATGATACTGGCATTTCTGTGATTATCTATAGTACTCTGAAATGTCATGTAAGATTCCTTCTTAGATCCTTATCATTTGTTTGTGCTCAATACTGGATCTCATTCATGTTTACTTGCAAGTGTAGCTGTTATTATTATGGGACATGTCCATGTTGAGTTGCCATGTCCTGCCGCAATCAGGGTGATTGGTTTATCCCATGATATGTTGCCATATCCTGCTAAATCATCATTTCAGCCACTAAGACATCACCCTGCCAAATCATCATTTCAGCCACTAAGACATCACTCTGACAAATCATAACTTCAGTCAGTAAGACATCAATCTTATAAATCATCACTCCATCCAGTAAGATATCAATCTGATAAATCATCACTTCAGCCAGTAAGACATGTCACGAAGTTCTCTGCGTGTCTCCTTTCAGCATTAGGCACACACGAGCCAACTGTGGTTGCTGAATTGCTGTTTGCTTCAAGCATGGTGATTGACCTGTCAGCGTCACACCGAGAAGACATGTGTATCCAGCCTTGTCGCGTGCTGTATGGTGATTATCCTGTCAGCGTCACACCAAGAAGAGATGTGTAAAAAGTCGCTTTAAAAAAGTCGACAGGGTCGACTTCATTGCACCGGGTTTTATCTTTATCCCATATGGCTCGGTCTCTTTCCGCACAAAGCACGAACTCCGTAGCTCTAGCGACGACCCACAAGAGTCTCCGAAATATTTAACTCGTGAACCGAAGGACGCGACCCGGAATCGAACCCACAACCTTCAGAGCCCGAGTCAAACGGCTTGACCACTTCGCCACAGAGACTCACACAGAGAAGAGATGTGTAGTCAGTCTTGTAGCGTGCTGTATGGTGATTGTCCTGTCAGCATCACACAGAGAAGAGATGTGTAGTCAGTCTTGTTGCGTGCTGTATGGTGATTGTCCTGTCAGTGTCACACAGAGAAGAGATGTGTAGTCAGTCTTGTCGCGTGCTGTATGGTGATTGTCCTGTCAGCATCACACAGAGAAGAGATGTGTAGTCAGTCTTGTCGCGTGCTGTATGGTGATTGTCCTGTCAGCGTCACACCAAGAAGAGATGTGTAGTCAGTCTTGTTGCGTGCTGTATGATGATTGTCCTGTCAGTGTCACACAGAGAAGAGATGTGTAGTCAGCCTTGTCGCGTGCTGTATGGTGATTGTCCTGTCAGTGTCACACAGAGAAGAGATGTGTAGTCAGCCTTGTCGCGTGCTGTATGGTGATTGTCCTGTCAGTGTCACACCGAGAAGAGATGTGTAGTCAGCCTTGTCACGTGTTGTATAGTGATTGTCCTGTCAGTGTCACACCGAGAAGAGATGTGTAGTCAGTCTTGTCGCGTGCTGTATGGTGATTGTCCTGTCAGTGTCTTACAGAGAAGAGATGTGTAGTCAGCCTTGTCACGTGTTGTATAGTGATTGTCCTGTCAGTGTCACACAGAGAAGAGATGTGTAGTCAGCCTTGTCACGTGTTGTATAGTGATTGTCCTGTCAGTGTCTTACAGAGAAGAGATGTGTAGTCAGTCTTGTTGCGTGCTGTATGGTGATTGTCCTGTCAGTGTCTTACAGAGAAGAGATGTGTAGCCAGCCTTGTCACGTGCTGTATGGTGATTGTCCTGTCAGTGTCTTACAGAGAAGAGATGTGTAGCCAGCCTTGTCACGTGCTGTATGGTGATTGTCCTGTCAGTGTCTTACAGAGAAGAGATGTGTAGCCAGCCTTGTCGCGTGCTGTATGGTGATTGTCCTGTCAGCGTCACACCAAGAAGAGATGTGTAGTCAGTCTTGTTGCGTGCTGTATGGTGATTGTCCTGTCAGTGTCACACAGAGAAGAGATGTGTAGTCAGTCTTGTTGCGTGCTGTATGGTGATTGTCCTGTCAGTGTCTTACAGAGAAGAGATGTGTAGTCAGTCTTGTCGCGTGCTGTATGGTGATTGTCCTGTCAGTGTCACACAGAGAAGAGATGTGTAGCCAGCCTTGTCGCGTGCTGTATGGTGATTGTCCTGTCAGTGTCACACAGAGAAGAGAAGTGTAGCCAGCCTTGTCGCGTGCTGTATGGTGATTGTCCTGTCAGTGTCACACAGAGAAGAGATGTGTAGTCAGTCTTGTCGCGTGCTGTATGGTGATTGTCCTGTCAGTGTCACACCGAGAAGAGATGTGTAGTCAGTCTTGTCGCGTGCTGTATGGTGATTGTCCTGTCAGCGTCACACCAAGAAGAGATGTGTAGTCAGTCTTGTCGCGTGCTGTATGATGATTGTCCTGTCAGCGTCACACCAAGAAGAGATGTGTATCCAGCCTTGTCGCGTGCTGTATGGTGATTGTCCTGTTAGTGTCACACCAAGAAGAGATGTGTAGTCAGCCTTGTCGCGTGCTGTATGGTGATTGTCCTGTTAGTGTCACACCAAGAAGAGAAGTGTAGCCAGCCTTGTCGCGTGCTGTATGGTGATTGTCCTGTCAGTGTCACACAGAGAAGAGAAGTGTAGCCAGCCTTGTCGCGTGCTGTATGGTGATTGTCCTGTCAGCGTCACACCAAGAAGAGATGTGTATCCAGCCTTGTCGCATGCTGTATGGTGATTGTCCTGTTAGTGTCACACCAAGAAGAGATGTGTAGTCAGCCTTGTCGCGTGCTGTATGGTGATTGTCCTGTCACTGCCACACCGAGAAGAGATGTGTAGCCAGTCTTGTCGCGTGCTGTATGATGATTGTCCTGTCAGTGTCACGCCGAGAAGAGATGTGTAGTCAGCCTTGTCGCGTGCTGTATGGTGATTATCCTGTCAGCGTCACACCAAGAAGAGATGTGTAAAAAGTCGCTTTAAAAAAGTCGACAGGGTCGACTTCATTGCACCGGGTTTTATCTTTATCCCATATGGCTCGGTCTCTTTCCGCACAAAGCACGAACTCCGTAGCTCTAGCGACGACCCACAAGAGTCTCCGAAATATTTAACTCGTGAACCGAAGGACGCGACCCGGAATCGAACCCACAACCTTCAGAGCCCGAGTCAAACGGCTTGACCACTTCGCCACAGAGACTCACACAGAGAAGAGATGTGTATCCAGCCTTGTCGCGTGCTGTATGGTGATTGTCCTGTCAGCATCACACAGAGAAGAGATGTGTAGTCAGTCTTGTTGCGTGCTGTATGGTGATTGTCCTGTCAGTGTCACACAGAGAAGAGATGTGTAGTCAGTCTTGTCGCGTGCTGTATGGTGATTGTCCTGTCAGCATCACACAGAGAAGAGATGTGTAGTCAGTCTTGTCGCGTGCTGTATGGTGATTGTCCTGTCAGCGTCACACCAAGAAGAGATGTGTAGTCAGTCTTGTTGCGTGCTGTATGATGATTGTCCTGTCAGTGTCACACAGAGAAGAGATGTGTAGTCAGCCTTGTCGCGTGCTGTATGGTGATTGTCCTGTCAGTGTCACACAGAGAAGAGATGTGTAGTCAGCCTTGTCGCGTGCTGTATGGTGATTGTCCTGTCAGTGTCACACCGAGAAGAGATGTGTAGTCAGCCTTGTCACGTGTTGTATAGTGATTGTCCTGTCAGTGTCACACCGAGAAGAGATGTGTAGTCAGTCTTGTCGCGTGCTGTATGGTGATTGTCCTGTCAGTGTCTTACAGAGAAGAGATGTGTAGTCAGCCTTGTCACGTGTTGTATAGTGATTGTCCTGTCAGTGTCACACCGAGAAGAGATGTGTAGTCAGCCTTGTCACGTGTTGTATAGTGATTGTCCTGTCAGTGTCTTACAGAGAAGAGATGTGTAGTCAGTCTTGTTGCGTGCTGTATGGTGATTGTCCTGTCAGTGTCTTACAGAGAAGAGATGTGTAGCCAGCCTTGTCACGTGTTGTATAGTGATTGTCCTGTCAGTGTCTTACAGAGAAGAGATGTGTAGTCAGCCTTGTCACGTGTTGTATAGTGATTGTCCTGTCAGTGTCTTACAGAGAAGAGATGTGTAGTCAGTCTTGTTGCGTGCTGTATGGTGATTGTCCTGTCAGTGTCTTACAGAGAAGAGATGTGTAGCCAGCCTTGTCACGTGCTGTATGGTGATTGTCCTGTCAGTGTCTTACAGAGAAGAGATGTGTAGCCAGCCTTGTCACGTGCTGTATGGTGATTGTCCTGTCAGTGTCTTACAGAGAAGAGATGTGTAGCCAGCCTTGTCGCGTGCTGTATGGTGATTGTCCTGTCAGCGTCACACCAAGAAGAGATGTGTAGTCAGTCTTGTTGCGTGCTGTATGGTGATTGTCCTGTCAGTGTCACACAGAGAAGAGATGTGTAGTCAGTCTTGTTGCGTGCTGTATGGTGATTGTCCTGTCAGTGTCTTACAGAGAAGAGATGTGTAGTCAGTCTTGTCGCGTGCTGTATGGTGATTGTCCTGTCAGTGTCACACAGAGAAGAGATGTGTAGCCAGCCTTGTCACGTGCTGTATGGTGATTGTCCTGTCAGTGTCACACAGAGAAGAGATGTGTAGCCAGCCTTGTCGCGTGCTGTATGGTGATTGTCCTGTCAGTGTCACACAGAGAAGAGATGTGTAGTCAGTCTTGTCGCGTGCTGTATGGTGATTGTCCTGTCAGTGTCACACCGAGAAGAGATGTGTAGTCAGTCTTGTCGCGTGCTGTATGGTGATTGTCCTGTCAGCGTCACACCAAGAAGAGATGTGTAGTCAGTCTTGTCGCGTGCTGTATGATGATTGTCCTGTCAGCGTCACACCAAGAAGAGATGTGTATCCAGCCTTGTCGCGTGCTGTATGGTGATTGTCCTGTTAGTGTCACACCAAGAAGAGATGTGTAGTCAGCCTTGTCGCGTGCTGTATGGTGATTGTCCTGTTAGTGTCACACCAAGAAGAGAAGTGTAGCCAGCCTTGTCGCGTGCTGTATGGTGATTGTCCTGTCAGTGTCACACAGAGAAGAGAAGTGTAGCCAGCCTTGTCGCGTGCTGTATGGTGATTGTCCTGTCAGCGTCACACCAAGAAGAGATGTGTATCCAGCCTTGTCGCGTGCTGTATGGTGATTGTCCTGTTAGTGTCACACCAAGAAGAGATGTGTAGTCAGCCTTGTCGCGTGCTGTATGGTGATTGTCCTGTCACTGCCACACCGAGAAGAGATGTGTAGCCAGTCTTGTCGCGTGCTGTATGATGATTGTCCTGTCAGTATCACGCCGAGAAGAGATGTGTAGCCAGCCTTGTCACTTGCTGTATGATGATTGTCCTGTCAGTGTCACGCCGAGAAGAGATTTGTAGCCAGTCTTGTCGCGTGCTTTATGGTGATTGTCCTGTCAGTGTCACACCAAGAAGAGGTGTGTAGCCAGCCGTGTCACCTGCTGTATGGTGATGGACCTGTCAGCGTCACACAGAGAAGAGATGTGTAGTCAGTCTTGTCGCGTGCTGTATAGTGATTGTCCTGTCAGTGTCACACCAAGAAGAGGTGTGTAGCCAGCCGTGTCACCTGCTGTATGGTGATGGACCTGTCAGCGTCACACAGAGAAGAGATGTGTAGCCAGTCTTGTCGCGTGCTGTATGGTGATTGTCCTGTCAGTGTCACACAGAGAAGAGATGTGTAGTCAGCCTTGTCGCGTGCTGTATGGTGATTGTCCTGTCACTGCCACACCGAGAAGAGATGTGTAGCCAGTCTTGTCGCGTGCTGTATGATGATTGTCCTGTCAGTATCACGCCGAGAAGAGATGTGTAGCCAGCCTTGTCACTTGCTGTATGATGATTGTCCTGTCAGTGTCACGCCGAGAAGAGATTTGTAGCCAGTCTTGTCGCGTGCTTTATGGTGATTGTCCTGTCAGTGTCACACCAAGAAGAGGTGTGTAGCCAGCCGTGTCACCTGCTGTATGGTGATGGACCTGTCAGCGTCACACAGAGAAGAGATGTGTAGTCAGTCTTGTCGCGTGCTGTATAGTGATTGTCCTGTCAGTGTCACACCAAGAAGAGGTGTGTAGCCAGCCGTGTCACCTGCTGTATGGTGATGGACCTGTCAGCGTCACACAGAGAAGAGATGTGTAGCCAGTCTTGTCGCGTGCTGTATGGTGATTGTCCTGTCAGTGTCACACAGAGAAGAGATGTGTAGCCAGCCTTGTCGCGTGCTGTATGGTGATTGTCCTGTCAGCGTCACACAGAGAAGAGATTTGTAGCCAGCCTTGTCGCGTGCTGTAGATGTTCCAACAATCCACCATCCCGGCTAAAGCATCCTGTCCAAACATCTACTTCGGTTGTGTCCACACGTTGGGGTGTCCCCCGGAGGACTGTCTTGTGGGTGTGGTTGTGAGCAACTATCGTACATGTCTTGTGGGTGTGGTTGTGAGCAACTATCGTACATGTCTTGTGGGTGTGGTTGTGAGCAACTATCGTACATGTCTTGTGGGTGTGGTTGTGAGCAACTATCGTACATGTCTTGTGGGTGTGGTTGTGAGCAACTATCGTACATGTCTTGTGGGTGTGGTTGTGAGCAACTATCGTACATGTAAACCGTGGATACGACATTCTACTCTACCTGATATGTGTCTGTGTTGGACAGGTGACCACCCTCAACCAGCAGCAAGATGGAGTAATCTGGTCACAGAGATAGAGAGAAACACAACAACAATCTTCAACATGGAGGTTTTAATAACCTACAAATACAGCAAATACTATGAACATCAAAGGAATGATCGACAACTGTGGAATTTGGAACACCATCTCACACTCTAGGGAAGTGATCAACCAGCAACTAGACATGGGTACATGCTGTTCACGTCTGTCTTCTTCCCCGAACCACGAGACACGTGAAGACCTGTGAAACCTTCATCACAGGCGGAACCCGACACTAGCCCGTTGTGTTGTCTGTCCCTGGTCCATGTATCAGTTACCCACGTATTTCCCGTGGTTGGCAAGTATGTGGGTCAACTCTGCAAAGTATTCGGGCATTGGGCATTATGCCATTACTAGGGGCGGGCCGTAAGTCCTTCCTCTGCCTGTGAAGATGTCACTGAGAACTGAAATTCTGCGTAGTTGTTATCCCTGTTCAATATAGCCAGCCCTTGAACTGATTCTTGTAGCATCTCTGCTGGACACTGACCAGACCTTGGAACCATAGGCCCTATGTTTCGAACAAGACCAGCTATCGCAGTGGTTCTCAACCGGTGGGGAATCCCCCCCCCCTCAGGGGGGAATTTTAGGGTTTCCAGGGGGGGGGGGGGGAGAAGACCATTTCAAGATCGCGTTAATACAAGAACCGATTACTTGATATTGTCTTTCCCTTCATACTTTACAGTTAAGTACGTCTCATCCTTCTAAAATTCAATTTATAAAGTCAGTAGACCCACAAATCATGTTTTATGTGGATGTCTAGACTTGTTTTAGTATGTGCTATTAAATTTACCTTACATTTTTACGTATACTGTATAGGGGTGGGGGATTTTTAGGTAGGAAATATGAAAAGGGGGAATGACGTTCTGAAAATACGGTGACGGGGGGGGGGGGGGGGGAGGGGCACGGACCAAATTTTTGATAGGAGGTGGGGGGGGGGAATGACGTTCTGAAAATATGGTGGAGGGGGGCACGGGTCAAAAAAGGTTGAGAACCATTGAGCTATCGCATGCCAGAAACAATACATCATGGTCAACCTGATTACCTTTGAGTTAGGGTTTTAAATTTGGGGATAGAAACACGTCTCAAGAAGACATATCCAGAGAACAGAGTGAGTGTGCAAGAATCTCAATGGTCAAATCCGTGGCTGCTAGCTGCGAATGCCGTGCTTTGTATGAGTGCGCGTTTCCTTGAAGCAACGGCAGATTTTCAGTGCTCGTTTTCTGATCAGTGACTTTATTTCAGTTTGGCAACGAGATACCGATAGACACGGAGAAGTGGAATACCACTCAAGAGGAGACGGCTACTCTAAGCGTGCTGAGTGATGCAGCACGCACAAGCCGAAGGGCACACAAGGTCCTTCCGCGTGCTGTGTAGCCACGCGAGGAATATGATCAGACTGGGGACTGACTTCATAGTGAGCGCATCGCTTAGCGTCGATGCGTGTTTCTTTAGCCGAGTAGATAGAGTAGAAGTAGGGTTAGGAAAACGACTAGTGATAGGCCATTCTGTGTCTTAGTGTGTGATTTATTAGCGACCGTTTTGTGCATTGATGTAGTGTAAAGAGCCAGTGGCAATAAAATGTGTAATCCATGCCTCTCGTACGACTTACAATCTTTTGTGTGGTGCGAGAGAAGTTTATCCCGTAATGCCTGAAGCGTCGCTTGATGACAGGCAAGGATAAAAGTGGTGTCAGAAGTGTAGCTTGAACAATTGTTCAAGCTAAAACACTCACCCACGGCTCTAGAATAGCAATACTGTCAGTTAATAACAGGGTTTAATTTGTGTTAGTGAATAATGACGTGTGCAGACTAGAACAAGTTGCGAGCTGAGCTGTGCCCATCGTGATCAATCGTGTTTATTTATGTTTATTGAAATGTTTTGTGATCTATGAACATGTTTTCTGATTTGTAAGTATTATTAATATAGTTTTCTATCATTTATTGTTATAATTACGTATTTATTTATGAATATTGGTCAAATATGATTCATGGCGGAGCGATACACAAAGAAAAGTGAGCCGGCGACAATATTGATTTTTCCAATCTAAAAATAGCGCTGCGCCTGTGACGTATCGCGACTGACAAACAGCTGCGTTACGCCATTTGCAATCAGCGACAGATTGTTTACAAATCGCAAAGCGGCTGCTCGCCTGAATCTTTGCCTTATATCATATATTATTCGTTTATAGTAACTATTTATTGAATATATTTATTTATTTGAACAATATTATTACTTTATAGTTATTTCAAAGCATTTATTTAATTATTTCCTTATCTTTTCTATTAGTTACTGTCACGATGGCACTACTTTTGCTAGGCAAATAAAACTCAGTCTGCACCACACTTCCATAGATTAAACAAGATTAGGTAAGGAAGGCAGATGACGTTAGAACGAAGACAGGACATTGACATTTAATATTAATTATTCTACATTGTTTTGTCCGGGGGCATGTGATTGTACAAAATTGTCTAAAGTCATATGTCGTTTACAATTGGTTAATTGTTGATGCTCTTGTAAACCAGGAAGAACAACAGCTGTTTAGAAGTGTAACACAAGGTGTATGTCGTAGTGCCAAACGATTGGACCTGAGGTGCCAAACGATTGTACCTGATTGATCTGGATTGTTAAGATGAGTATACCCAAAGTATTTTGAATGCAATATGATTAATAATGCATCTCTTTTTCAGCGTGTAATCTATTAATATATCTTTTTGTGATCTATTTTTCAAGGGGTAATCTAAGAGTATATTCTTTATACACAGGGAGTTAAAAACCTAACATATATAAAATAAAGAAGTGAGTAAATAATTGAGTGCCTGTCAGCTCTAGCTAATTACCCAACAACATGGCAACTTTAGCTGATTTCATAAAAGCAGGCAAAGAATTAGAATACAAAGGAAAGGAATTAGAGCAATATGCTGATCAAAAATTTATGGAAGCAAAAGATGCTGAGAGAGATGAACGTGCACGACAAAGAGAACATGAGAAGGAAATGAAGCAAAAGCAATTAGATCAAGAGAGAGAACTAAAGCAAAAAGAGATAGATGAAATGGCAAGAGTGAAAGAGAAACAAATACAGGTCGAATCAGAAACACAGTTAAAGATGAAAGGTATGGAAGTAGACTCACACTTAGAGATCTCTGCTACAAAACTAAAGAGTCAGCAAGAAGAAAATAAATTTAATAAGTATAAAAACATCATTAAACCATTCTGTAAAGAAGATTCCATATCAGCCTGGACAGAAAATGTCGAATACCAGCTTAAATACCACCAAGTACCAATCGATATGTGGGCGATGATTTACATGAAGAACCTTAGTGGGGAGCCCCTTAAAGTGATAGAATCAATACCAACTGATCTTAGATCTAACTATCAGTACATCCATGATAGGATAATGCAACATTTCTTACTTGATGCCCCTGGGTATCAAGTACAGTTTTCAAATTTAAAACCAAAACCAAGTGAGACTTTCATCGATTATGTCTCGAATGTCCAAAGCGTACTAAATAGATGGCTCAATGCGGCAAACATAGGAAAAGACTTTGAGAAACTTAAAAATTTAATAGCCATGGATAAAGTCATATCCACTATACCATCTCCTTTTGCTAAATTCCTTCAGCAGTCAGACATCGAGACCAAAGAACAATTTGAAAAGAAAGGCTCTGCATATTTTTCCTCGAATAGGGATATTTTTAAAACATCAAATATCGACTCTGAAATAGTCTCTTTTGTTAAGGACCAACCTAAAAGCTATCGTAGCAATAAAAAACCATTTCAGAGAGTCGACAAGAAAGACCAAAAATTACCTAAATGTGTGTATTGCCAACTTTTTCATGATACTTATTCTATGTGTGATAAATCACCAAACTATCCTGCACATCTTGAGACGGTCATTAAGAAGCAACAAAACAAGAGAACTGCATACAGGCGTGCAGTCAAATGCTTCTTCTGTTCTAGCTATGGGCATTATTCAAATAAGTGCCTGGGCCGCCAACGTATGAAGGCCAACAATGCAATGTTAATTGATACATCTTCTGATAGTGGTAGTGAGACTGAGTGTGAAGTCGAGAATGTATTACCATCCAACCAATGTGAAGATGTGTGTTGTGTAAACGATATTTTAAACTTTGATAATTGTGAGCAATGTCACCAATTTCATGCAGACGGCAAACTTACATGTGGACATATTGTAACATCCTCCTTTGAGAATGCAAACGCAGCTGTAGCCTCCAGAGGCAATCTATTGTTTCACTCTGCACTGGTCAATGATAAGCCATGCCGATGTTTGCTTGACAGTGGCAGCTCTATTATTGGTATTAAAAAGGAACTTGTTAATCCAAAGGATTATACTGGTGACTCTGTAAAGTGCCGTACGTTTTCTGGTAATATAGAAACCTATCCTCTGGCAAGAGCCCGTATAAACACCCCGTTCCTCTCTGGTACCTTTACATGTGCAATATTAGACAACCCTTGTACCGATTTAATTCTTGGGTGTCTACCCCAGCTAAGGCACTGCACAGATGAAGAAATATCCGCTTGGGAGGAGAAAAATGGACTAACTCCAGTGAACAGTGCAGATATCCTCAATCATCACGGTCCTAACAAAAGTGCTAGACCCATAATACTTGAAACTGATCAAGACGTAATGGTGCTACTACCAGACAAGCATAATAAAATGATAACTTCTTGGCAAGGGCCATTCAAGGTGATACAAAAACTTTCGGATGTCGAGTATGAAATATCGATAAACAGACTCTTAGAGATATTTCATATCAACATGTTGAAACCCTATTTTTCACGACAAGAGACAGAATTAGAGACAGACGAACACAATGCACCCACACCTATTGATCAGACGACAGACATACATAACGCAACTACACTAGTTAGCGAGACTGGCAAAGCCGACAATATGCATACACCTAGTGAGCATACAGAAAACGCACTTAGCACCACAACCGTACTGAATCAGGTAAACGACGACGGGATGGAACTACCCGTTCCAATTGTGGACAAGACTGCTACATTAGAGTGCATACGGTTAGAAACGGAACTAACAGACGAGCAACGACGACAGACAATAGAGTTAGAGACGGAATATAAGGACATATTTTCCGACATTCCAGGTAGGACGGACAGGATCGAGCACTCCATCCTTTTTTCGGACTCTAAGCCTATCAAATGCAGGCCGTACTCTATCCCACTTAGCTATAGAGAAAGTCTAAATAAGGAAATTCTTAATTTAGAGGCTAGTGGGATCATTCAAAAATCTACATCCGAGTACTCCTTTCCAATCGTCCTAGTCAAGAAAAAAGACTCCACTATTCGTCTTTGTGTGGACTATAGGAAACTCAACAATGTCACTAAGATCGACGCAGAACCAATTCCTTCCTGCGAAGATCTTATCCTTGATATGTCCACCTCCAAAATCTTCTCTAAATTAGAACTTACTAAGGGATATTGGCAGGTCCCTATGCAGACTGAATCCATCCATCTTACTGCTTTCTCAACACCTTTAGGTCTGTACGAGTGGCGATTTCTTCCTTTCGGACTTCGTAACGCTCCTGCCACTTTCGTACGCTTAACGAGAGATTTACTACATGGAGTGACGAATACAGCGACCTATATAGATGATATTTGTGTCCATACAGATGACTGGACAACACATTTACTGAAACTCAGACATGTCTTCGATAGGTTGCGACTCTTCGGTCTCACTGTCAAACCGAGCAAAGTTGAATTGGGCCTACAAGAAATTGATTTTTGGGGTCATGTCATTTCACAAGGTCAACTAAAAACTGACAATAGAATTATTACTAAAATTATGAGCCTGACCATGCCTACAACAAAGAAGCAGGTCAGGAGCCTTTTGGGTTTAGTAAATTATTACAGTAAGTTCATACCGAACTTAGCTGAAATTACAAGTGTATTTTCAAATGTGTTAAAGGCATCAGTAAAATTAGATGTTAAAGATGCATTATTAATTTCTGCATTGTCAAAATTGAAACTCCTATTTAGCAATGTACCAATCCTCCGTTTGCCTA
The DNA here is from genome assembly GCA_014155875.1 of Cepaea nemoralis. Lineage (NCBI taxonomy): Eukaryota > Metazoa > Mollusca > Gastropoda > Stylommatophora > Helicidae > Cepaea > Cepaea nemoralis. The sequence continues at coordinate 338,132 of JACEFZ010003594.1, forward strand.
ATCCTAGGCTCGTTTATTATCTTAGGACAGATGCCAGCAGGATCTCCATCGCTACAGTACTAGGCCAATTTTATGATGGCATCTTCCATCCGATTTGCTACGTGAGCCGCAAGATCACACCTGCTTAGTCCAGATATTCCATATCAGAGTTGGAAGCCCTAAGCGTCATCTATTCGGTGAGAAAGTTACATCGATTTCTAGCGGGTGTTCACTTTGTGGTCCAGACCGACAACTCCCCGATCACGGTCATACAAAGTGGGGTGCATCGTAACGACCGCATTTACAGGTGGTCATTAATATTACAGAATTATACTTTTAGTATAGAGCATATTAAGGGTAAGGACAACATTCTGGCTGATACCCTTAGTCGACCATCTGAGGTAGAAATACCTGATATTCCACATGAATAGGTAATTTAAGGAATGGTTAGTTAGTTCACTTAGAATATCCTGTTTAAAATATCCTATGTATTACATAGACATCATGTTCAGGACTGTGGGCTAAGAACAGTGAACTACCATGTGTCCGTAGACAACAGAATGAGAACTGTGCTCCAAGAACAAGTGAATCACCGTGTGTACATAGACAGCTCGTTATTTACTATGCTCCATTTGTGTTCCGGTGAATCAGCTATGTTAATCAGGGAAGAACAGTGTCAGAACAATACATAAATAACAGACACGAATATACTTGTCTACGACACCTGCGGAATCTACGAGTGTTAGAATACCCATAAGACACATGTATGACTGTGTATTGTATTTAGTATACCCAGGATAAGTGTGGATATAGAAACTATGCCAACGAAAGGAATTTCTAAACGTGAGGGCAACCACTAACCTAGGGTATTTAAATACCATGTATATATATTTATTTAATGTGATATGTATTATAACATGTTTTTAATATAGGGAGAAATTATAGTTAGATTAGTTACTTTAATATAGATTTAGATTAGATTTAGGGAATATAATAGATGATGTTTATTTTTCTGTTGTAGTTTAAATAAGTCATTAATTTACCCACTTACTTAGCTTAAAAGTAGAGTAGTATAGTACTTTAAACTTAATAACAGCGAATTAAAGACTAAGATAAAAAGTTTAGACAGGAAAAGTAGCATTTAGTGTAGGATAGGAACAGCACCATTTAGTTCATTTCATTTAACTTTATTTCATTCCATCTTAATGAACACTTTAACAACCTCATCATTTAGGATTAAAAGTAGTTTATACCTTATAGGATTATACAGATAAACATACATCATTTATATCATTTAGATTATAAATATCAATCATATATGTTTTCATTTAAACATTAAAACATTATCTAGAATTTTGTTGCATTTCACATCACCCATTTCAGAAAGGTATATAACTCATCTCACATTATTGTCAAATCAAATCAAATCAAATCAACTTTATTAGGGTCACAAATTGGGCGCGCAGGCCCGTCTTACATTCGGCCCTTTCAATCACTCGTCTTTCGTTCATCAAGAGCATTATACATTTACATAGGAAGAAAAATAAACATTGTGAAATGAATGTTGTAAACATAAACAAGGCTAATTACCATGTTATGAAGCCCATCTCCCACCTATCCATACATCACCCCACCCACACAACCCCACTTACCCACACACACGCGCACCAAGGGACACATAAACACCCCCACCTACCCACACACACGCACACCAAGGACACATACATACCCCACCAACCGACCCATCCCCCCCACACTGCCCTCACCTGATTCCCCCAACCAAAACACACTCGCCACCCACAAACATTCCCCCACCAACCCACACATCCCACGCCCATCCACATCTTAACCCACACATCCTCTCCCCACCCACACCTCAAACCACCCATCCCTTAGCCACATCTCCATCGACAACATATTCCCCACCCATGCACACAATCCCCCACCAACCCACACATCGCACATTCACTCACACATCCCCAAACCATACACACACATCCCCACCAACTGACATGTCCCTACCCCCCCCCCCCCCACCCACACACACACCTCCCTAACCACCCATACATCCCCAATCCACACACACACACCCCACCACCCACATATACAACTTCCACCCACCCACACATGCCTTAACCTAAACCCCCACCACGCAATCCCCCACCCGCACATCACATACACCCCCTACCACGCACTATTCCCAACCCACGCACCACACACACATATATCCCTCACCAACACATCCCCACTTACACACCACACACATATCCCCCACCCAGATACCACACAATATTCCCACCCACACCCACACAGATACCCTTACCCATCCACCCCACATACCCCCACTCACACACCACAAAAATCCCCCACCCACACACACATACCTCACTCACACAATATCCCCAACCAACACACCACACACCTCTCCCCACCCACACACGCATTCCCTACCCGTCTACCAAACACACTCACTCACGCATACATCCTCCACTACGCACTCACACACCCCCACCCACCCACCCCCAACCAAACATCTCTCGATCACAATACCCCTACCCACACACATCCTCCACCCACTCACACATCCCACCCCGACACATACAACTCCCTTACCCACCTACACATCCCTAAGCCACTCACACACCCCCACCCACACATTCCCCATCCACACACACATCTCCCACCCACACACCCCCGCATACTTCAACCAACAACCACAATCCCCTACTCACCCACACATATACCCCACCCATACGCACATTCCCCGCACCCATCACACACATTCTTTTTTAGATAGATAGATTACTCCCCTTAGATTAGAGTAAAGTGGTGTAACAACTTTAATATATGTTTATAAAAGTAGTAGTACTAAGTAGTATTAGGATTTCAATAGAACATACCATTTAAAAATATCAGGGTACAAACCATCAACCCTTTCTCATACATGTAAATATTGTGTAAATACATGACTCGTGCAGCAAGTTACGCACAGTCATTAAGCTCAATTTTTTTTCAAACTGAGCCAAACTTGTACAGTGTCACTTCAAGGTTTTTAAATAATTGTGAAGATAAAAGATGTGTGACAGAAGTGTGAAAGTGAGAGTAAATGGAAAATATACAAGGGAGAGTGAGGACAACCAGCGGATTTTTTCTGCCGCTCAACGCGACTTTTTATTTTTTGTCTGCGTCAAGAGTTTGCTTTCGATGTTGAAAATGTACTGTCTTGAGTGTGTTATGTGTAGTTTAGTGTAGATCTTAGATAAAGTATTTTAAGTCTCATAAGACGGAAACGTAGTCACGAATTAGTGTTATACACTTGTTTGTGGCCACATTTAACCGAATTATGGCACTTGAAAACTAACTTACATACATATTGTAGACAGACACACATGTTAGGCGTTAAATTATACTATAGGTTAGATCCAAACACACAAACAACCAGAAAAACAAACATATAAAGTACATACATTTTTCAGAACAAAGGGAGATAACTCCGGGTCAGGGGACACAATAGACAACGAAACACTAACTTAACAGTGAAAGATAACTTTACACGCGGAAGCGAGATAGGTAAAGCCTGTCGCACACAGCTTGTGTAAGGGTTGTTTAATATTATATGGGGGACATGAAGCAATTCATGTGTTGACCCTAAGAAAGTCAACTTTGTATGGGTAGTGAGTTAATTTACTATTTGAGGGCAGGTCTATAAGACAATGGTCCGGTTCAGACAAACCTCTAATTAATATAATATTGCGATTGAGAAGAGGGCTCACGCCAACCAGACAAGTTTGTGGCGATCACCAGTAGCCAAGTAAAGTGATACTACATTGTGACAATAGTCAGTAGAAGTCTATTGGGTTACCCAGAACCAGGTTATCAGTAGTCTTTGACAAAAATTAGATACACTAATTTTTTAGAAACCTCTTGCGTCACAACCATGAGTCAAAGTTTGTAACGCAACACAGGAGGGGAGGGTGTGTGTCAAAGACTCAGTTAGACAGTAGTGAAGACCACCCTGAAAGAGTGGTCTACCTCAAGTAGATTAGAGGTAACTCAGTGCCCCTACATGAGGGCAGGGTAGGTGATAGGAAGGGGAACTATTAAATAGTTCTCTCATGAGACACGGAGGTGTCAACCAGAGAGTAAGCACTCTGGTCACGGCGCAATCACGCCTACGTGATAGACACGGAGAAGTGGAATACCACTCAAGAGGAGACGGCTACTCTAAGCGTGCTGAGTGATGCAGCACGCACAAGCCGAAGGGCACACAAGGTCCTTCCGCGTGCTGTGTAGCCACGCGAGGAATATGATCAGACTGGGGACTGACTTCATAGTGAGCGCATCGCTTAGCGTCGATGCGTGTTTCTTTAGCCGAGTAGATAGAGTAGAAGTAGGGTTAGGAAAACGACTAGTGATAGGCCATTCTGTGTCTTAGTGTGTGATTTATTAGCGACCGTTTTGTGCATTGATGTAGTGTAAAGAGCCAGTGGCAATAAAATGTGTAATCCATGCCTCTCGTACGACTTACAATCTTTTGTGTGGTGCGAGAGAAGTTTATCCCGTAATGCCTGAAGCACCTCTTGATGACACTGATCAGTGACTTTATTTCAGTTTGGCAACGAGATATACTCGTACATAGTACTTCCGTTAACTATGTTGCCCCGAGTAGATTTGTCAATACGACACACTTCTTCTTCTTCTTCTTCTTCTTCTTCTTCTTCTTCTTCTTCTTCTTCTTCTTCTTCTTCTTCTTCTTCTTCTTCTTCTTCTTCTTCTAGGTCCTATTCTTATTCTCTCCCACCCCACCCCCCTCCGTAGTACTGAGCCTCTGCACCCTAAGTCAACTAATAAGGCAAAGTTCTATTCAACCACTGCACAAATGAGTCACTGTACAAATGAGTCACTGTACAAATGAGTCACTGTACAAATGAATCACTGTACAAATGAGTCACTGTACAAATGAGTCACTGCACAAATGAGCCACTGTACAATTAAGCCACTTTACAACCAACTCAATATACTACTGTACGGCTGTGCTAAGGACAGGACCGGATTTAGACTTGATAAGGCCCTAAGCTATTTGAAATATGGGGCCCTTTATAAGTCCAGATATTCTATGTCAATGACAAATTGCTCACTCGGACAATATTTTTGCCCCCCCCCCCCCACTTTCTTGGGGGCCCCAAGCTATAGCTTGTGTAGCTTATACGTAACTCCTGCACTGGCTAAGGGGTCATGTTAACACTGTGCCACATTACAACTAAGCTATTGTTTTACTAAGCCACAGTACCACACGGCTCCAGTGCAATTACATCACTGTACCACTGAGCTATAAACGACTACACAACTATACCATTGTACCAGTCTAGAACTGCACAATAGAGACACTGAGACAATGTACAAATGTACCTTAGAACCACTGGGACACTGCCCTATTTTTCTATATCTTGTATCGATATTATCAAATGTACCGTAGAACCACTGGGACACTGCCCTATGTTTCTATATCTTGTATCGATATTCTGGCGTGCCCTCTGGGCTTGCTAATACGTCACTGTAGTGTCCCAATTATAGACGACACTCCGTGGCCCAGATGGTGAATGGAAGAGAAAATAGCACGACCTGAATCCGGCTCTAGAGCCCCGCTGGAAGTGGCCAGGATCGTTGCCGCTCATTGATCGGTGGCCTCTCGCCCACACAGCTCTTCTGGGGGCCAGGATTACAGGCCACACTCGGCCGGGTGTTGGGTAGATAGCTTGGCCTGGTCACAGGACAGCACAGATCAACACCGGCATCGGCTGAGCCATTTGGGGGGAACTTTAGAAGTCACAAACACGAGGTTGCGCGATTTATTGCCTGGCGTATTTCGCTGCACCTCCTCAGGTTTGTACTGCATAGTTATTTATCACATGGAGCGAATAAATGATTTATACTTTTGCTGTAGTACTTGAAACACACAGTCACCGATATTGCTTGAATCGGGGAAGAGGGGGGGGGGGGGGGGGGGGGGGGGTGGGAGCATTTGTTATCACCACGGTAATCGCAAATTTACAGCAAAATCTTTCTGTCTGCACAAAATAGACTTGCACGACGGCACATACATCTCAACAAGCTATGTATTCTTTGGTGTGATCTTCGGAGGGAGATATATAAATTGGGTGTTTGCAAAGTCTCACAAAACTTTGTATGTAATCAATCAATCAATCATGTGCCATGCCGGAAAGCGTGGGCGGTCATGACTCGCCATTTCACTCGATCACCAGAGTCGTGGATCAGCTCAGTGTTCCTGTCTCGTCCATGCCATGTGGCCAAGCCATCCAGGTATTTACTTCTCGGACGTCCCCTTGGTCTGTTCCCTTGAATTTTGCCAGTTGTCACTAAGTTCTCCAATCCATTTCTTCTCATAACATGTCCAAAAAAATTTGACTGTCTACGTCTAATTTCTCTAATCAATCTACGATTTTCATTTGTCTCCTGTAGTACTTGTATGTAAACTAAATCTAAAAAAATGAAGTACATGGTGCCATAAAGAAATGTGCACATAGTCCATCGTGAAGCAATATGTAGCGATTGGCTGTCGTCTGTCGGAGTAATTCTTTGCACTCCAAACATAATGGTGTTATCAATGGAAGGAAGAATTTTTTTTGGTGGGGGGGGGGGGGGGGGGGGTTGAACTAGTGATGGCGGTCGATACACACGGATGGTTGTTCGAAGATTTATAGCCAGATTTCCTGATAAACAGCCTCCTCATCACATTACGGTAAGAACTTTGTGGAATAACTTTCTTGCCACGGGAAATGTGGAAGATGCTCCCTGATCTGGTAGACCTGCCGTGTCTGAAGAAAGATATCCAGAGATACAAGACCGAATCCTGAAAAGTCCAAGCATGTCCTTGAAGAGAATGTCGCAACAAGTAGACGTATCAGTGAGCACAGTGCACACAATTCTTAAACAACGATTACATTTTCACATATACAGGATGCTTTGGAAGACAGTAGGTGGTCTCAGAGAAGGTCAAGGCTGAGAAAAATCAGCTTCATTTAGTGCCAGGTCACGCGGGGATAAGAGGAAGAAGCTGACAGGCTGGCAGGCGGGGCTACAAGACAGCCGACCAGCATGTTTGGCTATTTGTGATTTCTTGGCAAGTTTACGTTCATCTGTTTGCCATTGCTTTCTGAACAACCGGCACTCAAACCAATGTATGAAATTCAACGCAAAGCCAGAAGGCCGGTCTCAGTGTAGTATTGATAGTTATATAGCAATAGTTACACACAGATACACGAACAGGCACTCACATGCATGTGTGGGTATGTCACATGGTCAGTGTGGGGTTTATATCATGTTTAGAGTTTGCATTCATGTACATGTATTACCATCACCCTGCTCCATGGGTTGTATGCTATTCTGTCTTATCCTGGTGTATTTAAGCTGTACTGGGTGGATGGAAAAAGAATCTTGAAGAGATTAGAACAAGAATCACCATGGCGAAAGTAGCTTTTAGAAAGATGAAAAACATACTGACCAATAAAAAATATGTCAATTGAAACGAGAAAAAGAGTGTTGAGGTGCTACATAGAACCTATACTTTTGTATGGATGTGAAACTTGGACACTGAGCAGTCAAGCTGAAAAACATCTGATGGCTGTAGAAATGTGGTTTCTGAGGAAAATGTAAAGAATACCATGGACAGACAGAAAAGCCTATGACCACGTACTACAAGAAACAAATGAAAATCGTAAATAGATTAGAGCAGAGGTTCCCAAACCACGGCCCGCGGGCCACTTGTAGCCCGCCAGCAGTCAGAAAGTGGCACGCGAGACCTCGTTATTTAATATAATATATTTTAATAATTTCAAAAATGCACTAAGAGTGACCCGTCAGCGTGCGATAATTTACACTGCTCGTGGTTGTTATGCTCAGATATTATCGAATGCGCCTGTTCAGTTCGCAACGAAACGTTATAAAGTTCCCATATCCCAGCTTTGTCGACCAATCAGAATGTGCAAGGCGCCATGTTGTCGTCTGTTACAACTGTTTAGCAGAGTCGGTAGAATTGTAGAATTGGTTTGAAATTAGATGTTTTTTTTTTGTTTTTTTTCAAATAAAAATTTACTGTTAAAACCTATAAGCATGAGTGTGGAAAATCTAAAATCAAACAATGGTAAAAAGGAAAAATGTGAAGACGTTGCTTGTCGTGAATTCAACGAAGATTGGACGGAGAAATTTATGGTTATGCCTAGCCGTAGTGGTAAACCGGTTTGCATAATCTGCGGATTTTGTGTTTCTGTTACAAAAGAATTTAATCTGGAACGATACTTCACGACTACATATTCAGTCATAAATGCTCAATATCCGATCAATTCGGAGTTAAGAAAATATTTCATAGCCTTAGGCCCAAGAGGAAAGACTAACTAACTAACTAAAAAAGAAAGTTCTCTGACCAGGCAGCAGTAAATTTGTCACCAAGGTTAACGAACAGCAAGAGTGCTGTTGTTGCGTTGTACGAAGTCGCTCTTCTGTTGGCTCGCAAAAAGAAGACGTTCACCGATGCAGAAGAAATAATCAAGCCTTCCCTTAAAATTTCTGTTAGAATGCTTGGCGATAAAAAGTGTAAAACAAAATTTGATCAGATTCCTTTGTCTAATAATACTATAGCTAGGCGAGTTGAAGAATTAGCCAACGATGTTTATCGTCAAGTAGCAGTACATATCATAAATTGCAAATTTTTTCATTGGCAATTGAGGAATCCACTGACATTTCTGACACAGCTCAGGTCGTAGTTTTTGTTCGAGGAATGAACGATAGTTTTGAAGTCTTTGAAGAACATCTAGGACTTGAATCGATGCATGCAACTACCAAAGGGACTGATCTGTTTGAAAATCTTAAGTTGTGTGTAGGGAAAAACAACATAGAATGGACCAAATTCTACAGTGTATGCACGAAGGTGCTCAGACTTTGACGGGTAGAAAGTCTGGATGTCTAGCGTTATTGGAACAGTTTCTTGGTCGCACTATATTAAAATATCATTGAATTATTTACCAAGAAGCTCTGTGTGGAAAGACATTAAATCTGAAACATGTCATGGATGTTGTTCTGAGATGTGTGAACACAATTCGAAGTAAGGCGCTGAACTGGCGTGAATTTAGAGAGTTTCTATCAGACCCGAAAGAGGATTACGGTGAGATACTGTTACGCTGTGATGTCAGATAGCAATCTAAAGCGAAAGTTCTGTCACGTTTCTGGGCACTGAAAAATAGTGCCTATCTGTTTCTGTCCGAAATAAATGAATTGCGGGAATGTCTGCTGAATGATGACTGGCTTAATGGCCTAGCATATTTGGTGGACATCACGTCTCATTAAAACTCTTTAAATGCGAGGATCCAGGGAAAAAAAACCCACAAACTATTCACAAATTTGCGCGATGACATTTCTTCATTTAAAATGAGACTACGACTGTTTATCGGACAGCTGACTGAAGGGACTTTAGAGGCGTTTCCAACTCTGAAGACGCTTGTGGTGGAAAAGAAATGTGACTTGTTACAGTACAAAGTAAAAATTGAAAGTCTTCTGGATATCTTTTAGTCGAGATTTCAAGAATTCACAATAGAGGAGGATAATGTTGCCCTCTTCATAAATCCGTTCGTATTTCCTGATTCCAAGCTCTGTAAATTACAGCAAAACCTTCAGCACGAAGTAATTGATTTGAAATGAAATTCTGCACTGAGATGTAAATTTCTGGAGCTGCCTGCTTCACCTTCAGCTGATCATATGATTTCATTCTGGCGATTATTGCCTGTCAAACAATTTGAACACTTGCGTTCATTCGCCCAGAGATACATTTGTTGTGTTGGTTCGACTTAAAGATGCGAGCAGTCATTTTCCGCAATGATCGTTATAAAAAACAAGCAATGTTCCAGACTCACCGACAGTAACCTAGCTTCGCTTATGACTTTGGGCACGACAGATTTGTGCCCAGGCATCGATAAACTGGCATCTGAACTTAAGTAACTGGTTATGAAGAACAGTTACAATTGTAAATTAATTACACTGATAGCGATTTTCGAAACTGATTAAAAATTTATTGTTAAATGAACTTTTGATTTTAAACCAATAAATGACCGCAGTGTAGTATTAACACTGTCTGCCTTTAAAGTTTTAGAAATTTGATAACGAAAGTTAAGAAAGGTAAGAATGATATTGCTCGACTTTTATAATTTTATAACGTTGTGACCCGCTTAACTATAAAAAAATAGTAGATATGGCCCTCTGCTCGAAAAGCTTGGGAACTACTGGATTAGAGAAATTAGACGTAGACAGTCAAACATTTTTTGACATGTTATGAGAAGAAATGAATTGGAGAACTTGGTGACAACTGGCAAGATCGAAGGGAACAGACCAAGGGGAAGACCGAGAAGTAAATACCTGGATGGCTTGGCCACATGGCATGGTCGAGACTGAACTGATCCACGACTCTGGTGATCGAGTGAAATGGCGAGTCATGACAGCCCACGTTTTCAGGCATGGCATATGATGGATGGATGGATGGGTGGATGGCTAGTGCTCCTGTGTCCCTATCCCTCTCACATCCATGAAATGTCCCAGAGGTAACAGTCAACCACGAAGCTCGCCGTGAGATGTTCATATATTGTGTATACTTGTGCTGTCTTTGTGGCGAAGTGGTCAAGCCGTTTACCTCGGGCTCCGAAGGTTGTGGGTTCGATTCCGGGCCGCGTCCTTCGGTTCACGAGTTAAATTTTTCGGAGACTCCTGTGGGTCGTCGCTAGAGCTACGGAGTTCGTGCTTTGTGCGACGCTTTCCGCGCTGCGGAAAGAGACCGAGCCATATGGGATAACACCCGGTGCAATGAAGTCGACCCTGTCGACTTTTAAGAGACTTTTTTGTGCTGTTTACTTTCTAGAAGGAACAGTCAAGTACGAGGCTCGGTGTTAAGATGATATACTTGTGTTGTTTACTTTCTAGAAGAAACAGTCAAGTACGAGGCTCGGTGTTAAGATGATATACTTGTGTTGTTTACTTTCTTGAAGGAACAGTCAAGTACTAGGCTCGGTGTTAAGATATACTTGTGTTGTTTACTTTCTAGAAGAAACAGTCAAGTACGAGGTTCGGTGTTAAGATGATATACTTGTGTTGTTTACTTTCTAGAAGGAACAGTCAAGTACGAGGTTCGGTGTTCAGATGATATACTTGTGTTGTTTACTTTCTAGAAGGAACAGTCAAGTACGAGGTTCGGTGTTAAGATGATATACTTGTGTTGTTTACTTTCTAGGAGGAACAGTCAAGTACGAGGTTCGGTGTTAAGATGATATACTTGTGTTGTTTACTTTCTAGAAGGAACAGTCAAGTACGAGGTTCGGTGTTCAGATGATATACTTGTGTTGTTTACTTTCTAGAAGGAACAGTCAAGTACGAGGTTCGGTGTTAAGATGATATACTTGTGTTGTTTACTTTCTAGGAGGAACAGTCAAGTACGAGGTTCGGTGTTAAGATGATATACTTGTGTTGTTTACTTTCTAGAAGGAACAGTCAAGTACGATACTCGGTGTTAAATGTTCTTACATTGTGTATATGTGTGTTCACTTTCTAGAAGGAAAAGTCAAGTACGAGGCTCGGAGTTAAATGTTCTTACATTGTGTATATGTGTGTACACTTTCTAGAAGGAACAGTCAAGTACGAGGCTCGGTGTTAGATGTTCTTACATTGTGTTTACTTATTTGCCAATTCCAAAGTCAGGGTTCTGTGCCTTTCCCGTGTGCTGCATGTGTCACGATAATGCAGATTTGCCGCGCGGGACGGCCGGAGATGCTGGCATCATCAATCAACATCACAGATGATCAATGCATGTTGGACACACAGCCCGTCGGAGTTGAGACTAGGCATTGGTTTCCTGGCTCCATCAATCTCCGGTTCAGGCCAAAAACAAGGTGTAGGCCACTGGTATCTGTGGGCTGGATCTGTCATGCTGAGCGTGACGTATCCGGCACATACTTCACCAGGTCAGATAACACAGACATGTACCAATGTGCCTGGCTGTCAATGTGTGTCAGATAACTAGTTTTTCGTGCTCCATGTCGACGTCAGCTGCCACCAACATACAGATCCACATAATTTGTCAGCTGGGGTCAACTTTTGGTCAGTTTGTTGTTGCCGTTGTTGCTGCTGTTGTTCTCACAGAACCGAGTTGTTCTTTCTTGTACAACATGAAGATCTGGCGGCTGGTGCAACTCCTAAAGCGATGGGTGCAAGACTTGGCTGAAAATTAATTATCATCACCGTCGGGGAACTGGCGTGGCTCTTATCCGCCCACTAGTGTAATGTAGGTCATCTGACTAGTTTCACAGTCGATGGTCGATTCAGCTTACAGGGAGTAGTACATCGTGGTGGAGGTTTTAACAATGACCTGGTCGAGCCAGCTTACAGTGAGTACATCGTGGTGGAGGTTTTAACAATGACCTGGTCGAGCCAGCTTATAGTGAGTGCATCTTGGTGGAGGTTTTAACAATGACCTGGTCGAGCCAGCTTACAGTGAGTGCATCGTGGTGGAGGTTTTAACAATGACCTGGTCGATTCAGCTTACATCGTGGTGGAGGTACCCAGTCGGTTCAGCGTACATCGTGGTGGAGGTTTTAACAGTGACCCAGTCGGTTCAGCGTACATCGTGGTGGAGGGTTTAACAGTGACCTGGTCAAGCCAGCTTACAGTGAGAACATCGTGGTGGAGGTTTTAACAGTGACCTGGTCGAGCCAGCTTACAGTGAGAACATCGTGGTGGAGGTTTTAACAGTGACCTGGTCGAGCCAGCTTACAGTGAGAACATCGTGCCGCCTGGTCAATACAAACATGGATTTAGCACCATATGTCCCACGCCTTTACATGTGTGCAAGGGTCATCTGCTGACTGCTTGCACAATTATTGTTGGTCAACTGGTCCGTCTAGGAGTATGAATGTTGAACTAGGTTAACCTCGAGTGCGATCCCCGAGACACCACTTGTTGTTGATGTGCCGTTATTCTGACCAGGCCTACAGTTTTTACGGTGGCGGAGGAAGTACAATCTCCGTGTGACCACTTGTTGGAGATGTGCCGTTATTCTGGAGCTACAGTCTGTACGGTGACGGAGGAAGCACAATCTCCGTGTGACCACTTGTTGGAGATGTGCCGTTATTCTGGCCAGGCCTACAGTCTGTACGGTGACGGAGGAAGCACAATCTCCGTGTGACCACTTGTTGGAGATGTGCCGTTATTCTGGCCAGGTCTACAGTCTGTACAGTGACGGAGGAAGTACAATCTTCGTGTGACCACTTGTTGATGGGGCTAGGATAGAGCTGAGGATTCTTTTCTCACTTAAAAGTTTCCCTTCTCCAGGCCATCGATTGCAACCTCGCCACGGGGACAAAGTGATCCATTAGTCATTAGTTATTAGTCATTAGTCGCGGTTCTACACATCACGGCCATGGGTCGGCCCCATTATGCTCCGTTCCAGTGCCAGTGAATGTCACATAAAATGTTCCTCACTGCCCCATGTGAAAAGTGGAAAAGACAGGAGTCTCGACAAACAACGGCCCGCCAGAATGTCACCGCAAAAGTCCTCAACGAAAAATACAGTTCACCCCTGATTGAATTGGCAGTCACTTTCCCAACCAGATGTTCAACCACAAAGTCTCGACGTTTCTAAATATTGTTCCGTTTCTAGATGTTTTCTAGCCACCACGCCATTTTCCCTCCGAAATGCAGATCACGCAACAAAACAACCACAAACAGATGCAAAGAAACACCCCACTGTACATAATGCCGTCGCCAGAATGCCAACACAAAAGTCCTCATCGAAAACACAGTTCATCATCGAAAGTGATCCAGACAGACGAATGATCCCCCCGTCAGTCAACCAGAGTTTGGACTAAGCGACTGACACCATAGTTGTCCCACAACTTCAATCTTCGTCTCTTATTTGTGTGTAATGTTTACGTAATCAACAAACTCAGGTTACACACTAATAACAGACCTGGCAGCTAAGTGACCACAGACAGGACACAATTTGTGGTTAGACAGTCTGGTAGAGGATACAAGTGACACGTAGCACAACCATTGTGACGTGGTACACAGAACATGTACATGCGATACACTGAATGTGTACCCAGTACAATGAATGTGTACCGAGTACAATGAATGTGTACCCAGTACAATGAATGTGTACCCAGTACAATGAATGTGTACTAAGTACAATGCATGTGTATCCAGTACAATGAATGTGTACCCAGTACAATGAATGTGTACCCAGTACAATGAATGTGTACTCAGTACAATGAATGTGTACCCAGTACAATGAATGTGTACTAAGTACAATGAATGTGTACCCAGTAAAATGAATGTGTACCCAGTACAATGAATGTGTACCCAGTGCAATGAATGTGTTCCAAGTACAATGAATGTGTACCAAGTACAATGAATGTGTACCAAGTACAATGAATGTGTACTAAGTACAATGAATGTGTACCAAGTACAATGAATATGTACCAAGTACAATGAATGTGTACACCGCACGATCAATGATTTCTATATTTAACCGTTTATTATATTACATCGATCTTTCACGTAATTGCCATCAAATAAAGAATACACCCGACTTGTTCCTCTGTGGAACCTCAACTGAGACCTACAAGATTGTGGTTCAATAGCGAGTCGTTGCTTCGGCAAGGTAACCAATGTGCTTTTTAATCACGTGATGTATGTCGAGCCACATGACAAATTCTATTCTACAAACATCTCACCAGTCTGACACATGTCTGATGTCTAGCAAAGGCCGGCTGGCAGAGAGCCAATTATACACCAGGAAACAGAGCAGACCAGATGTCTGCCTGGTAGTGACTGGACTGCCACAAACACCGACTCCAGTTCTGAGCCCAGGATTTCATAACGTCACAAATGTCGGATCCTGCCTCTGCTGATTTACACAAGACTGCCTGGTGGTACACAGATGTTTTGTTCACTAGCACACAGGGTCATCACATCCTGGAATGGGATTTACATCACTGTCTGGTGGCACACAGACAAGCTCACTAGTAGCAGAGGTTTTGGTACTTTTGCTTTCTTTCACCCCAACCAGGGTATGACGTCACATCCAGGGGTTCCCTGTGTTGCGCCGAACATTCAGGGGGTTTCCGTGTGTTGCGCCGTAGCTCGGTGCGCAATTCTATGCGGCGGCGGTGGTGCGCTATTCTTTCACTTTCCGGTTAGGGTTAGGGTTAGTGTGTGTACCCTACCCCTAACCCTAATCCTAACCCTACCCCCTAACCCTAACCGGAAAGTGGTTGCAGGACCGATGCAAATGAGGATGGGAGACAGAAACGGTTGCCACAGCCCAAAGAAACAACACTGTGGTGTGGGGCAATTGAAACGCACTGACACGCACTCCACCCGAACACAGAGGAGATCACCGTCGGCGCTAAATATAGCTGGTAACTCTAAATATAGCTGGCAAAGTTTGTTTGGGGTGAGGTTTTGTTCACTAGCACACAGGGTCAGATCCTGGAATGGGATTTACATCACTGTCTGGTGGCACACAGACAAGCTCACTAGTAGCAGATGTTTTGTTCACTATCACACAGGATCACATCCTGGAATGAGGTTTATATTATCATTGGGATGTTTGATGTATACACCCAGTGGCCCGCCGGGTCTGGGTTTAAACCAGCTAGAGGAGAGATTCTGCACTGATTATGTGACTTCAGCGTCGCCCCAACCTTATAAATCACCAAGGGAAGATATTCTGAGAGATACAGTCTGTCAGCCATGTCTGCATCAGCCACCTAGTGCTGTTTGGTCAATAAAATATGTGCCTGCCTCTAAATAGCTCGATGGTAGGACAGCATGGGACGAGGAACTTGACCAGGTCTTGCATGGTTTCAGCTTATGGGTGGGACGAGGAACTTGACCAGGTCTTGCATGGTTTCAGCTTATGGGTGGGACGAGGAACTTGACCAAGTCTTGCATGGTTTCAGCTTATGGGTGGGACGAGGAACTTGACCAAGTCTTGCATGGTTTCAGCTTATGGGTGGGACGAGGAACTTGACCAGGTCTTGCATGGTTTCAGCTTATGGGTGGGACGAGGAACTTGACCAGGTCTTGCATGGTTTCAGCTTATGGGTGGGACGAGGAACTTGACCAGGTCTTGCATGGTTTCAGCTTATGGGTTAGGCGAAACGTCATCTTACTGTGAAGTTAGGTCTTAGTCAGATATGACGGTACTGCCTGCTTTCGGTTGGCGCCGAATGTTGGGCGAAGTTCACCAAACCTGACACCCCACAATGTGCAAACAGATTCGAGCGGAGGAGCGCAACTGGGAGGGTACAAGCCTGATCTTGGTGCAAGAAAATAAACCCTAAAGACTAAATGTCATGGCAGGGCACCCCAGACCCTAGGCCATGGTCGACAACTGTTCTAGGATGGAAGCTCCAACAGGCGGACAGTTAGAGTATTGCATTGTTAATCCGGCAGCTTCCGAAGCTTGTCTTGTTCCAGGCGTACTGATGTTACCTTTCCTCTGGAGTATTCTAGACAAATGGGGAGATTGATCACGCTGTATGGTTAACACGTGATCTCTAAATTTAGCCCAAGCTTTGCGATATGAAGAAGTTTAACCCCATTTTACAAACTAACGTATATCAAGACGGCAACAAGGCATACATGAACTGTGCTCATGTTAACTTAGCATCACAGGCACCACAACTTGAGGCAGAGGTAAATACACGCTCAGCATACATGAACTGTGCTCATGTTAACTTAGCATCACAGGCACCACAACTTGAGGCAGAGGTAAATACACGCTCAGCATACATGAACTGTGCTCATGTTAACTTAGCATCACAGGCACCACAACTTGAGGCAGAGGTAAATACACGCTCAGCCCGATAAGTCACTCAACTCACTAAACGATCATACTTGGCCAGGAAACCCTGAGAGAGAGAAAACTACTCATTAATGTATGCGCCTCAGACAAATCGGTTGTGAAGGCTGGAGTTGGCAGACATGACCGATTGTGCGGAAGCAAGATGGCCAGGCTGGGAGACAAGGAAGCAGCGAGCGGCACGGGACTATACAACGGTTGTGACAGGTGACGGTACAAGACGTGAGCTTACCTGTGACGAATGCAACCAGAACGATGAGAATCAATCCCAGCCCAAAACCTGCTTGTCTGAGAGCGAATGGCATGCCTGCAAGAGACAACGGTTGTACGCTGTATGTTACATGAGCAACTCGTTTCTTCACTGCTTCCACAACATATGGCAGTATGTGTCACTGGCATGGACAACATACGGCTGTTTGTGCAGACCACCCACACACCGGCGCTTGAAGTTTATTGTAAAGTGTGAGCACCGGCCACCCAGAAAGCAATTGCATGCTGAAGTTGGTTGCACGTCCCTTACAGGAGGTGGCTGGCAACCCCAGCATTTATTGACTGTTTGTGCAGACCACCCACACACCGGCGCTTGAAGTTTATTGTAAAGTGTGAGCACCGGCCACCCAGAAAGCAATTGCATGCTGAAGTTGGTTGCACGTCCCTTACAGGAGGTGGCTGGCAACCCCAGCATTTATTGACTGTTTGTGATTCACTAGACAATTCAACGTTCAGTAGTTTGCCATTGCTTTTTGAATGGCAGATGCTCAGACTATTGTGAACAAATGCCTACCTCATTCATTCATTCTTTCATTCAGTAGCATGTCCTTTGCAGAACTTCGCTCCCATAACAACCCTCCGGAAAACCTCTCGATCACAAGCAAGATGTCCCGTGTCCGATACACCCATCTGGAGATCATCCGCCACATCCTGCACCCATCTTCTCTTTGGCCTTCCTCTTCCTCTCTTCCCAGGCATATACCCCTCCATTATTGTTCTCTACAAACTTTCATCACGTTTCAAATGACCAAAATATATCAATTTTCTTTGTTGTATCGTCATTAATAGCCAACCCTCTTCAATATTCAACTCTTGAAGTATGGATGCTTTTGTTCACCCAAGATATTCTTAGAACCGTCTATAACATTTATATTCAAAGGCATTTATACGCTGTTCAGCTTGTTTAGTAAGTGTCCAGGTCTCACAGGCGTATGTTGCAATGGGAAAGATGCATACTCTTAAAAATCTAATTTTTGTAGCTCTGTCTGTCCCATTCCATAATTTATTCAGTTATTTTAGTCTTTGAAGAGCAATTGATAGTCGTCGTTTAATTTCTTCCATTGTGTAATGCCTACCTAATGAACGTAAAATTACCTAGTAAATCATTCTCAGCCAATGAATGCTGGGGTTGAGTGCGACGTTCTACAGCGGACACGGGACCAACTTTACACGATATGATGACTATCTGTGTAACCTTTACATGACATACAGATTCTACCTGTATGACCTATACACTATATACTATTTGTATAGCATTCACAAGACATACTGCCGCGTGTAACCTTTACATGACATACAGATTCTACCTGTGTGACCTATACACTATATACTATTTGTATAGCATTCACAAGACATACTGCCGCGTGTAAACTTTAAGTGATATAGTGGCCATTTGTGTGAACTTTACCCAGCATAACTGTCTCAGATGGACAGGTACAAGGAGAGAATGCAGCCATGCCTTACAACCCTGTGCACCTCCATCAAGTGTGGTGTTTAATCGGCTAGTCTGACCGCTGCTGGTTGTTTATGATAAACAAAAAGTCCCTTAAAAAGATGTCATTAAGTGGATCAAAAACTGATGGAAATCCCATATGCCTCATGATATTCCACAATTCGGATGCTATAATAGAATGCTGCTAGTTTCACCAGAATGCCTCTCACACCACAAAAAGTATCCAATCAAAGAGGAAAGAGTAATGGGAGGAATGTGTACTGTCTGGTCCGTGTTGCGATGTCAATCTGTCTAGTACATGTGTACTGTCTGCTCCGTGTTGCGGTGTCAATCTGTCTAGTACATGTGTACTGTCTGGTCCGTGTTGCGGTGTCAATCTGTCTAGTACATGTGTACTGTCTGGTCCGTGTTGCGGTGTCCATCTGTCTAGTACATGTGTACTGTCTGGTCCATGTTGCGGTGTCCATCTGTCTAGTACATGTGTACTGTCTGCTCCGTGTTGCAGTGTCCATCTGTCTAGTACATGTGTACTGTCTGCTCCGTGTTGCGGTGTCCATCTGTCTAGTACATGTATACTGTCTGGTCCGTGTTGCGGTGTCAATCTGTCTAGTACATGTTTACTGTCTGGTCCGTGTTGCTTGTCCATCTGTCTAGTACATGTGTACTGTCTGGTCCGTGTTGCGGTGTCAATCTGTCTAGTACATGTATACTGTCTGGTCCGTGTTGCGGTGTCCATCTGTCTAGTACATGTGTACTGTCTGCTCCGTGTTGCAGTGTCAATCTGTCTAGTACATGTGTACTGTCTGGTCCGTGTTGCAGTGTCAATCTGTCTAGTACATGTGTACTGTCTAGTCCGTGTTGCGGTGTCCATCTGTCTAGTACATGTATACTGTCTGGTCCGTGTTGCGGTGTCCATCTGTCTAGTACATGTGTACTGTCTGGTCCGTGTTGCGGTGTCAATCTGTCTAGTACATGTGTACTGTCTGGTCCGTGTTGCGGTGTCCATCTGTCTAGTACATGTGTACTGTCTGGTCCGTGTTGCTTGTCCATCTGTCTAGTACATGTGTACTGTCTGGTCCGTGTTGCGGTGTCAATCTGTCTAGTACATGTGTACTTTCTGGTCCGTGTTGCTTGTCCATCTGTCTAGTACATGTGTACTGTCTGGTCCGTGGTGCGGTGTCCATCTGTCTAGTACATGTGTACTGTCTGGTCCGTGTTGCTTGTCCATCTGTCTAGTACATGTGTACTGTCTGGTCCATGTTGCAGTGTCCATCTGTCTAGTACACGTGTACTGTCTGCTCAGTGTTGCAGTGTCCATCTGTCTAGTACATGTGTACTGTCTGCTCCGTGTTGCGGTGTCAATCTGTCTAGTACATGTGTACTGTCTGGTCCGTGTTGCGGTGTCAATCTGTCTAGTACATGTGTACTGTCTGGTCCGTGTTGCGGTGTCAATCTGTCTAGTACATGTGTACTGTCTGGTCCGTGTTGCGGTGTCAATCTGTCTAGTACATGTGTACTGTCTGGTCCGTGTTGCGGTGTCCATCTGTCTAGTACATGTGTACTGTCTGCTCCGTGTTGCAGTGTCAATCTGTCTAGTACATGTGTACTGTCTGGTCCGTGTTGCAGTGTCAATCTGTCTAGTACATGTGTACTGTCTAGTCCGTGTTGCGGTGTCCATCTGTCTAGTACATGTATACTGTCTGGTCCGTGTTGCGGTGTCCATCTGTCTAGTACATGTGTACTGTCTGGTCCGTGTTGCGGTGTCAATCTGTCTAGTACATGTGTACTGTCTGGTCCGTGTTGCGGTGTCCATCTGTCTAGTACATGTGTACTGTCTGGTCCGTGTTGCTTGTCCATCTGTCTAGTACATGTGTACTGTCTGGTCCGTGTTGCGGTGTCAATCTGTCTAGTACATGTTTACTGTCTGGTCCGTGTTGCTTGTCCATCTGTCTAGTACATGTGTACTGTCTGGTCCGTGTTGCGGTGTCAATCTGTCTAGTACATGTATACTGTCTGGTCCGTGTTGCGGTGTCCATCTGTCTAGTACATGTGTACTGTCTGCTCCGTATTGCAGTGTCAATCTGTCTAGTACATGTGTACTGTCTGGTCCGTGTTGCAGTGTCAATCTGTCTAGTACATGTGTACTGTCTAGTCCGTGTTGCGGTGTCCATCTGTCTAGTACATGTATACTGTCTGGTCCGTGTTGCGGTGTCCATCTGTCTAGTACATGTGTACTGTCTGGTCCGTGTTGCGGTGTCAATCTGTCTAGTACATGTGTACTGTCTGGTCCGTGTTGCTTGTCCATCTGTCTAGTACATGTGTACTGTCTGGTCCGTGTTGCGGTGTCAATCTGTCTAGTACATGTGTACTTTCTGGTCCGTGTTGCTTGTCCATCTGTCTAGTACATGTGTACTGTCTGGTCCGTGGTGCGGTGTCCATCTGTCTAGTACATGTGTACTGTCTGGTCCATGTTGCAGTGTCCATCTGTCTAGTACACGTGTACTGTCTGCTCCGTGTTGCAGTGTCCATCTGTCTAGTACATGTGTACTGTCTGCTCCGTGTTGCGGTGTCAATCTGTCTAGTACATGTGTACTGTCTGGTCCGTGTTGCGGTGTCAATCTGTCTAGTACATGTGTACTGTCTGGTCCATGTTGCGGTGTCAATCTGTCTAGTACATGTGTACTGTCTGGCCCGTGTTGCGGTGTCAATCTGTCTAGTACATGTGTACTGTCTGGTCCGTGTTGCGGTGTCCATCTGTCTAGTACATGTGTACTGTCTGCTCCGTGTTGCAGTGTCAATCTGTCTAGTACATGTGTACTGTCTGGTCCGTGTTGCAGTGTCAATCTGTCTAGTACATGTGTACTGTCTAGTCCGTGTTGCGGTGTCCATCTGTCTAGTACATGTATACTGTCTGGTCCGTGTTGCGGTGTCCATCTGTCTAGTACATGTGTACTGTCTGGTCCGTGTTGCGGTGTCAATCTGTCTAGTACATGTGTACTGTCTGGTCCGTGTTGCGGTGTCCATCTGTCTAGTACATGTGTACTGTCTGGTCCGTGTTGCGGTGTCAATCTGTCTAGTACATGTGTACTGTCTGGTCCGTGTTGCGGTGTCAATCTGTCTAGTACATGTGTACTTTCTGGTCCGTGTTGCTTGTCCATCTGTCTAGTACATGTGTACTGTCTGGTCCGTGGTGCGGTGTCCATCTGTCTAGTACATGTGTACTGTCTGGTCCGTGTTGCTTGTCCATCTGTCTAGTACATGTGTACTGTCTGGTCCATGTTGCAGTGTCCATCTGTCTAGTACACGTGTACTGTCTGCTCCGTGTTGCAGTGTCCATCTGTCTAGTACATGTGTACTGTCTGCTCCGTGTTGCGGTGTCATTCTGTCTAGTACATGTGTACTGTCTGGTCCGTGTTGCGGTGTCAATCTGTCTAGTACATGTGTACTGTCTGGTCCGTGTTGCGGTGTCAATCTGTCTAGTACATGTGTACTGTCTGGTCCGTGTTGTGGTGTCAATCTGTCTAGTACATGTGTACTGTCTGGTCCGTGTTGCGGTGTCCATCTGTCTAGTACATGTGTACTGTCTGCTCCGTGTTGCGGTGTCAATCTGTCTAGTACATGTGTACTGTCTGGTCCGTGTTGCGGTGTCCATCTGTCTAGTACATGTGTACTGTCTGCTCCGTGTTGCGGTGTCAATCTGTCTAGTACATGTGTACTGTCTGATCCGTGTTGCAGTGTCAATCTATCTAGTACATGTGTACTGTCTGGTCCGTGTTGCAGTGTCCATCTGTCTAGCACATGTGTACTGTCTGATCAGTGTTGCAGTGTCAATCTGTCTAGTACATGTGTACTGTCTGGTCCGTGTTGCAGTGTCCATCTGTCTAGTACATGTGTACTGTCTGGTCCGTGTTGCGGTGTCCATCTGTCTAGTACATGTGTACTGTCTGGTCCGTGTTGCAGTGTCAATCTGTCTAGTACATGTGTACTGTCTGGTCCGTGTTGCGGTATCCATCTGTCTAGTACATGTGTACTGTCTGGTCCGTGTTGCAGTGTCAATCTGTCTAGTACATGTGTACTGTCTGGTCCGTGTTGCGGTGTCAATCTGTCTAGCACATGCGTACTTTCTCTGCTACATATCCGTACAGTTCTCCCTGTCCACGTACTTTCTCTGCTACATATCCGTGCAGTTCTCCCTGTCCATCTGTCTAGTACATGTGTACTTTCTGGTCACGTGTTGTTATGTGTGTCATCTATTACATGTCATGATGTCTCGCCGCCGTTGTGGCCAAGGGGTAATGAATGATATTTTCCATTATGCATACCACCATCGAAATCATCTACAGACCATGTGGAAACAGACCGCCTTGTGTCGATTTGTAATAATGGTATGGACATGGTGGTTCAGAATGCAAAAAAAACTACTGCAAACTAATGCAAAAACTACTGAACGTAAACTTGCCGTGTAGATCACATTCCGCCAAACATACTGGGATTGGTTGCGACATCCTATGAAGGACATGCGACAAACATGTCACATGATGGTCTGACCTCGACTGTGAATGTTATTGTTCACTTGAACAAGTCTCCACTAGTCCTGCAACTGTCGATGCTCTAGTTTATTAGAAGTACTCATTACCAACTGCACTCTGTCTTACATGATGGCACTGGCGACTGTTCTAGTAGAGGTGGTGTATGTCAGACCATGTGTTGACATCCCCGTCTGCTTGAAGAGTCTTCGTTCTTCCCTCAACGTGAACGCGACATATCTGTGCTTCTGGTGCCATATTTTAGCAATTATGTGACAAGATTAGATGTGTTTAGCTCGTTTGTTTGTCACTTTCATGTTATAGTCAGGTGGCATGTCACTCCTGTCATCATAACATTGTTCAGTTCACGTCTTGTCATGTGGCCAATATATTTGACTTGCCATTATTTATTATTTCCATCTTCTCTAATACTGATTTATTTGTTCGTTTCGAGATTCGAGGTGTAAATATTGAGCACAACCCGCTAATGGCATCGTTAATCATATTCCGGTATGAACCTAAGGCCTTATATAGCACTGCAACCTGGTGTGTTTGTGTAACAGTAAGGGAGTTCTGGGGTATTATTAGAATCTAGTGGGAAACAGATACAGCACGATTGAGCATCGAGAGTGAAAGGGAAGGAGATGCTCAATCGTGACGTATTGGGTTGGCAAGGGCAGTTGAGATCCGGCCTTAGTCTCGAGTGGAGGAGAACATCGAAGCTTTGTCATCTTACCCAAATAAACGTTATATCAACAAGAAAACAACATGCCTTCGTGTTCTTATACACTGGTATAGGATGCGAAATGGTGCCGTGACAAGGATACTGAATTGGGCCGTCCCGGCTACCACGCGAAGTACTAAGAAACCTTCAAAGAATGCCTAAACCAGAAGGTATTTAACGTTTTCTCAAATCAGTTTATCAAGGTCGGGAGACGCTTGTTGTTGTTCCAGTGAAAGGATGTCCAGTAAAATTCTGTAATCAGTTCAATAATCAGCAAATAAAGAGGCTCGAAGGCTGTGATAACCCTGAGCAAATAATTTCTCAATTATGTAAAATTATAGAATTTTTACGTCATCAAAGGGCTTTCCAGAGCCGTGGTTTGAATTTTAACCTCATCAAAGGGCTTCTCAGAGCCGTGGTTTGAATTTTAAAGTCATCAAAGGGCCTCCCAGAGCCGTGGTTTGAATTTTAAGGTCATCAAAGGGCTTTCCAGAGCCGTGGTTTGAATTTTAACCTCATCAAAGGGCTTCTCAGAGCCGTGGTTTGAATTTTTACGTCATCAAAGGGCTTTCCAGAGCCGTGGTTTGAATTTTAACGTTACCAAAGGGCTTTCCAGAGCCGTAGTCTGAACTTTAACGTTACCAAAGGGCTTTCCAGAGCCGTAGTCTGAACTTTAACGTTACCAAAAGGCTTTCAGGAGACGTTGTCTGAACTTTAACGTTGTCCAGGGGCTGGTCATGCTCGTTGTCTGAACTTCAGCCTTCAGCGTTATTAAAGGGCTTCCCATAGCCGCGATCTGAACTCTGGAGTTTCAAAAAGTTACCATAACCTGACTTTTGCTAATTTCAAATCGCCAGCCACTTACGTTATCGCTATCTCAAGACGTCGATGATGTACCCCACCCGGGCTGAAAACAAAGGCTACAAGACTCAGATGGGACCCAACCAGGGGTTGAAGATAATCCCGGCATCCCTAGAGAAGTAACGCAATTACCTGGGGGAAGAAACCGACTACCTGAACTCCGCGACTGATTTTTCAGCTGAGATAGACTCCTGGCGATCGAACGAAAATTGACGCTGAGGCGAGGAAGGTACGGGCTTGAGTCAGGAAACGAAAAGAAACTAACTCTGGTTTTCTATAATAAGTGAGTGAATTCCTTAAATTTAGAAGTTAAAATTGTGTGGTACTCAGACCCAGAAAATAACTCTGGTTTTCTATAATAACTGAGTGAATTCCTTAAATTTAGAAGTTAAAATTGTGTGGTACTCAGACCCAAAAAATAACTCTGGTTTTCTATAATAAGTGAGTGTATTCTTTAAATTAAGAAGTTAAAATTGTGTGGTACTCACACCCAGAAAATAACTGTGGTTGTCTATAATAAGTGAGTGTATTCTTTAAATTAAGAAGTTGAAATTGTGTGGTTCTTTGCTTGCTTTGTTTCAGTATTTTTCAGCATGGCGGAACAGGACACCTTAGCACAAGTTTTGACGTTAAATTAAGAAATTACAAAAATGAAGTTGGTTACTTGTATAAATATTTCAGCTTAGAAGACTCAGCACAGCACATATTGCAGCTGAACTCAGGCCAAGTTTTTTCTCCAGGTACCAAAGAAATATACAGAAGAAGAAGTGAAAATATTGTTTCAGCTGGATAGATATTTCAAAGGAAGTGAATATGAATTTCTTGTGCGGGGAGTTACAACGGGTTAGCACATGGTTAGGAGAATTAAAGGTGTCAATTACGGAGGTAGAGAATTTTCTGAAAACGTTGAAGAACAAAACGACTAGACAGGACCCTTATAGATTTAAGGTAGACTGTAATGGAGTAGGAAAGAATAACAGGAGACAGCCATTGCTTAATAAAGACAGAAGACAATATGGTTATGACGAACCAAGACCTAATCTAAATAGAGTAAAAGACAATGAGAACAGACGAAATAGTGAAAGGTCGGACTGGTATAGTAGTTATAAATACAAAAATGGGCGTGAGAGATACTTTTCAAGGAAATCATGGAACTGGCCCTCTCACAGTGCAACGGCCAGAAAAAGACGTGACGACTGGTTAGAGAAAAGGCAAAGACAATATCTAAACTCAGGTGTAAGAGACAGAGTTGAACCTGTAAATAAAATACAGACTAATCCTAAAATGGTTGCGAATGTGACTAGTAGACAGGAAAAGAAGACGACGGTATTAGTAGGGAAAAGAAACCGAGAGACACAGACGCAGGCAAGTAATACGATAGAAAGTAGTACGCAGACTCAGGTACAACCAGTCAGCAAGATAACAAAGGGAACTCAAACTGACTTAATAGAGACGCAGTCAAAACCAACTCATTTGACTAAGGGAGACAAAGTTGAAGGTAAGAAAGTTGGACATGCGAAAACCAAGAACGAAAGGAAGCCAATGAAGAAAAGTATTAAGGAAAGGAATATTATGGTTGCAAATAGAGGTAGTGCCATGTCAAGTTCTTCAGCTATAGACAGGAAACAAATTCCCAAATGGTGTAGGAATATTAGCTGTCAGAATTCAAGCTACGGAGAAGATATTCCTACAGCCGAATATTATAGTGATACAGAAACGGATATTATTACTGATGATTCAGAGAATGAGAGTGTTGCACTACGAGCAGATCCTGAATCGAAGCGTGATGTCCCCTCATACGGAGTAGTTACTGGTAGACAGACGGACAGAGTTTTGATTAGTGACTATGTAGAACAAGATACTGGTTTGTATGACAAGAAAGTAGAGAAAGATAAGAGACGAAGACCGAGAAAGAGAAAGAAAGTCAGACGTTTAAAAGGTGACTATGGGAATAGGGCCGACGTGTTTGCAGTAAACTATAACGAGTCTGATGATGGGACTATTATTAGTGTGTCATCTGAAGACGAGATGGGAAGGTATAAACGTTACGTAAGGTACACAGGAAACAGTGAGCAGACTGACGCAAATAAAGGAAATAGAAAGAACTCATTTAAGAAGAAGAATAGTGGTAGACAGTTAGCAGGAATTTACGCAATGACGGAAAGTGACTTAAGTAAAATAGAAGACCTCAGAGAATTAAGACCTGAGTACTTTAACAGGTTGACAACAGATAGTGATGATGACATAATAACTGAAAGACGGGTTAATGTATTGAAAGACAGTGAAGTGTTTAATTTGGACACACTATATAACGGTTAAAATCCCTTGGGTGAAGAAGGAAAATGAAATAGTTTTGGCTTATGAGAAGAAAGAATGGTATTGTAATACAGGTGAACTAGGAATGTCTGGTAAGGAGAAATAGATTGAGGAAGAATTAAGTATCCTGTGAGTAAAATAGTCAGTTGAACGTGAAGAATATTAAGAGTAAAAGACTAGAAGTGAATGCTTAAAAATACGAGTTACGTCGTGCTTGCGGAGAAAGAAGAAAGTTGTTGTGTGTGGAGAAGTATAGAATGATAGTTACGAGATTAGTGATCTGTTGGAATGAAGTTTGTTTTGAAGAGATAGTAGATAGTGCTGTGAAAGCAATATAAGTTGCGAGAGGTAATGTATAGGGTCTGTCCTTCGTATAGGAGTGACTGATTAAGTAAAGTAGAGATATAAGAAAGCAGTGAATTGAGAAAGTCCTCTGGAATAATTCGTCTGGTTGTGTGTAGTTCATACGTGAGTATAACTATAGTATTCGTAGTGATGAAAGAAATAGGAGAGAGGTGTGAGGAAGTCGCCTAAGTGAAATACGTAGATGTAAGAGTGGCGTTAATATGTCTTGTGTAAATGTGTGTAGAGGAAATCAATAAGTGTAGATATGTGGTGAATGATTGCTGGAATGTTGAGGTGGCGTCTGAAGTGTTTTTGTAATAATAGTAGGGACACGTTAGGTTGTCGCGATGTGTATCATTGTCCGTATGAATATGAGGAGAGTGGTTGATAAGTGACGTTGATAAATCGTGGAACATAGAGTATGAGAAAATCGAGAGATAGAAAGAAAATGATTGGGAAATTGTGATGTCTTTTCGTAGAATATCTGACGTTGGAAGGAAATTATTGAAGTTGTATAACGGAAACAGAGTTAACATTCTGAATGATGTTTCACAAAACATGTTTAGTATTCTTAACAGGAACGAGAAATTAGAGGTCTGCTGTCAGTCACAAGTGGCGTGGGTTGCAGTTTCTGAAAGAGTTCCGATAAATAAGAGTGAAAGATAAGAAGGTAAACAAGGTTAGTTAAGTGAATGTTGGAGAACGTGTTCCGAGGAGGGTGACCGGTTTGATTGTCGTCACGATGTAAGAGTGCTAGAAGAGACTTGAGGATAGCTTAGACGGTTGCTTTGGTGAGAGGTCTATAGTAAATAGACAAGTTCTTTTGATGGGAATAGCGTGGTGGAGATACTGTAGTTACACAGTAGTGATGTTTGGTATAAATCCAAGGGAAACAATTGGTGTGCCGAGCCACAAATTAATTGATAAGTAGATGATGGCTGGTACATTGAAATGACATTGGAATAACTGTAGTTTACAGTGCTTGCTTATGAGGTTTTAGATGTTATATTATATTAGGAGTTAGGCTGGAAAAAGATAGAAAATTGTGAGGGGAGATAATCAAGGTTTGACTTCCAGAAAAAGGAACGGTCAGTTGTTGAGTAGTGATTTTGGTTGAGGAGAACAAGTATTGTTCCGCGTTATGATGATCTGTAGATAACAGAAATAGATATATATTTGTATATGTATATAAGTATTTTGGCATTAATGCTTGACATTGAATGGTTTTGTTTTATAACAAAATAGGTATGAATTGTAGGAAGAAAAATGTGTTACAGTGATTAATATAGAAGGCCAATGAGGATGGGCCACTGTACGTAGTTAACTGTAAAGGGAATTGTTTTTTTTTTGGAAAAACCTTCTCTTTAGCGAGAAGACAATTGTTTTATTACCTCATGTATAATGTTTTTTTTTGCTTGATTTGGTCCTGTAGAATAGGGTTATTGTGTCCTTAGACTTTCATGTGTAAACTACTGGTCCGTAAAAGAGACCAGTAGTAGTAGGTAACAATAGATTAGGATGTATGTTGTATTATTTTAATCATCGTCACCATCATCATCACTATCATTATCATACTTTTAGTTGAGTTGCGGGGAAACATAAATGATTGTTACAAAAATTTGGGGGGGGTTTGATATCTTGTTGTGATTTTATTTTGCTGTTTTGTGTGTTAAATAGTAGTTAATTAAGTTATGTTTAATTTACAGGGATTTTGTCTAGAATAAAGACAATACAGGGGGCTTTAATTAGGACCCTTCGTTCAGAAAAGAGCTACTGAGAGCTAATAGAGAGACACATTCTATTTGTGAAGAAGAAGTTCATGGGTATTTTGGGCTATGAAGTTACTCCACAAGAAAAATGGTTATGGGAAACTTTAGAGATACACTAAGGTAAGCATTAATTAGAAATATATGGGATTAGAAACCACATGGGAGAAGAAAAGATTAATGGATATATTCAGTGGGGTAAAGCTGAGAAAAGTTTTGAACATAGTTTCCGGGGGGGGGGGGGGGGGGTTATAGAAGAATAAGAAAATTACCCCAGACAAAGAGTAAACATGAATTGGATCCATGTTTGACTAGACACTGTGGATAACAGTACAATAATAAAGGGGTGTAAGGGTGTAAATGAGAAATGAACATAGGGGAGACATAGTGACATGGGGTATTTGTGGGTCCGTAATAAAGGGACAGAGATAAAGTTGATTGCAAGCAGTCACAGACATGAGTGGTTATTTTTGCTGCTGTGGCTTACGGCATGAATTATGAATTGAGAGGTGGACGATTTTAGAGAGGCATTGGGTTACATGGCCTGGGCAGGATGTAAATGTTTATCCCTTTGGGTGTATTAACTCTTTCGCTACCGTGATCCCATCTGTGGACACGATGTATTTCCTGAGATGGCAGTCCGCCCTTTTCGTCCCACAAAATGATCAGTGGTTTATTTCACATATTTCTGCTCCGTTTCGGAATTTTAAGTTACAGTAAACTAAAAAGTCGTACAGCCGAAAGATCTCTACTCCATCTTGGTCCGGTCAATCGTTTTCTAATATTGGATTCTTGTGAATTTTCAGTTTTAAGGTAGTGTTAATTTGTTTGTTTTGGTTTTTCACAATGGAAACGCCCACCAGTTTGCGTCCACGTAGTATGACTTGAGATCAAACTAGATTATTGTTTATAATTGTTTTAAACAATAGTGATTCCGATATCAGTGAATATTTAGAAAGAAGTTTTAGTTGTGCCTAAAGTTTTAGCACGTGGTGATAAAGAAAAACCAGTGAATGTTCGTCAACAGCTGAGTGTCTGACAACGAAGCCCGAATGGCTGAAGTTTACGTCTGTCATTATTGCTATGGGACTTGATCCAAGACCATGTATCAAAGACTACCGGTGTACAAGTGCACATTTATATACTCCTTGGTATGGCACTACGTTTCCCAGTAATCAATTAGAATGTATTTATCACACCATATTTCACGTATGTGAACCTGAGGCCAAAAATAAAAAAATAAAAATTGATCCTCTTGTTTACATGATTCTGAAGAATAAATATCCAGGAAGCATTTCACCCATTTGAAAATGTGTCCATTGATGATATGATTATTTGGTGGAAGGGCTAAACAAAGCTAAAAAAAACCATGCATTGTTGTCTCTACCAAGTCTGTAGTTAGAACTGTTGAGAGCGGATTGCGAAAACCGCAAAGCAAGCCGAAGATGGTCTCCATGAAAATAACACGGCGATGAATGGCTGCGACAGAATGGACCAAATGGTTGGATATTATAATATCCATGATAGGAAAACCATTACGTGGTGGAAGAATATCTACTACTAGATCTTTGAAATTGCACAGATCAATGCTCACATCCTACATTCCATATGGCAAACAGAGAAAGGAGGAAAAAAATTGTTATAGAAGGATTTCAAGTAAAGGAAAGTGCTCATCGCGAAGTAGCTCAGAGTATTCCTGAAAGTTTGACACTCTGCCTGCCGAAGAATTTCAGTCTGTTGCAGGAAATTATGCCGAAAGATTTACATGAGCCAAGCATTTAATAGAATGTGTCGGTGTCAATAGAGACTGTGTTTTTTGCAGCACTCGAACTAAACGACACATATCATCTTTTGTTTGCTCCGGCTGCACTAATAGACCAGACTTGTGCGCCAAAGTTTGCGTTGCAGCCTATCACAAATAGACTGCCACATATAGTAAATAAAAACAAACAGACATGACAATTAAATGTAAATCTGCCAAGTGTTTTCCTAATTTTTGTCTGAAAAAAAAAAATACATGATTCAGAATCTGCGGCAAAACTTCTTTTCGGATGGTTGATTGGAAGCAATGGTGTTTATAGTTTAGAATAGTGTTGTTTGTTCAGTAAATTCAATTGGATTAGCAGTGATCAGGATATTGGATAACAACGCCCCCTCGGTAAGTACAATGTTTACATTATTTTTACCTCTTTTTAACAAATTATTTTAGAAGTTATATTATTATTTTTATTTTATTTACAACATACAGCAAAAATTCTCCTACCAACATATTCCTTGTGCTATCTCCTTTATTTTGATATATAATACAACATTTCTGCTACAATTTTAACCATTTTCATAACATTATTGCGACATACACCGATTTCCAGATTTCGGCCATTAGTTTTTTTCATTTGTGTGAAAAAGACATGGTTCAGAATATATGCACCAAAACTTCCTTTTGGGTGATTTAAATGAGCATTACTGTTTATATTCTTGAAGACAAGTGGTGTTTGTTTGATTATTCAGTAAATTAAACATGATTAGCAGTATAGGAGTGTAGAAAACACATTCTAAGTGCAATGTTTACATTATTTTTACCTACTTTTGTCCAATTATTTTACAAATTATATTATTATTTTTATTTTATTTACAACCTAAAGCAAAAATTCTCCTACCAACATATTCCTTGTGCAATCCCCTTTATTTTGATATATAATACAACATTTCTGCTACAATTGTAACCATTTTCATAACTTTACTGTGACAGACCCCACCTTCAAGATTTCAGCCATTATTTTTTGTCATTATTTGTGAAAAATACATGGTTCAGAATATGCACCAAAACTTCTTTTTGGGTTACTTTAATGCGCAATACTGTTTATATTCTTGAAGACAAGTGGTGTTTGTTTGATTATTCAGTAAATTAAACATGATTAGTAGTATAGGAGTGTAGAAAACACCTTATATGTGCAGTTTTTTAAATAATTTTTACCTCTTTAATTTCATTTGTTATTATTAAACCTCTCATTATTGTCATAATATTTGTAACCTATCAATTAATTATTAACACTGTCATGTTCCTTGTGCAATCCTCTTTAATTTGATATGTAATACAATAGGTCTTCTACCACCTTAACCATTTTAAAAGCATTATTGTAACACACCCCTAGTTCCAATTTTCTGCCATAAATTTCTGTTTGGTCACAGCCCAGTTTTTGTTTGGTAGTGAAAGAGTTAAGCTTCAGAGATAGAATAATAAGTGGGTTGCTAGAGTAGTGGTCAGATTAAGATGTTGTGGGGAGATTTCAAGATTACTAGGTTGCTGTTGATAACGGCATAAGAGGAGGTTTTAGTAAATATGCCCATAAGAAATGGACATTAAGAGAGGTTCTGAGTGAAGTATAGTTATGTGAGGTGAGGTGTATAATGTTGGAGTTTTAATTGTGTCCTCGGGATATTGTTTTTGTGGTTGACATTACAATAAGAGGTAAGGTAGAAGTAGTAGTGTCTGTAATATATAGACAATTGGATCTGAATAATGTTTTTTTTGATGCTGTAGATAGCAGCGTAAACGTTTACCATAATGAGTGGTAAGGGTGTGTGGTGTAGCTGAGTGTGGTTTTAGACTTTATTACATAAAGTCTCAAATGACATAGGAGGGTAAAGGAGTATGGTTTGGAAAAGGGGGTGTGTGATGTAGCTGAGTGTGGTTTTTGTGTGGAAGAGTTCTACTGCTTCTTTTAAATACCGGTGGCCACCGATTCTTTGTCTTTCTATCGTGTGAAAGTAATTTCAGGTTAGTTGAAAGTGGGGGATTGGTAGCGTTGGTGATAAAAATAAGGAGTTGGTGTTAGCGTTAGAAATTTTAAGCAGATAGCTTATGAAGTGAAGAAGGAGTATTTAAGCAGACGTGTTATGATGTTATGATGTATTATATAAAGTTGAGATTGAATTGTTATTAAAGATATGTAAATATGTTGGTTGAAGGGCCAGAAACGAAGAAGAAGTGGGTTGATATAAAGCAGGAGAAAGAGTTAAAGTTATATTATTTACTCAAACTTGAGCTGATTTTAGGGAAGATTAGAGGAAAAAGAGGGAATAGAGTATGGGGATTAGGAGTAAAGAGTTTTCCTTTATAAGGAAAATTCTTTATTCAACATGGGGAGGTGTAACAGTAAGGGAGTTCTGGGGTATTATTAGAATCTAGTGGGAAACAGATACAGCACGATTGAGCATCGAGAGTGAAAGGGAAGGAGATGCTCAATCGTGACGTATTGGGTTGGCAAGGGCAGTTGAGATCCGGCCTTAGTCTCGAGTGGAGGAGAACATCGAAGCTTTGTCATCTTACCCAAATAAACGTTATATCAACAAGAAAACAACATGCCTTCGTGTTCTTATACACTGGTATATTTGTTATATAGCACAGCAGGCTAGTGTGTTTGTTATATAGCACTGCAACCTGGTGTGTTTGTTATATAGCACTGCAACCTGTGTGTTTGTTATATAGTACTACAACCTGGTGTGTTTGTTATATAGCTCTGCAACCTGGTGTGTTTGTTATATAGCACTGTAGTCTGGTGTGTTTGTTATATATCACTGCAACCTGGTGTGTTTGTTATATATCACTGCAACCTGGTGTGTTTGTTATATAGCACTGCAACCTGGTGTGTTTGTTATATAGCTCTGCAACCTGGTGTGTTTGTTATATAGCACTGTAGTCTGGTGTGTTTGTTATATATCACTGCAACCTGGTGTGTTTGTTATATATCACTGCAACCTGGTGTGTTTGTTATATAGCACTGCAACCTGGTGTGTTTGTTATATAGCACTGCAACCTGTGTGTTTGTTATATAGTACTACAACCTGGTGTGTTTGTTATATAGCACTACAACCTGGTGTGTTTGTTATATAACACTGCAACCTGGTGTGTTTGTTATATAGCACTGCAACCTGGTGTGTTTGTTATATAGCACTGCAACCTGTGTGTTTGTTATATAGTACTACAACCTGGTGTGTTTGTTATATAGCACTACAACCTGGTGTGTTTGTTATATAACACTACAACCTGGTGTGTTTGTTATATAGCACTGCAACCCGGTGTGTTTGTTATATAGCACTGCAGGCTAGTGTGTTTGTTATATAGCACTGCAGGCTAGTGTGTTTGTTATATAGCACTGCAACCTGGTGTGTTTGTTATATAGCACTGCAACCTGGTGTGTTTGTTATATAGCACTGCAACCTGGTGTGTTTGTTATATAGCACTGCAACCTGGTGTGTTTGTTATATAGCACTGCAACCTGGTGTGTTTGTTATATAGCAATGTAGTATGGTGTGTTTGTTATATATCACTGCAACCTGGTGTGTTTGTTATATATCACTGCAACCTGGTGTGTTTGTTATATAGCACTGCAACCTGGTGTGTTTGTTATATAGCACTGCAACCTGTGTGTTTGTTATATAGTACTACAACCTGGTGTGTTTGTTATATAGCACTACAACCTGGTGTGTTTGTTATATAACACTGCAACCTGGTGTGTTTGTTATATAGCACTGCAACCTGGTGTGTTTGTTATATAGCACTGCAACCTGTGTGTTTGTTATATAGTACTACAACCTGGTGTTTGTTATATAGCACTACAACCTGGTGTGTTTGTTATATAACACTACAACCTGGTGTGTTTGTTATATAGCACTGCAACCCGGTGTGTTTGTTATATAGCACTGCAACCTGGTGTGTTTGTTATATAGCACTGCAGGCTAGTGTGTTTGATATATAGCACTGCAACCTGGTGTTTTTGTTATATAGCACTGCAACCTGGTGTGTTTGTTATATAGCACTGCAACCTGGTGTGTTTGTTATATAGCACTGCAACCTGGTGTGTTTGTTATATAGCACTGCAACCTGGTGTGTTTGTTATATAGCAATGTAGTCTGGTGTGTTTGTAATATAGAAATGTAGTCTGGTGTGTTTGTTATATAGCACTGCAACCTGGTGTGTTTGTTATATAGCACTGCAACCTGGTGTGTTTGTTATATAGCACTGTAACCTGGTGTGTTTGTTATATAGCACTGTAACCTGGTGTGTTTATTATATAGCACTGCAGCCTGGTGTGTTTGTTATATATCACTGCAACCTGGTGTGTTTGTTATATAGCACTGCAACCTGGTGTGTTTGTTATATAGCACTGCAACCTGGTGTGTTTGTTATATAGCACAGTAACCTGGTGTGTTTGTTATATAGCACTGTAGTCTGGTGTGTTTGTTATATAGCACTGCAGCCTGGTGTGTTTGTTATATAGCACTGCAACCTGGTGTGTTTGTTATATAGCACTGTAACCTGGTGTGTTTGTTATATAGCACTGCAACCTGGTGTGTTTGTTATATAGCACTGTAACCTGGTGTGTTTGTTATATAGCACTGTAACCTGGTGTGTTTGTTATATAGCACTGCAGCCTGGTGTGTTTGTTATATAGCACTGCAACCTGGTGTGTTTGTTATATAGCACTGCAACCTGGTGTGTTTGTTATATAGCACTGCAACCTGGTGTGTTTGTTATATAGCACTGCAACCTGGTGTGTTTGTTATATAGCACTGTAACCTGGTGTGTTTGTTATATAGCACTGCAGGCTAGTGTGTTTGTTATATAGCACTGCAACCTGGTGTGTTTGTTATATAGCACTGCAACCTGGTGTGTTTATTATATAGCACTGCAACCTGGTGTGTTTGTTATATAGCACTGCAGGCTAGTGTGTTTGTTATATAGCACTGCAACCTGGTGTGTTTGTTATATAGCACTGCAACCTGGTGTGTTTATTATATAGCACTGCAACCTGGTGTGTTTGTTATATAGCACTGTAACCTGGTGTGTTTGTTATATAGCACTGCAGGCTAGTGTGTTTGTTATATAGCACTGCAGGCTAGTGTGTTTGTTATATAGCACTGCAACCTGGTGTGTTTGTTATATAGCACTGCAACCTGGTGTGTTTGTTATATAGCACTGCAACCTGGTGTGTTTGTTATATAGCACTGCAACCTGGTGTGTTTGTTATATAGCACTGCAACCTGGTGTGTTTGTTATATAGCACTGCAACCTGGTGTGTTTGTTATATAGCACTGCAACCTGGTGTGTTTGTTATATAGCACTGCAGGCTAGTGTGTTTGTTATATAGCACTGCAGCCAGGTGTGTTTGTTATATAGCACTGCAACCTGGTGTGTTTGTTATATAGCAATGTAGTCTGGTGTGTTTGTTATATAGCACTGCAACCTGGTGTGTTTGTTATATAGCACTGCAACCTGGTGTGTTTGTTATATAGCAATGTAGTCTGGTGTGTTTGTTATATAGCACTGCAACCTGGTGTGTTTGTTATATAGCACTGCAGGCTAGTGTGTTTGTTATATAGCACTGCATCCAGGTGTGTTTGTTATATAGCACTGCAACCTGGTGTGTTTGTTATATAGCACTGCAGGCTAGTGTGTTTGTTATATAGCACTGCATCCAGGTGTGTTTGTTATATAGCACTGCAACCTGGTGTGTTTGTTATATAGTACTGCAACCTGGTGTGTTTGTTATATAGCACTGTAGTCTGATGTGTT
Source organism: Cepaea nemoralis (assembly GCA_014155875.1). Taxonomy (NCBI): domain Eukaryota; kingdom Metazoa; phylum Mollusca; class Gastropoda; order Stylommatophora; family Helicidae; genus Cepaea; species Cepaea nemoralis. The sequence continues at coordinate 374,866 of JACEFZ010003594.1, forward strand.
TGTTATATAGCACTGCAACCTGGTGTGTTTTGTATATAGCATTTCAACCTGGTGTGTTTGTTATATAGCACTGCAACCTGGTGTGTTTGTTATATAGCACTGCAACCTGGTGTGTTTGTTATATAGCACTGCAACCTGGTGTGTTTGTTATATAGCACTGCAGGCTAGTGTGTTTGATATATAGCACTGCAACCTGGTGTGTTTGTTATATAGCACTGCAGTCTGGTGTGTTTGTTATATAGCACTGCAACCTGGTGTGTTTGTTATATAGCACTGTAGTCTGGTGTGTTTGTTATATAGCAAAGTAGTCTGGTTTGTTTGTTATATAGCACTGTAGTCTGGTGTGTTTGTTATATAGCACTGCAACCTGGTGTGTTTGTTATATAGCACTGTAGTCTGGTGTGTTTGTTATATAGCACTGCAACCTGGTGTGTTTGATATATAGCACTGTAGTCTGGTATGTTTGTTATATAGCACTGCAACCTGGTGTGTTTGTTATATACCACTGTAGTCTGGTGTGTTTGTTATATAGCACTGCAACCTGGTGTGTTTGTTAAATAGCACTGTAGTCTGGTGTGTTTGTTATATAGCACTGTAGTCTGGTGTGTTTGGTGTATAGCACTGTAGTCTGGTGTGTTTATTATATAGCACTGTAGTCTGGTGTGTTTGTTATATAGCACTGTAGTCTGGTGTGTTTGTTATATAGCACTGTAGTCTGGTGTGTTTGTTATATAGCACTGCAACCTGCTGTGTTTGTTATATAGCACTGCAACCTGGTGTGTTTGTTATATAGCACTGCAACCTGGTGTGTTTGTTATATAGCACTGCAATCTGGTGTGTTTGTTATATAGCACTGCAACCCTGTGTGTTTGTTATATAGCACTACAACCTGTTGTGTATGTTATATAGCACTGTAGTCTGGTGTGTTTGTTATATAGCACTGCAACATGGTGTGTTTGTTATATCGCACTGCAACCTGGTGTGTTTGTTATATAGCACTGTAGCCTGGTGTGTTTGTTATATAGCACTGCAGGCTAGTGTGATTGTTATATAGCACTGCAGGTTAGTGTGTTTGATATATAGCACTGCAACCTGGTGTGTTTGTTATATAGCACTGCAACCTGGTGTGTTTGTTATATAGCACTGCAACCTGATGTGTTTGTTATATAGGACTGCAACCTGGTGTGTTTGGTATATAGCACTTTAGTCTGGTGTGTTTGTTATATAGCACTGCAGGCTAGTGTGTTTGTTATATAGCACTGCAACATGGTGTGTTTGTTATATAGCACTGCAACCTGGTGTGTTTGTTATATAGCACTGCAGGCTAGTGTGTTTGTTATATAGCACTGCAACCTGGTGTGTTTGTTGTATAGCACTGTAGTCTGGTGTGTTTGTTATATAGCACTGCAGGTTAGTGTGTTTGTTGTATAGCACTGCAGGCTAGTGTGTTTGTTGTATAGCACTGCAACCTGGTGTGTTTGTTATATAGCACTGCACCTGGTGTGTTTGTTATATAGCACTGCAGGCTAGTGTGTTTGTTATATAGCACTGCAACCTGGTGTGTTTGTTATATAGCACTGTAGTCTGGTGTGTTTGTTATATAGCACTGTAGTCTGGTGTGTTTGTTATATAGCACTGCAGGCTAGTATGTTTATTATATAGCACTGTAGTCTGGTGTGGTTGTTTGTTAGATAGACTACAACCGCCCATATACTTGTCTTTACCATGAAGGTCGTAAAATTACGTAATAATACTCGACATGTTTATGAGCGTGCGTGCGTGTTTTTATAATCATAAAATATTGGAAAGTTGTTTGAACTACTCAACTTTAACAGCGGGCAGGAATTATAGTCAGCAGGCAGACAGGTGTTTCCGCTGTGTCCTAATTAGAAGTGTGAAGCCAAGGGAAAGATGATATCGATTGACCTGCTTCCTCATGTAGGACTTGTGTCTCAGACACTGATCCACACAGCTGGTCTCACAGCACAGCCAGCACACTTCATACATGTGCCAGTTGGGACATGCAGACTGGCCAGACTTGCTCCCGGGCCAATATGTCGCCAGCAACTGCCAGTGACTATTGCAATACTGTCGGCCTAAAAAGTCGATTAAAAGTCGGCAGGGTCGACTTCATTGCACCGGGTTGTTATCCAATATGGATCAGTCTCTTCCCACGGCGCGGAAAGCGTCGCACAAAGCACGAACGCCGTAGCTCTAGCGGCGACCCACAGGAGCCTCCGAAATAAATGCGTGTACCGAAGGACACGGCCCGGATTCGAACCCAAAAACTTCGGAGCCCGAGGCAGACGGCTTGACCACTTGGCCACGTAGAATCCTTGCAATATTCTCGGCCGAAATAATTTACGAACCGCTTGCTTGTGTTCGTTGGCTTGAGCTCCAACGCGAAGTCCTGTATTTCGGATGAAGGCATCCTGTTGTCCAACATCAGTGTGATGTCATACAGGACCTGAGGTTTGCGTGAGTATCCATTGTCCCATGTCTGGCTTATTGGTGTGCAGACTGGTGGTTCCTTGCCATGCAGGCAGATACTCTCCGACTTCGAAGGAATCGTCGATCCTACTGATGTTAGCCAGGACCCCGAAGGGACCTGTTGCCCAGGACGCTCGGTGTGGACGTGTCAGCAGGTCTTGGCTAGTATAGATCCCGGCCCTGGTGCCTTGGAAACACTTCCGCGTCCCTGATTGCGGCTTTAATATTACAGAGACTCTAGTTCTATATAGGGAAATTGTTGTGTGGCGCCCAGGCTCGCGTATTACACGGGGGTGTAGCAGCACACAGAATAATGCTGGTTTGTGAGATCATTTGCATGAGCACATTGACAGCGCACGTTGTCTCCACGTTACTCTCACAGGTAGAAAAACAAGAGAATTTGTATTATTGGTTGTCCATCAAGAATGATGATGACCATTCATTACATCCAGTGGGGTTGAAATTATGGAGCCGTGAATTCTAAGAAATGTTCTTTAACAATGTGGACAAAGATTGCTTGACGTTTTTGGAGGAGGATTTCCTGCAGTGGTTTTTCTGTTCTGCCTTTTCTTCACAGCTCTTGCAGTCCTGGTTGCCTCACACATGACTGCACCCTTGTGTAATGATGCACGCCACGAAAATCGGTCTCTAGCTGCAGTCTCCCAGGTGTCATGATGAATTCCAAAAGCATTCAGTGAGATTTTCAGAGTCTTTAAAGCGTTTCCACTGGCCGCCATGGGAGCGATTACCATAACTCGCTGTAAAAACATTTGTTTAGGGAGCCTGTGCGAGTTAAGTGACCAGCCCAGCGAATCTGATTCTTCATCAGTAGAGAGTGGATACTGGGCATGGACGCTCTTTCTAGGACTTCAGTGTCTGGAATCTTGTCTTGCCATTTAATCTTCAGTAGCTTCCTTAGGCAGACTGTGTGGAAGTGGTTTAATTTCCTAGCGTGTCGCTGATAAACAGTCCAGGTTTCACAAGCATATAGCAGCTGCTTTGTAGACTTTTAGCTTTGTTTGCAGGCTTATTCCATTTCTGTCCCATATATTCTTGTACAGTCTGCCAAAGGCCGCGCTGGCCTTTGAGATTCTTGCATTCACTTCGTCATCAATTGTGGTAGCTTGTGACACAGCGCCATGAGCACACATGACCATTTACTTTGATATTCGGCACAGTATGATTATTCCCTGGAGCTGGCTGGTACATAACTACAGTCTTCTCCCGGGTAGGTGGAACCCGTTAGCTTTGGACAGCAGTCCAATCAGGAGACGGAAAACTCCAAATATAAACCCCCAAGTTCAAGGTGGACCAGCGTGCTGAGGAACTGAATGGCCATGGGTTAACTGGTCATGAACGTTGGACGTCTGGCAGGCGGGCGGGGCGGCACCAGGCGTATGGACTCCTGCGGGACATCCCCTGCCTCTTCCCTAGCAAGCAGGCAATGCTATGGTGACCGTTTATTTCCTGCAATATCAAAACTTTGCCTATGGATATATTTAAACACGGGTATCGTCGCCGGAGCTACGGAGTAAGTGCTCTGCGCTTGACACATCCCTCAGAGGCTAGCGAAGAGAGAGTGAGGAGGAGAAGACGAGAAATGGTGTGAGAAGACGGCATAGAAATAGGAGGGCAGGCGCCATGAGAACAAGACGAAAAGTGGAGAGACTAGGTTTCAACTATGTAAGAGAATTGTCGCAGTGCCAGACAGAGAGGTCCTGTATTGGAGAGACTAATATATGATTTTGACGTCCTCATGCTCCAGGAGATAAATACAGACAAATACCATTGCCCTGGGTACGCCAGTTATATAAACCCTACTGGGCAGAAGAGACATGGACAAGGTCTGCTAGTGAAGGAAGGAGTGAAGCATGTGGTACTTGACTTGAGTCAGTGGAATCACAGTGCAAGCGAGGCCCAGGGTATACAAATGGAGATTGGTGGCTTAAGTTGGAACATCATAAATGTATATGCCACAGTGGACTTTTTTGTCAGAAAGGAGCATTGGGACTGGCTTAAGGAATTGGAGGAATTACCAGGTTATAGACTACTCATATGTGAAGACTTCAATGCAAGGAACAGAGATTGGGACAGTAGTGGAGAAAACCGACAGGGAATTGCCCTTGCGGATGCCATGGTGGACTCCGATGTGGTCTGCATAAATGATGGTAGGCCGACAAGAATGGCAATGAGGCCTGGCGATGCAGACACAGCTATTGACTTGGCACTTGTCTCCAAGTCATCAGTCCTTGATGTAAAGTGGACTGTTTTGAATGACCATGGGAGTGATCACATGCCATGCTCAGTCCTGATCTCTAAACCCAGGAAAGTTAAAGCTGGGAGAGCGCGGACCGATTGCCTTCTTGGACGCCTCAGACAAGGGGCATGCAACAGGACTGTTAAAACTCCCTTTTTGCAACCCCCATGGTGGACCCCAGAAGTAGACCATGTTTGGAAAGCAAAGAGAGCTGCAGTGAAGCAGCTAAAGAAAGTGCGACAGACACTTCGAAGCTCACGAGAGGAAGTGGACACAGCGGAAAACGTCAAGAAAGACAAGGTGGAGGTTTTTAAGCGCTGTGCTGCAGATGCCAAAAAGGCAAAATGGGAATGTTTCATGAAGGAGATTGGAGGTGATGAAACACTGCGAAAATTCTGGAAACTGCACAGGCAAATGCAGAGAAAAGATCGGCCTATGACAGTGGGAACAATTTAAAGAGATGATGGTGTGCGCATGACAACAGACAAAGAGAAAGGGGAGGCGTTTCTCCAGAGATTTTTAGAGCAGACCAATCATAATGATACGGACATCAGGGATGCATGCAGTTAGAGAGGAGTTATCTGGCACCACGAAGAATATGCAGTATGAAGACATCATTAGGGTGGAAGATGTTAAACACATTTTGAAAAAGGCAAAAGACATGGCGCCAAGGACCGATGAGGTCAGGTATGGCCACATGAATGGTTTGAGTGATGCAGACCTGGACGAGATGACCGACTGATTTAACCAGAGCATTAGGACAGCATCAGTACCGCAGGATTGGGTGCACAGTTATCTCATCCCTCTCCCAAAACCGTTCAAGGATCATTCAAAGCTTAGCGGCTTTAGGATCTTCAATCACCCTTCAAATTACATTTGGGAAGGTTTTAGAGAAGATAGTCGCTGTTAAGCTGCAGGATATTTTGGAAAGGGGAAGCTTCTTCCAAGAGGCCCGGGGAGCTACAGGTCAGGAAATGATACCTGGTCAAATGCAGCCACTTTTGCCTTTGATGTTTATGAGGAGGTCCAGAGTAGACAGGAAACGATGGCAGTAGCGCTTGATCTCGAGGATGCGTACAATAGAGTTCGATATATTTTGATGACCGCACTGAACGAGAAGGGGGTCAATCCCTGGTTGGTGAACTGGATAGCAGCCGTCCTGCACTCTCGTCGGGTTGCTCTCCGTCTGGGCGCATGGACCTCAGAGCCATATATGTTAACCCCGGGACTGCCACAGGGATCTGCAGTCTCACCGGTGCTCTTTAATGTGTATACGAGCAAGATTGCAAACCTAGAAGCACCAGGGGTTGGAAGAATACTAACATTTGCAGATGATATTCTTGCATATAGGCAGGGGAGAGATAGGGAGCAAACAGCCCAGGAGTTACAGGCGACAGTAGATAAAGTGATTGACTGGTGCACAGAAATGAGTGCTGTCATCCACCCGGAAAAGGCGGCTGTTTTGTTGTGCTCTCTGGACAACAGGATTGTAAGAGCTGATGTCCCAAGCCTCGCAATAGATGGTAGAAATGTCAGCAGATAGAAAAAACTGAAGTATCTGGGGATCACGTTTGACAGGAGCCTATCCTTCAAGGACCATGTGGAGACGGTTGTGACAAGATCTCAAAAGGGACTCAGTGCACTTAAAACTATGGCTGCAATGGACACATAGCAGAGAATGCTTTTCACACTATACCAGCACTTGATCCTCTCAGTAATTGATTATGGATTAGGTCTGCTCACTGTCTCAGAGAGTCAGCTGGTAAAGTTAGAACGCATACAGAACGAAGCTATGCGGGTCATTCTTGGATGCACTAGAGACACCCCAGTAGTGTGTATGCGTTACATCCTTGGTCTGCCGAGTGTTGCTGGTAGGCTCAAGGTGATGCAAGCGAAGGCATACCTCAGAGTAACTGCAGACACAGACCACCCACTGCATGAGGCGCTGGACGCAGTTAAGGGTCAGCGACTGATAAGAGGGAAATCATGGATGGCTCCGGCGGAGGATACGATCAGACAGGTATGACCCTTGGAGAACATTAGGCGTGGAGAGGAGTAGATCAGAGTGCCAGCGGAGCAGTCAGACTTGTGCAGAGTTATAATCACATTAAGCCGGGAGTGCAGGGAGTGTCCAGCAGGGGCCACGGAAGTGGAAATCCAGCAACTAATTCAGGACAATGGTCACTCGGCTGTGATTATCTACACAGATGGTTCGGTGTCAAGAGGTGAGAGAAGTGGCTGGGGGTTCATCGCCAAAGCTAATGGTCGATGTTTGGGGCAGGAGAGCCTGGCATATGATACCACAACATCCAGCTTAAGAATGGAGGTGGAGGCAGTCACTGCGGCTCTCCGCTGGATGGAGAATACCACACACACACACACACACACACACACACACACACACACACACACACATCGTGATTGTAACTGACTCAGAAAGCATGCTGACGAGGGTGAGGACGGGCAGGCTTCGTGCGGAGTGGCTTGCTTCGCTTCGGAGGTCACGGGTGACAAGCATCGCCTGGATCTTTTCTCCGGGGCATGCCGGTGTGCTGGGAAATGAACAGGCGGACAGATTGGCTGGCTCTGCAAAACTTGGTGGAGTATTGATACATGACAAGGCAGATGTGGTTGCGGCCTTGTGGGAGCACGTGCACACCTCGTAGGAGCAAATGGATTACCATGGTCTGGCAAGAATGACACAGCAAGGAGAGACGAGGGGATGTGGCCGACGCTCAACGCTCAGAGGAAAGGCGAGGCGGACTTATAATCAGATTGCTACTGGTACTATTAGTGTTGGAACTCTTCGCTGGCTACTGAGAATGGGGACGGAGCACTTATGGGAATGACCCGAATGCTGTGATGTTGATTCCTAAATCAATCAATCAATCAATCATCAATCAAGACTTCTCCAAGTTGATATTGAGCCCAAAGTTGGCACAGGCATGTGAGAAAGCTGAAATATTGTGTTGCATGTCCGTCTCTGAGTTGGCGTATAGAGCGCAATCATCAGCAAACAGGAGCTCTCTGACGGTGTCGCTGTTAATTTTTGTTTCAGCTTTCAGCCTTCTGAGATTTAATAACTTTACATCCATGCGGTAGTTGATGTCTATTCCAATGTCATTGCTCTCGAAGGCATTCGTCAACATAGCTGAAAACATGAGGCTGAACAGTGTTGGTGCCAGGACACATCCTTGCTTCACCCCATTGGTGACAGGAAAGGGCTCAGACAGTTCACCATTTTCCTGTACTCTTGCCTACTTCCGGTTTCAAGATGGTGACGGACGGGCGTGTTGTTTTGTGTTCGTTAACTTTTTCGCGTAGGGGATGGATTTATTCATCTCTTGCGTGTAATCGGTGTGCCAGGATGTAAAACCAGGAGTTTCTACTCAAGATCTGCGCGGGTGCTACGGAGTTCGTGCATCGAGCGAAGCCATCCTTGAGTGAATTTTCAGCGGGCGTGTGTGGTTCTCAAAAGTCTGTGTTTACGTTTTTTCAACATGGCGGAACAACGTGTGTTTTCCGAGCGATCAGCAGTCAACATAACGAAGCGGCGTGGCAGCCGCGCAGGGAAAAAGAAGCAAGGTAAGCGCGGTGGCTTGAGACGGTTTAGACTCAAGTGTCACCGTCTAGGACTCAGGAACATCCGTATTCTATATTGGAACTGTGCCAGTGTAAAACAACGGGGCTCTATTTTAGAAACCCTAGTTTACAGGATCGACATTGTAGCACTCCAGGAGACGAGACTGGGCGATCAGCTACTCCGAATTGAAAGCTTCAAATGTTTCTACAACAGACATCTGGGAACGGCGATTCTCGTTCGCGACAGCATGGTGGCGTCAGAGCTAGACATGTCCAGTTGGGACAGTGACGATATACAAATACAGGCGTTGAGAGTTCATTCCAGTATACCATTCGTGTTGGTTAATGTTTATGCCCGCAATGCGAGTATGGACGCCCAGAAGTGGCAGTGCTTAAGTTGCATATTAGGCCACGAGAGAAATGTTATTTTCTGTGGTGATTTCAACGCTAAAGGCAGAGCATGGGGAAACACTTCCTCCAATACACAAGGGGAGGAGCTCGAGACTGCACTGGAAACCATCGACCTGGTTTGTATCAACAGCGGCTGTGTCACCAGGACAGCAAGCCGTCCAGACGATGAGGACAGTGCTATTGATCTGGCGCTAGTTTCACCTTCACTCACTACAGTGTGTAGATGGGGTGTCCTAGGACACCATGGCAGCGACCACCACCCATGCAGCATATTGGTGGAGAAAGGCAGAACCAGGCAGCACAAGCTAAAGGTAAAGACGTTCCAGTATGACAGTACAGGGCAAGATGTGGTGAGTAAAATAAGACGTGACAAGCGCAGAACGTGTCAGGGCAGGAAAAAAAGCTGGGAGCAGCCACCGTGGTGGAGTTTCGAGGTGGAGAAGGCTTGGGTGGATAAGCGTAGTGCTGTAAGGAGATGGCAAAATGCCAAGAAGAACAGAGCTGGTCATCCTAGTCCCTGCTTGCACTTAGAAAGAGAGATGCACACAAAAGTAAGCTATTTCAAAAAACTGGTCAAGGTGGTGAAAAGCGAAAAATGGGCAGAGGTGTGTCAAAGAGTAAGCACAGACAAGTCACTGAAATTGTTCTGGCGACTACATAAAAGCATGAGTGGTGTAGTCAAGAATAAGAGCATTTCTGACTTCCAAGGTGCTGACCTCATCTGGCAGAGGACTGACGAGGACAAGGGCAAAGCTCTCTTTGAACGCTACCTTGAGCAGAGCAACCAGACAGACATGGGAGGCAGGAATCTGGCCAAGGAGGTCACCTCAGACAGATGCAAGGCCCAGAACACTTCGGATGGAGACACAGTGACAGTGAAAGAAATCAAGGCTGTGCTTCGACGATCAAAAAACAGTGCTCCAGGTCCTGATGGCATAAGATACGACGACATAAATAGGTGTACCGACAATGAGCTAGAGAAACTAGCAGACATGTACAACAACAGTATAGGGAGTGCTAGCATCAAGGAGGAATGGTTACACAGCTATCTGATTCCCTTGCCGAAGCCTGACAAAGACCACAAAAAAATTCAGGGATATCGAATTATAACCATGCAGAATACAATAGGCAAGCTGCTGGAGAAGGTAATTGCCAGGAAAATATCAAGCCAACTAGAGAGGCAAGGTGTTTTCCCACCTACCCTGGGTGGGTACCGTCCAAAAAGAGAAACCTGGACCAATGCAGCAGTCTTTGCCCACGATGTCTATGAAGGTTTCCACTCAGGCACTGAAACCGTTGCTGCAGCGATTGATCTTGAGGACGCATACAACAGAGTACCACTGGATTTTTTAATGTTTCAGCTTCTTGAACTAAACGTAAGTCCATTCCTCCTTAGTTGGATCGCTGCAGCCCTCTTCCAACGGAAAGTAGTTTTTAGATGTGGCAGTTGGACTTCGGAACCCACAACAATATATCCTGGCCTACCACAGGGATCACCATTATCTCCGGTACTGTTCAACGCCTACACAGTGAGAATCACCAGTGAGCAGATCACTGGACCTGGCAGGACATTGTCATATGCCGATGATGTTTTAGTGTATCGTCAGGGTAAGGATAGAGAGGAGGTTGCTGTGGAACTACAAACCGAACTCAATCGCATAAGTACTTGGTGTGATGAAGCTGGGGCAATGGTCAACCCAACAAAGGCAACAGTGACTTGGTTCTCGTTGAATAATCATATTGTCAACAATCCAACACCAACTGTAATGCTGTGTTCAGAGACGGTGGAAAGAACGCAGGCAATGAATTACCTGGGGATACGGTTTGATCGAAGCCTTGCTTATAATGTGCACATAGACCAGGTGATAACAAAGGCCAAGCGGGGTTTGGCAGCGATGCGGGTGATGGCGGCAGCAAACTGTGAGCAGCGCCATCTATGTCTTCTGTACGAGGGGCTGGTCACGTCTGTTTTGGAGTATGCAATGGCAATCCTGACTGTCAGCCATAAGCAGATAGAAAGGATGGAAAGGATACAGAATGAAGCTATGCGCATTATTCTTGGATGTACAAGAGATACAGCATGCAGGGCGATGCGCTACCTTCTTGATTTTCCAACCATTGAAGAGAGAATGCAAGTCTGCAGGGCACGCGCCTACCTCAGAATTAACGCAAACACACAACATCCACTGCATAGTGAAATTAGGAAGGTGAAGGGCAGCAGGTTAAAAAGAGGACGGTCGTGGATGGGTCAAGCCGAAGACATTCTTCAACAGGTGTGTTCACTTGAAGACTTAGAACCTGACGAGGAGTGGGTGCAAGTGCCAACAGACTTCTGCACATCCTTTTCAGTTTGCATCCAACTAGATAGAAAATGCAGACAAGAAAATCCGGCTGCTGTTGAGGCTGAAGTACAAGCGTTGATTTTCGAGAATTAGCTAGACAGTGACGCGGTCATCTACACAGATGGGTCGGTCGTCCGACATGTGAGAAGCTCATGGGCCTTTACAGCTCGGGCCGGAGGGAGAATTGTGAAGGAGGACTCTGGTGCTTTCACTGAAACCACAAGTAGCCTGACCATGGAAGTCATGGCAGTAAGTAAAGCAATAACATGGCTCGAGACACAGACATTCACTAGGGCTTGTTTCCTTAGCGACTCAATGAACATGATCAAGAGGATAGAGGAGGGGTCGATCCGAAGAGAATGGTTGCTGCCTCTGAAGCGGTCTCGGCTGGCAAAGATTAGTTTCATCCTCGTGCCAGGGCATGCGGGAGTACAAGGAAATGAGCGGGCTGACAAGCTCGCAGGTGAGGCTACTGTGGAGGGCGGACGCGCCATGGACCAGGCTGACATTCTGAATGCTCTACGTCAGTGGTTCTCAACCTTTTTTGGCCCATTCCCCCCTTCACCATATTTTCAGAATGCCATCCCCCCCCTTCCTATAAAAAATGTGGCCCGTTCCCCCCTTCACCGTATTTTCAGAACGTCATTCCCCCCCTTTCATATTTCCTATCTAAAAATCCCCTCACCCCTACACAGTATACGTAAAAGTGGAAGGCAAATGTAATAGCATATACTAAAACAAGTCTAGACATCCACATAAAACATGATTTGTGGGTCCACTTACTTTATAAAAATGAATTTTAGAAGGACGAGACATACATAACTGTAAAGTATGAAGGGAAAAACTATGTCAAGTAATCGGTTCTTGTATTAACACGATCTTGAAATGGTCTTCATTCCCCCCCCCCCCCCCTGGAAACCCTGAAATTCCCCCCTGGGGGGGGGGGGGGGAATTCCCCACCGGTTGAGAACCACTGCTCTATGAGAAGTGAGACTTTTGCAAGAACCAAGTGATGACTGTGAATCTACAACAATGGCCAGACTGCGAGAGCAGCAAATTAAAAGAGGGGTGGCCAAACAAGAACACTACGCAGGAAGCCAAAGAAGATTGATAAACCAACACAGAACTGGCGTCGTTAGCCGCTACACGCTGCGGGATTTGCTGAGGAGGGGATCCGAGCACTTATGGACTGAATGGTCCGATGTGCAACGAGGATGATCTGTCGACTAACTAACTAACTTACCTACATCCCATCACGAAATAGCCGCACTATTTAGACAAACTTTCGTGGACAGCCATATTTTGCCACAATCTACCACAGCCCTTCTCTGCTGACTGTATCAAAAGCCTTGGTAAGGTCAATGAAAGTGGAGAACATTTCGGAGTTCTGTTCCTAACATTTCTCTTGCAGCTGCCTTGCAGCGAAAATCATGTCAACAGTTTCTCTTTCTTTTCTGAAGCCACATTGACTCTCAGGAAGAAGACCTTGATCGGGATGGGCCGTGAGGTGATTGAGAAGAATTCTGGCGAGTATCTTCCCTGCAATTGAAAGCAAGGAGATGCCTTTGTGGTTGTCACAGGATTGGCGGTTTCCTTTACGTTTGTAAAGGTGGACTATTGACGCGTCCTTGAAATCTTGTGGCATGGTCTCGTTCACCCATATGTTTGTAAAGACTTGGTGAAGCTGCTCTGTTAGGACCGGCCCACCTGCCTTGTATATATCTGCTGGGATGGAGTCAGGACCAGGTGCCTTGCCGCTGGAGAGTTGCTGGATGGCTTTGTTTACTTCCACTATGGTTGGCAGGTCATCAAGTGTATCATTAGTGGGAACTTGAGGAAGGCAGTTGATGGTTTCATCATCGAAGAAGGAAGTTGCATTTAAGATGTTGCTGAAATGCTCTGCCCAGCGTTGAAGGATTTCTTTCTTATCGGTGACCAATGTTCCCCCAGCTACACTGAGGAGGGGAACTATGCCTGGTGATGTAGGACCATAGAACGTTTTCAATGATTCGTAGAAGATTTTCATATCATGTCTGTCAGCAAAGCCTTGAATTTCATCAGCCTTGCTGCTCAGCCAGGAGTCCCGCATGTGCTGAAGTTTCTGCTGTACTACTCTCTGAATGTTCTTGAAGGCATATTTTTTATGTTCACTTCGGGTCATTGAAATGTGCCTTGAGGAGAAAATGTTTCTCGGCCAGCAATTGGTTGATGTCTTCGGAGTTTTCATCAAAGCAGTCTTTATGTTTTCGGGGGGGGGGGGGGGGGGAGAGGGTTGGACCCAGGATATCCATAGGAGTGTTGTAGATTATGTCCTTTAGGGCTCTTCACTCTGTTTCTACATCCTGTTTAGCTGCAGCATTGGGCTTGAGGCGGTCTTCCAGCATATTTTCAAACGACAGCTGCATTTTCTTGCTGTTTTGGCGGGTGACATCTTTTTTTTTTTTGCACCATTGAGGACGTCGTGGTGGTTTGATGTGCATGTTTATTTTCGAGATAATGAGATGATGGTCTGTCTAACATTCGACACCACACATGGATTTTGTAACTCGAACATCTTGTCTGTCACTCCTCCTGACGATGACATAGTCAACGAGGTGCCAGTGTTTCGAGCGAGGGTGCATCTACGATGTCCTATTTCTCATGTGAAGACGGAAAATTGTGTTGGTAATCAGGAGATCGTGTTCGGCACATGTCTGAAGAAGGAGGAGTCCATTGCTGTTACAATTTCCGACTCCGTGCTTTCAAATAATGCCACTCCAAGAGGTGGTGTCCGTGCCTACTCTGGCATTGAAATCCCCAAGGAGTATAAGTTTGTCTCCTTTGGGAACAGATGTTAATACACTGTGCAGGTCCTCATAGAACTTGTTCTTGACATCATCTTCATTAGGCATAGTTGGTGCGTAGACACAATGGTTGCATGCTTCCTTCCATTCAGCAGGGGCAACTTAATGGTCATAAGCCTGTCGTTTATAGCCTTTGAAATCCAGCTAGTTTGCCAACCAGAGCCGACTTAATGGTAAATCCCACACAGGACTGGCGTCTTTCCTCGCTTTTCCTCCCACTCCAGAAAAAATGTGTAGACGGCACCTACTTCACAGATTTGGCCTTATTCTGCAAGTCGTGTCTCGCTCAAGGCTGCAATGTCAATGTTGTACCTGCCCAGCTCTCTCCCAATCAGTGCTGTTCGTCTCTCTGGGCCCGACGCGCCGTTTCTATCAAGTAGGGTGCGTACATTCCAAGTTCCGATTGTTAAGGGAATATGTTTTGCTCTTTTTTTTAAATGTCGACCGCAGTATAGGATACCCACGAACCACGGCTAGCTGGTTAGGTAATGATGGAGCAGACAATGTTTAGGGCACCTGTTCTAGCCCCTTCCTCATGCTATGGAGGTGGGCAGTGTGTTCCTATAGAGGGCTGCTCAGTCGCCCAGGAGGCTGCCGACTCCTACTGCTGCTCCGGTCAGTAGAAAACGACCATATGGCCTGAGCCGCCTGTGTGCAGGTCTGCGACTACGGCTGCCAACGTACCCACGCCTGCCGCTCGCCCATCGCAACAGGGTATGAAGGTGATATATGACGTTGGATGAAGAATGACTTGCGCGATGAATTGGATTAAAGTGAGGAAGAGTTGCGCAATTCGTCGACCTCACTCTCTCGCCTGAGTCCATCTGAGTCCAGTGGCAAGACAAGTCAAGACGACTGGAGACAATACAGGTGCATTGGATGACCAGAGCACTCTAAGTATCTTGCCTTGCTCATTACGTTCCGCAACACTTTGCAGGTAAACGCCGTCTTGCCCGTTGAATCAGAAATTGTATTGATCCTCCAGCGTCGACACGTGCAGACACTCAAAACAGTTTCCCCGTTGTGAATTTGAATAATGAAGACAAACATAGGGGGACAATCGCATCAAGGGGTGACATCGTATACCTATTTGGATAGTAATGGGCACAAACGTGGGCAAACAGAAATAGATGTTACAATAAGAACACAAAAACAAGAGGAAATGTGTGACAGCCAAACAAAATCACACCCTTTACCAAACTTAGAACATATGATTGTAACGTTGAACCAGTACTGCTGTATAATACAATGATTACAACAATTAATGATACATTACAAACACTCATTGACTTGTGCCTGCGCAAAATAGGTCAAAACTGGTATGACAGAATCACGAAATGTGGAGCTCATGGAGGGAGGGAGGGAGGGAGGGAGCGAGAGGGAAGGAGAGGGAGGGAGGGAGAAAGAGAGAGAGAGAGAGAGAGAGAGAGAGAGAGAGAGAGAGAGAGAGAGAGAGAGAGAGAGAGAGAGAGAGAGAGAGAGAGAGAGAGATTAAAAGACAGATTCCGCAGAAGAAAAGAGGTGGAGAAAAGAGGCGGCGCGGGACAGGACACACTTTAAGAAATGCATAACTGTATAATTAGACGGTGTCCGCTGACAGGCCGTCTCCGTGGCGAAGGCCTTACGGACACGGTTCGTTATTCCGTATACACGCTTTCGAAACACAGCTTCGCGCGATTAGGCGGCAAACCGCGTTGCGTTGGTTTTGCGTTGGTATCGATGCTGGTCGTTCAGAATTCAATGGCAAACTACTGAACGTAAACTTGCCAAGAGATCACAGCGGCAGAAAAGCTGGTGTTGACTGCGATGTCCTGTAAAAAGGATATGGAAAAAAAAAACATGTAGACAAATACAAGCACCACTGACGATCGTGTCCCACTATGTAGACAAATAGATAAGACTGTCTCTCTCACCTACACACGCACACCACGCCGCACAGACTGTCTTTCTCTCTCACCTACACACACACACAAACACACACACACACACACCACGTGCACATACTCTCTCTCTCTCTCTCTCTCTCTCTCTCACCCACAGACGTACACCCACGCACCACGGCGCACAGAATCTCTCTCTCACCTACACACACCCACACACACCCACATACACACCACGGCGTACAGACTGTCTCTCTCTCTCGCCTACAGACGCACACCCACACCCACACACACCACGGCGCACAGACTCTCTCTCTCTCTCTCACACACACACACACACTCCTACACACACCACGGCACACAGACTCTCTCTCTCTCTCTCTCTCTCTCACACACACACTCCTACACACACACCACGGCGCACAGACTCTCTCTCTCTCTCTCTCTCTCACACACACACTCCTACACACACACCACGGCACACAGACTCTCTCTCTCTCTCTCTCTCTATCTCTCTCTCTCACACACACACACTCCTACACACACACCACGGCACACAGACTCTCTCTCTCTCTCTCTCTCTCTCACACACACACACACACTCCTACACACACACCACGGCACACAGACTCCAGACTCTCTCTCTCTCTCTCTCTCTCTCTCTCTCTCTCTCTCTCTCTCTCTCTCTCTCTCTCTCCTACACGCGCACACACAGTGCACAGACTGTCTTACCAATGATGCCCGAACCAATGATTGAATTAATAAAGTTGAATGAGGTCATGGGGATGGAGCTGCGTGGCTTGCCATCATCCTTCTCCTCCATCAGCCCCCGGGTGTCGCTGACACTTGAGGTGTCCGAGAAATCCGACATGGTCTGCAATGCAACGAGCAGACATCATCAGTGGACAACTACACTATAACGCAACACACCATCAGTGGACAACTACACTATACAGCAACACATCATCAGTGGACAACTACACTATACAGCAACACATCATCAGTGGACAACTACACTATACAGCAACACATCATCAGTGGACAACTACACTATAAGTCAACACATCATCAGTGGAAAACTACACTATACAGCAACACATCATCAGTGGACAACTACACTATAAGTCAACACATCATCAGTGGACAACTACACTATACAGCAACACATCATCAGTGGACAACTACACTATAAGTCAACACATCATCAGTGGACAACTACACTATAAGTCAACACATCATCAGTGGAAAACTACACTATACAGCAACACATCATCAGTGGACAACTACACTATAAGTCAATACATCATCAGTGGACAACTACACTATAAGTCAACACATCATCAGTGGAAAACTACACTATAAGTCAACACATCATCAGTGGAAAACTACACTATAAGTCAACACATCATCAGTGGAAAACTACACTATAAGTCAACACATCATCAGTGGACAACTACACTATAAGTCAACACATCGTCAGTGGAAAACACTGTAAAGCTAACATAAGCAACATGGGAAACAACACAATTGACAGAAACAACAGGGGGCAACAACACAATAAACAGAAACAACAGGGGGAAATGACACAATAAACAGAAACAACAGGGGGAAATGACACAATAAACAGAAACAACAGGGGGAAATGACACAATAAACAGAAAAAACAGGGGGAAATGACACAATAAACAGAAACAACAGGGGGAAATGACGCAATAAACAGAAACAATAGGGGGAAACGATATAATAAACAGAAACAATTGGGGGAAACGATATAATAAACAGAAACAATAGGGGGAAACGATATAATAAACAGAAACAACAGGGGGCAACAACACAATAAACAGAAACAACAGGGGGCAACAACACAATAAACAGAAACAACATGGGGCAACAACACAATAAACAGAAACAACAGGGGGAAATGACACAATAAACAGAAACAACAGGGGGAAATGACACAATAAACAGAAACAACAGGGGGCAACGACACAATAAACAGAAACAACAGGGGGCAACAACACAATAAACAGAAACAACATGGGAAGCAACACAATAAACAGAAACAACAGGGGGCAACAACACAATAAACAGAAACAACAGGGGGAAATGACACAATAAACAGAAACAACAGGGGGAAATGACACAATAAACAGAAACAACAGGTGGAAATGACACAATAAACAGAAACAACAGGGGGAAATGACACAATAAACAGAAACAACAGGGGGAAATGACACAATAAACAGAAACAATAGGTGGAAATGACACAATAAACAGAAACAACATGGGGAAATGACACAATAAACAGAAACAACAGGGGGAAATGACACAATAAACAGAAACAACAGGGGGATATGACACAATAAACAGAAACAACAGGGGGAAATGACACAATAAACAGAAACAACAGGGGGAAATGACACAATAAACAGAAACAACAGGGGGAAATGACACAATAAACAGAAACAACAGGGAGAAATGACACAATAAACAGAAACAACAGGGGGAAATGACGCAATAAACAGAAACAATAGGGGGAAACGATATAATAAACAGAAACAATTGGGGGAAACGATATAATAAACAGAAACAATAGGGGGAAACGATATAATAAACAGAAACAACAGGGGAAACGATATAATAAACAGAAACAACAGGGGGAAACGATATAATAAACAGAAACAACAGGGGGAAACGACACAATAAACAGAAACAACAGGGGGAAACGATATAATAAACAGAAACAATAGGGGGCAATGACACAATAAACAGAAACATTGGGGCAACAACACAATACATAGAAACAACAGGGGCAACAACACATGTTTTAAGAGACACCAGCCTACAGAAAGCGGTGAGCCCTCAAGCCAGCCTGCTGACATGTTTCACAGACACCAGCCTACAGACATTTTTCAGCCCTCAAATCAGTCTGCTGGCATGTTTCACAGACTCCAGCCTACAGACATTTGTGAGCTCTCAAGCAGCCTGCTGGCATGTTTCACAGACTCCAGCCTACAGACAGCCCTCAAGCAGCCTGCTGGCATGTTTCACAGACTCCAGCCTACATAGATTGGTGAGCCCTCAAGCAGCCTGCTGGCATGTTTCACAGACCCCAGTCTACAGAAAGCGATGAGGCCCCCCCCCCCCCCACCAAGCCAGCCTGCTGGCATGTTTCACATACTCCAGCCTACAGACATTGGTGAACCCCCAAGACAGCCTGCTGGCATGTTTCACAGACAACAGTCTACAGACATTGGTGAGCAGTCAAGCTGGCATGTTTCACATACTTCAGTCTACAGACAGCGGTGAGCCCTCAAGACAGCCTGCTGACATGTTTCAGAGACTCCAGTCTACAGACAGCGGTGAGCAGTCAAGACAGCCTGCTGACATGTTCCACAGACTCTAGTCTACAGACAGCGGTGAGCCCTCAAGACAGCCTGCTGACATGTTTCAGAGACTCCAGTCCACAGACTCGGCGCACATATCCACGCACCTCACAGAGGTAGGTTTTTCTGTAAATCAGGCGCCAGCACTTCAAACATGGCGGTGATTTCCCCGCGGTGGAGGGACATTAGCCGGGCGAGGGGAGCCATCACGTGTGCCACTCATCCGCACGCACGTGCCTGACCACGCGCGCAGATCCATCAATCTAATTATAGAGCCGTGATCTATACAAATTAGACACCAGTGTTCCGACCCCGATCCCGGTCAACTTTGGCTTGTGAGAATCTTTCTGCCATGTTCTGAAGGCCCTCGGCAGCTGACGCTAGTTCCCTGAACCACGCCTTCCCGCCCATACCCGGCCCCGACTTGGGCTCTTCTCTCTTCTCCAGCGCTGAAGTCGAAGACGGAGGAGAACTGAAAGACTACCAGCAGAAAACATACACATTCAACCTTGTTCCCGGTTAAATATTTCCCCAGACATGTTTGTCGCCAAAAGAAATCTGTAAATTCTGCACCAAATCGGAAGTCAAAGACACTCCACAGTCGCAAATTCCATATATCATAATCATGAAAAGTGGCGATGGGCGTAGGCGAGCACGTCTCGCGGTCCCACAGGGCGGGAGCTACGGTGGTCGTGCTCAGATATCAATCCGCTCAGCTGATAGAATAGTTCTGTACCACTGTTCGCTCACCGCATCTAGCAGCATAGCACTGCGGCACGGCTGTACGTGTTATGGGATTCTGGTTGTAATCTCTACCAGACATATTCCATCCGATGGTATGACAGCTTCAAGAAAGTTGACCAGTGTCAGATGTTTCCCATGCGGCTGGATGTGGCACTGTGGTGTGTCTGTCCTCTTGAAGGCGTGTCTGTCCTCTTGAAGGCGTGTCTGTCCTCTAGGAGACGTGTCACTTGTGTCAGATGTGTCCCATGCGGCTGGATGTGGCACTGTGGTGTGTCTGTCCTCTAGGAGACGTGTCACTTGTGTCAGATGTGTCCCATGCGACTGGATGTGGCACTGTGGTGTGTCTGTCCTCTAGGAGACGTGTCACTTGTGTCAGATGTGTCCCATGTAGCTGGATGTGGCACTGTGGTGTGTGTGTCCTCTAGGAGACGTGTCACTTGTGTCAGATGTGTCCCATGCGGCTGGATGTGGCACTGTGGTGTGTGTGTCCTCTAGGAGACGTGTCACTTGTGTCAGATGTGTCCCATGCGGCTGGATGTGGCACTGTGTGTGTCTGTCCTCTAGGAGACGTGTCACTTGTGTGAGATGTGACCCATGTAGCTGGATGTGGCACTGTGGTGTGTCTGTCCTCTTGGAGACATGTCCCAAGTAGCTGTATGTGGCACTGCTGTGTGTCTGTCCTCTGGGAGATGTGTCCCATGCACCAGGATGTGGCATGTGGCATGTGGCATATGGCATGTGACATGTGGCGTGTCTGTCCTCTTGTAGACGTGTCACACTACTATCAGACGACCAACAGGGTGACTTAGAATGTCAAGGCCGAAAGAGAGCAGCAGAGGGAGAATTATGGGATCTGATCATGGAGGTGAATGGCAGTGAGTATTACATTATTACATAACCCAGAGTGTATTACCTTATATAATCCAGTGTGTATTACATAATATAACCCACAGAGCCATAACCCAGATATAACCCAGTGTTTATTACATTACATAACCCAGCGAGTATTAAATTATATAATAAAAGCTAGTATAACATTACATAACCCAGCGAGTCTTACATTATATAATAAAGCTAGTATACCATTAGATAACCCAGCGAGTATTACATTACATAACTCAGCGAGTATTACATTACATAACACATAAAGTATTACATTACATAATCCATCGTGTATTACATTACATAACCCATCGTGTATTACATTACATAACCCAGCGAGTATTACATTACAGAACCCATAGTGTATTACATTACATAACCCAGTGAGTATTATATTACATAACCCAGTGAGTATTACTTTACATAACCCAGCCAGTATTCTATTAGATACCCCAGCGAGCATTATATAATACAACGCAGCGAGTAGTACATTGTATAATCCAGCCAGTATTTCCTTACATATAATTGTCAAAGACTCAACCGCTTCCCCTCCGCCAGGGAGAGCGGTCAATCCTGGAGGGACCAGGAGGAGATACGGTGCCCGAGGCAAGAGCAGGGGAGATGAGGGAATCGTGGAAGGTTAGCCACTCCCTCAGAATACACGCAGGCGGTGTTCAGAGAGTTAGCACTCTAATCACGATACCACCGCACATCATGAAGCCAGAGCACAGTTGAGTAGACACTCAACAGGCCACGTTTTGCCAGCAGCGTGCGATGTGAGGTAACACGCACGAAGGAGAAGGTCACCCCCGCGGGGTGTGTAACCACGGGAGAGATGTCCGGCAGACGGGAGACTGGACTTGGGGCGTTCACATCGTTTAGAGTAACGTTAGGAGTTGTGTGTTCACTAGTAGATAGAGTTAGCATAGGGTTAGCAGTTTGTGTTAGATAATTCTGTGGCTATATATTGTGTATTGCATTAGCGACTGTTTACCGCTTGTAAGCGAGCCAACGGCAATAAAATGGACCATGCATTTTGCCTCCCACACGACTTGCAAGTTGTCTTGTACGAGTGTGTGAGAAGTACCCGATGATGCCTGTCAGTTAAGTTGTTGACAGGCCAGGGTAATTGTGGTTGTCAGAAGTGAAGCTTGAATGTAATATTCAAGCTACTCCACTCGTCCACGAGGCTAGACTAGGGTTTAATTTTTGTAGTAACGATAATTTGTGCAGACAGGAGAATTTGCGAGCTAGAAATATGCCTATCGTGACAAAATAGTGTTTAATTGTGTTTATGATATATTTATTGAATGAAATCATGTATTCTTCGAAACTGTAAGTATTATTATTCTTATTTTTCTGATATTTATTTATATATTCACCTTTTTATTGAGAAATGAGTACCAAAAATGATTCACGGCGGAGCGATACAAAGCCAGCCGACAATATCGATTTTTCATCGCGCTGTGCTGTGACGTCAGATGATTGACAAACAGTCGTCTGGGCTCATTAGCATACAGCAATCGAGTGTGTAGAGAATTGCTAAACGGCTGCCCGCCTGAATCGGTACGTTATATCATTTATTATTTATTTATTTCAACTACTAAAGGAATATATTTATTTATTTAAACATTATGATGTTATTTTTATTTCTTTAAAAAAAGATATGCATATTTTCGGTCATATTTTCCCTGTGTTTACCGTCACGATGGAACTATTTTTTGGCCTGGCAGATGATACTTGCCTGCACAACACGTACAGAAAGTAAAGAGATTAGTAACATAAGGCAATAACTGATAGAGCAAAGACAGGACATTGACATTTAATTTATTTAATACATATTCTAGTTGTTCGTAAATCTGTCTGTCATTGTCTAAGTCATTGTCCATAGGGGTCTGGGTTAACATATCGTGTAATAGGCCTGATTACTACGGCCCTGCATATCAAAGGGCGAACTACACCTGATTACGGCCCTGTGTACCAAATATAGTTTGCTGGTAACGACACGTGTCTCCACCCTAAAGTACCAAGGTGACCTGTGGCAACGGAGTTCCGTTCCCCGATCCTCGGGAACGTTAAAGCTGAGTACACTTATATATTTTGGCATGCAATTTGATTAATAGTGCATCTCTTTTTCAGCTTGTAACGCATTGACATATTTGTATACTCAGTTGTTCTGCAAGATAAATCTGGGCAGGGTATAAACAGAAAGCACAACTGATAGTGATCAGATAAGAACAAACATAAAATATCAAAGATAAATAACTGATTAAAGTCATCATTGCCTATCACTGTTATCCAAGTACTAAAGTAAGATGGCAACTTTATCAGATTTCATAAAAGCAGGCAAAGAACTGAATTAACAGGAAAAGAACTACAACAATATGCAGATCAGAAATTTAAAGAAGCAACAGAGGCTGAAAAAGCTGATCGCATACGAAGAGAAGATGCTGAAAGAAATGAACGCGCACGAGAAGAGAAGAAGAAAGACAACATCAAATACAATTAAAACAACAGCAGTTAGAACATGATAAGAGATAAAACAAAAAGAAATGGAGTTAAGCAGACAACAATTAACAACAGGAATTAGGAAATAAAGCAAAGGGAAGTATATCTAAAGGAAAAACAGATTCAAGTAGAATCAGAGACACAAGTTAAAAGATGAAAAGCATGGACGTAGAGTCACACTCAGAGATCTCTGCCACTAAACTAAGAAGTCAACAAGAGGAAAATAAGTTCAATAAATACAAAAATATTATCAAACCATATTGTAAAGAAGACTCAATATCAGCATGGACAGAGAATGTAGAATATCAATTTAAATACCACCAAGTTCCATTAGAGATGTGGGCCCCAATTTATACAAAAAATCTCAGTGGTGAGCCCCTCAAAGTAATAGAAACTATACCAACAGAGCTTAGATCTAGCTATCAATACATCCATGATAGGATTATGCAGCACTTTTTACTTGATGCCCCTGGGTATCAAGTTCAGTTCTCAAATCTAAAACCTAAACCTAGTGAAACCTTTATTGATTATGTTTCAAATGTACAGAGTGTACTAGACAGGTGGCTGAAAGCAGCTAACATAGGAAAAGACTTTGATAGGTTAAAAAACTTAATTGCTATGGACAAGGTTATATCTACCATACCTTCTCCTTTTGCCAAATTTTTGCAGCAGTCAGACATTGAGAACATCCAGCAATTTGAGAAAAAAGGCTCAGCATATTTTTCTTCTAACAGAGATGTGTTTAAGACCTCAAATGACTCTGAAATAGTTTCCTTTGTCAAAGACCAAACTAAAAACTACCAAAGTAATAGGAAACCTTATCAGAAATACGATAAGAAAGATAGGAAAGTGGAAAAATGTATCCATTGTCACCTTTTACATGACACCTTATGCTATGTGTGACAAATCGCCAAATTATCCGGCGCATCTTGAAAATGTAATCAAGAAACAGCAAAGTAAAAGATCTGCATACAGGCGTGCAATCAAATGTTTTTTTTGTTCCTGTTATGGCCATTATAGTAATAAGTGCCTTGGCCGGCAGCGTATGAAAGCCAGTAATGCCATTTTGATTGACACCTCTTCAGATGGTGGTAGTGAGAATGAGTCTGAGAGTGAAAGTGACTTACCTAATAACCAAGCAGAAAATGTTTGTGGTGCATACGATATGTTGAGCTTCGACAGCTGTGAACGATGTCACCAATTCCATACAGACGCGAAACTAGAATGTGGACATACAGTACTATGCTCATCTGAGAGTGTAAACGCAGCAGTAGCCTCCAGAGGCAATCTTGTGTTCCACAATGCAGATGGTCAATGATGTACCATGCCAGTGTTTGCTGGACAGCGGCAGCACCCTTATTGGTCTTCGGAAAGAACTGGTTAATCCGGGTGATTACACAGGTGATACTGTCAAATGCCGTACCTTTTCGGGTAACATTGAAATCTACCCTTTGGCAAAAGCCCAGATTGACTTCTCCTTTTCTCTCTGGTACCTTTACCTGTGCAATACTGAACAACCCTTGTACTGATTTAATTCTGGGGTGCTTACCCCAACTAAAACATTGTACGATTGATGAAATAGTTGCATGGGAAAAAGTAAAGGCAACTATTACAACAGCCAAAACAGACACTTCAAAACATCATAACATATTACAAGATGAGACACTACTGATGCTTTCTACAACCAGCACAGATGACACAAACAAACAGAAACTTTTACACCACCAGAAATCTACTCTTAATGTGTCTCCATACTTAAAATTGTTAAAGGTCAAAGCCAGAGTGACCAAAAATGCATCTTGTTTATTTAGACGTAAGAATGGCATTTCAACTACAGGTCATGCTACTGGTAACCATGAACAGGTGTTACCTGAACAATACCGGTTAACTATGCCAAAATATGCACATAAAACACCGGTGACTGGTCATCTTGCATACAACAACACCAGACCAGGTTTTTTCAAGAAGATAAAATTATGTTTTCATAATGTATTTGCGTGTAATGTCTGTCAACAATTGGTACAAAAGTTTAAGGGTAGACATCCTACAACTGAAGTACAACCTTCTATACTGGCTCCCAAGCCATTTGATAGAGGAAGGGTCAGTTCTACCACAAACACACAAACAACGGTGCAAGAACCAGTGATCTTGAACTTGATCAAGACAGATTTAGGCTACTTCCATACCAACGAAATGGCAACGACTATTCAAGGTGGTACATAACCATGGTACATGTTGACTATGAAATATCGATAAACAGACACTTAGAGATATTCCATGTCAACATGCGGAAACCTCACTTTTCAAGACAACAGACAGAAGTAGACACAGACGAACAGATTGCAACAACACCAAGTGATCAGACGACAGACATACATAGCGCAACTACACTAGTTAGTGAGACTGGCAAATCCGACGAGGGGCATACATGTAGTGAACTTATAGAATACACATGAATAAATCAGAATACTGATGACTGGACAATACACCTACTGAAACTGAGACATGCCTTTGACAGAGTGCGACTTTTCGGTCTCACTGTCAAACCAAGCAAAGTCAAATTATGCCTAAAATAAATTCATTTTTGGGTCATGTCATTTCTCAAGTCCAACTGTAGACTGACCTGAAAAGTAGTACCAAAATTATGAATCTGACCATGTCTAACATAAGGAAACAGGTCAGAAACCTTTTGGGATTAGTAAATTACTCAGAAATTACAATTATATGTGAAAGATGCATTATTAATTTCTGCATTGTCAAAATTGAAAATTTTTTCTGTAAATATTCCAATCCTCCGCTTGCCTAATCCGAGGCTCGTTTATTATTCTATGACAGATGCCAGCAGTACTAGGCCAATTTTATGAGGGCATCTTCCATCCGATTTGTTATGTGAGCCGTAAGATCACACCTGCCGAGTCCAGATATTCGATATCAGAACTGGAAGCCCTCAGCGTCATCTATTCAGTGAGGAAGCTCCATCGATTTCTGGCGGGTGTACACTTCATTGTCCAGACAGATAATTCTCCCATTACGGTCATCCAAACTGGGGTGCACAGAAACGACCGGATATACAGATGGTCTCTGATACTTCAGAACTATACGTTTAGTATAGAACATATCAAGGGTAAAGACAACATTCTGGCTGATACCCTCAGTAGACCATCTGAGGTAATGATACCTGAAATCCCACATAATAATGTAGAGTGATAGTTAGTACATGAATACAGTACAATATGCTATGTAAAATAGGTTACATATACACCCATGGTGTTCTTAAGAGTGTACCAAGTACAACGAACTATCATGTGTCCGTAGACATTAACTTAAGAACTGTGCTACAGAACTTAGATACTACCGTGTGAATCAGGACAGCTCATTTCCAACTAAGCTCCAGGCCGGTGTATCATTTGTGTGAAATGTAGAAAACAGTGTCAGAACAGTGCTTAATTTCAGACACATAAAGACCAAAGCTACGACACCAGCGAATCTCTACACGTGCACTACCGATGAACATTATTATGACCGTAAAATGTATTTCAGATACCCAGGCAAATTATGTAGTTATATTGTGCCTAAACCAATATTCAAACAGGAAGGCAACTACTAACCTGAGAGAACTGAATACTGTGTATATAAACTTAATGTGATATGTAAAATAATAATTTAAAAAAAAAAAAATAGTTATAAATAATTAGAGGTAGAATTAGTTAATATAATAGTTCTCATTTATTTTAATAGGATAGTTAGTACATTAATTAAACCATTTACTTAGCTTAAGAATTAAGTTAAAATATTAGGTTAGACGTAAAAAAATAGGTAATTACAAGCTAAAGTAAAATTTTAATAGAAATAGTACCATTTAGAGTGTTACATTTCATTTAGCTTTAGTTTAGGTTAGTTTATTCCATATTAAGGAAAACCATACCATCGATCAAACATTACCAATAATTAATATTATCATGTTACATACATCATCTACATAATTTAGATTAAGAACATTAATCATATGATTCATTTTCAATCTAACAACAATAGATAGTATAGTATTAGAAAAGTACATAACTTATGTGCACATCATCCAGGTAATTAAGGTACATAACTCATATCACACTAATTACATTTAAATAGTTACATTACATCCCCTAGATTAGATGAACATAACGAGTAGGATAAACAGATAATATAATTAACATAATAGAACTTAGTTAACACATTAAATACTTAGTTATAAAAGGAGAATAGTCTATTATAATATAAAATATGATACTTTAGGTTAGTGTAACATATTAGATGATGAGATCAAAGGGACAAGCCATCAACCCTGTCTCGCCCGTGTAAATATATTGTAAATACATGACTCGTGCAGCGATTTTCGCACAGTCATTGAGCTCAAATTTCTCAAACTGAGCCAAATCTGTACAGTGTCACTCAACGGTTTTTAAATGATCAGAAGAATTAGTGTGGAATGATAATAGATGTGTGACAGAGGTAAGGGTGAAAGGAGTATGACAGAAGTGTGAAAGTGAGAATGAATGGAAGATAGACGGGAGAGAATGCAAGCAGTCAGCAAATTCTTCTGCTGCCTGCAACGACTTTTAATATTGGTTGGCTAATGTTGGTTTTCGCTAGGGAAATTACGTTGGTGTGAATTTGTTGTCTGTGATATAGTTTAGAACTTAGAATACAGTATTTTGGGTCTCATAACAATGGAATGTAGTCACGAATTAGTGTTATACACCTGTTTGTGGCCACATTGAACAAAATTATGGCACTCAAAAAACTAACATACATACACAGATAAGTTAGAAATATAGGGTAGAAGTTAGAGTAGTAGATTTATTACATCCAAACACGCAAACAACCAGAAAAACAAACATATAAATTGCATACACTATTTGCAGATCAAAGGCAGATAACTTTGGGGCCAGGGGACATAATAGACAACGAAGAACTAAATTAACAGTGAAATGAAGTCTTACGCGCGGAAGCGAAGAAGGTAAAGCCTGTCGCACACACTCTTGTAGATTGGTTGTTAAATATTATATGGGGGACATGAAGCAATTCATGTGTTGACCCTAATAAAGTCAACTTTGTATGGGTAGTAAGTTAATTTACTATGTGAGGGCAGGTCTTATAAGACAACGGTCCGGTTCAGACATACCTCTGATAAATATAATATAGCATGTGAGAAGGGGCTCACGCCAACCAGGCAAGTTTGTGGCGATTGCCAGTAGCCAAGTGAGGCTTTACTACATTGTGACAATAGTTGTTAAATAGTCTATTGGAAAGCCCAGAGCCAGGTTATCTAGAGTCTTTGACAAAAATTAGAGACACTAATTTTTTGTGTAGAAACCTCCTTGCGTCACAACCAATAAGTGAAAGTTGATGACGCAACACAAGGGGGGCGGGTGTGTGTCAAAGACTCAACCGCATCCCCTCCGCCAGGGAGAGCGGTCAATCCTGGAGGGACCAGGAGGAGATACGGTGCCCGAGGCAAGAGCAGGGGAGATGAGGGAATCGTGGAAGGTTAGCCACTCCCTCAGAATACACGCAGGCGGTGTTCAGAGAGTTAGCACTCTAATCACGATACCACCGCACCTCATGAAGCCAGAGCACAGTTGAGTAGACACTCAACAGGCCACGTTTTGCCAGCAGCGTGCGATGTGAGGTAACACGCACGAAGGAGAAGGTCACCCCCGCGGGGTGTGTAACCACGGGAGAGATGTCCGGCAGACGGGAGACTGGACTTGGGGCGTTCACCTCGTTTAGAGTAACGTTAGGAGTTGTGTGTTCACTAGTAGATAGAGTTAGCATAGGGTTAGCAGTT
This sequence comes from Cepaea nemoralis, assembly GCA_014155875.1. Classification (NCBI taxonomy): domain Eukaryota; kingdom Metazoa; phylum Mollusca; class Gastropoda; order Stylommatophora; family Helicidae; genus Cepaea; species Cepaea nemoralis. The sequence goes on from JACEFZ010003594.1 coordinate 404,018, forward strand.
TGTGTTAGATAATTCTGTGGCTATATATTGTGTATTGCATTAGCGACTGTTTACCGCTTGTAAGCGGGCCAACGGCAATAAAATGGACCATGCATTTTGCCTCCCACACGACTTGCAAGTTGTCTTGTACGAGTGTGTGAGAAGTACCCGATGATGCCTGTCAGTTAAGTTGTTGACAATAATCATGGACCATATATCCAGCCAGTATTTCCTTACATATAATCTAATCATGGACCATATATCCAGCCAGTATTTCCTTACATAACATAATCATGGACCATATATCCAGCCAGTATTTCCTTGCATATCATAATCGTGAACCATATATCCAGCCAGTATTTCCTTACATAACATAATCATAGACCATATATCCAGCCAGTATTTCCTTACATAACATAATCATGGGCCATATATCCAGCCAGTATTTCCTTACATAACATAATCATGGACCATATATCCAGCCAGTATTTCCTTACATATCATAATCGTGAACCATATATCCAGCCAGTATTTCCTTCCATAACATAATCATAGACCATATATCCAGCCAGTATTTCCTTACATAACATAATCATGGACCATATATCCAGCCAGTATTTCCTTACATATAATCATGGACCATATATCCAGCCAGTATTTCCTTACATATAATCATGGACCATATATCCAGCCAGTATTTCCTTACATATAATCATGGACCATATATCCAGCCAGTATTTCCTTACATATAATCATAGACCATATATCCAGCCAGTATTTCCTTACATAACATAATCATGGACATATATCCAGCCAGTATTTCCTTACATAACATAATCATGGACCATATATCCAGCTAGTATTTCCTTACATAACATAATCATGGACCATATATCCAGCCAGTATTTCCTTACATAACATAATTATGGACCATATATCCAGCCAGTATTTCCTTACATATCATAATCGTGAACCATATATCCAGCTAGTATTTCCTTACATAACATAATCATAGACCATATATCCAGCCAGTATTTCCTTACATAACATAATCATAGTCCATATATCCAGCCAGTATTTACTTACATAACATAATCATGGACCATATATCCAGCCAGTATTTACTTACATAATCATGGACCATATATCCAGCCAGTATTTACTTACATAACATAATCATGGACCATATATCCAGCCAGTATTTACTTACATAATCATGGACCATATATCCAGCCAGTATTTCCTTACATAACATAATTATGGACCATATATCCAGCCAGTATTTCCTTACATAATCATGGACCAGGCGGTTTCCGTGGGCGGTAGCTCTGTGTTCAGGGCTAGACTATGCTTTGTGGCCGAGCCATCCAGATATTTACTTCTCTGCCTTTCAATTGTTCTTTTACCCTAAATCTTGCCAGTTGACACCAAGTTCTCAAGTGTATTTCTTCTCAGAACGTGTCCAAAAATTTGACTATCTACGTCTAATTTCTCTAATCAGTTTTCATTTGCTTCTTGTAGGATTTGCTCATTGGTTTTTCTGTCTGTCCACGGTATTGTTTGCATTTTCCCCAGAAACAACATTTTCACTGCCAGTAGATGTTTTTCCCCCAGCTTTTCTGCCCGTTGTCCACGTGTCACATCAATACAAAAGTACAAGTTCTATGTAACACTTCAACACTCTTTTTCTCATAGAAACGGACCTCTTTTCATTGGTCAGTATGCTTTCCATCTTGCAAAAGGCTACCGTCGCCATAGCGACTCTTGTTCTAATATCTCCATGGCACCTGCCATCAGATGATATTACTTGTCGTGAGTTAGTTGTACCTATTTGCTTGTTAAGAATATTCCCATTTACCCGTATATTGCATTGTGGTATTTCTTTCTTTCTAGTGACGACCATCATCTCTGTCTTCTTACAATTTAATTCTTCCCCTAGTTGTTCACTGTACAATAACCGCATCTACTAAATGTTGCAGATCCTGCAATCAATACTGCATTATCCGCTTATCTGATGTTATTGACGTTATGTCACTCAATAATGATGCCTTTCATATCTTCTACATTTCTACAAATATTTTCACTGTACAGGGAAAACAGATTTGTAGACATTACGCATCCCTGTCTTACACCTCTCTTAATAGTCTGATATTGACCTCCTTTATTATCAATCTTTATGCCAGCTTGTTGTTTCCACAACAAGATTTTACAAGTCTAAGGTCTTTTCAATGAATTTGTAGATCTGCAAGCATCTTTATCATGTTGACATGTCTTACTTTATCAACAGCCTTTGTTTAGTTTAGTTTAGTCGATGGATCAACATCACGGCACACGGGTGCAACCTATAAGTGCTCCGTTCTCCTCCTAACTCAAACCTGAGTCTGGAGAAACTCAGCTCAGTGCACGAACTCCGTAGCACCGGCGAGGATCCTGAAATACTTTGGGTAGAATTTTAACTTAAATTTTGCCAGGGCAGCGCCGTTAGGCTACTCTTTTTCGATTTTCAACTGCCAAGGGATTTTTTATGTGCGCAACAATACACACGGGCGTCCGATCTCGCTACGCGTCCGATCTCACTACCCAGAGACCAGGGGAAATTATATTACTAGAAGTCCACGAGAAAAAATCCCGGTCATCACCGGGGTTTGAACCCGGACCTCCAGCACTCGAGGCGGACACCATACCTCGAGACCACGCAGCCCCTTTAGTGTAGTCAATGAAGCTAAGATGTAGTTCGTTGTTTACTTCTATAAAACTTTCCTTAGTGTAGTCAATGAAGCTAAGATGTAGTTCGGTGTTTACTTCTATAAAACTTTCCTTAGTGTAGTCAATGAAGCTAAGATGTAGTTCGTTGTTTACTTCTATAAAACTTTCCTTAGTGTAGTCAATGAAGCTAAGATGTAGTTCGGTGTTTACTTCTATAAAACTTTCCTTAGTGTAGTCAATGAAGCTAAGATGTAGTTCGGTGTTTACTTCTATAAAACTTTCATTAGTGTAGTCAATGAAGCTAAGATGTAGTTCGGTGTTTACTTCTATAAAACTTTCCTTAGTGTAGTCAATGAAGCTAAGATGTAGTTCGGTGTTTACTTCTATAAAACTTTCATTAGTGTAGTCAATGAAGCTAAGATGTAGTTCGGTGTTTACTTCTATAAAACTTTCATTAGTGTAGTCAATGAAGCTAAGATGTAGTTCGGTGTTTACTTCTATAAAACTTTCATTAGTGTAGTCAATGAAGCTAAGATGTAGTTCGTTGTTTACTTCTATAAAACTTTCCTTAGTGTAGTCAATGAAGCTAAGATGTAGTTCGGTGTTTACTTCTATAAAACTTTCATTAGTGTAGTCAATGAAGCTAAGATGTAGTTCGGTGTTTACTTCTATAAAACTTTCATTAGTGTAGTCAATGAAGCTAAGATGTAGTTCGGTGTTTACTTCTATAAAACTTTCCTTAGTGTAGTCAATGAGCTAAGATGTAGTTCGGTGTTTACTTCTATAAAACTTTCCTTAGTGTAGTCAATGAAGCTAAGATGTAGTTCGGTGTTACTTCTATAAAACTTTCATTAGTGTAGTCAATGAAGCTAAGATGTAGTTCGGTGTTTACTTCTATAAAACCTTTCATTAGTGTAGTCAATGAAGCTAAGATGTAGTTCGTTGTTTACTTCTATAAAAACTTTCCTTAGTGTAGTCAATGAAGCTAAGATGTAGTTCGGTGTTTACTTCTATAAAACTTTCATTAGTGTAGTCAATGAAGCTAAGATGTAGTTCGGTGTTTACTTCTATAAAACTTTCATTAGTGTAGTCAATGAAGCTAAGATGTAGTTCGGTGTTTACTTCTATAAACTTTCCTTAGTGTAGTCAATGAAGCTAAGATGTGGTCAATGAAGCTAAGATGTAGTTTCGGTGTTTACTTCTATAAAACTTTCCCTTAGTGTAGTCAATGACGCTAAGATGTAGTTCGGTGTTTACTATCATATAAACACTTTCCTTAGTGTAGTACAAATTGCACGCTAAGATGTAGTTCGTTGTATTACTATTATACAAACTATCCTATAGTGTAGTCAATGAATGACTAAAGATTGTCGTTCCGGTGTTTACTTCTATAAAAAAATATTCCTTAGTGTAGTCAATGAAGCTAAGATGTAGGTTCGTTGTTTACTTCTATCAAACTTTCCTTAGTGTAGTCAATGAAGCTAAGATGAAGTTCGGGTGTTTACTTCTTAAAACTTTCATTAGTGTAGTCAATGAAGCTAAGATTGTAGTTCGGTTTGTTTACTTCTATAAAACTTTCCTTAGTGTAGTCAATGAAGCTAAGATGTAGTTCCTTGTTTACTTCTATAAAACTTTCATTAGTGTAGTCAATGAAGCTAAGATTGTAGTTCGGTGTTACTTCTATAAAACTTTCCTTAGTGTAGTCCAATGAAGCTAAGATGTAGTTCGGTGTTTACTTCTATAAAACTTTCCTTAGTGTAGTCAATGAAGCTAAGATGTAGTTCGGTGTTTACTTCTATAAACTTTCCTTAGTGTAGTCAATGAAGCTAAGATGTAGTTCCTTGTTACTTCTATAAAACTTTCATTAGTGTAGTCAATGAAGCTAAGATGTAGTTCGGTGTTTACTTCTATAAACTTTCCTTAGTGTAGTCAATGAAGCTAAGATGTAGTTCGGTGTTTACTTCTATAAAACTTTCCTTAGTGTAGTCAATGAAGCTAAGATGTAGTTCGGTGTTTACTTCTATAAAACTTTCCTTAGTGTAGTCAATGAAGCTAAGATGTAGTTCGGTGTTTACTTCTATAAAACTTTCCTTAGTGTAGTCAATGAAGCTAAGATGTAGTTCGGTGTTTACTTCTATAAAACTTTCCTTAGTGTAGTCAATGAAGCTAAGATGTAGTTCGGTGTTTACTTCTATAAAACTTTCCTTAGTGTAGTCAATGAAGCTAAGATGTAGTTCGGTGTTTACTTCTATAAAACTTTCCTTAGTGTAGTCAATGAAGCTAAGATGTAGTTCGGTGTTTACTTCTATAAAACTTTCATTAGTGTAGTCAATGAAGCTAAGATGTAGTTCGGTGTTACTTCTATAAAACTTTCCTTAGTGTAGTCAATGAGCTAAGATGTAGTTCGGTGTTTACTTCTATAAAACTTTCATTAGTGTAGTCAATGAAGCTAAGATGTAGTTCGGTGTTTACTTCTATAAAACTTTCATTAGTGTAGTCAATGAAGCTAAGATGTAGTTCGGTGTTTACTTCTATAAAACTTTCATTAGTGTAGTCAATGAAGCTAAGATGTAGTTCGGTGTTTACTTCTATAAAACTTTCCTTAGTGTAGTCAATGAAGCTAAGATGTAGTTCGGTGTTTACTTCTATAAAACTTTCATTAGTGTAGTCAATGAAGCTAAGATGTAGTTCGTGGTTAATTCTATAAAACTTTCCTTAGTGTAGTCAATGAAGCTAAGATGTAGTTCGGTGTTTACTTCTATAAAACTTTCCTTAGTGTAGTCAATGAAGCTAAGATGTAGTTCGGTGTTTACTTCTATAAAACTTTCCTTAGTGTAGTCAATGAAGCTAAGATGTAGTTCGGTTGTTTACTTCTATAAAACTTTCATTAGTGTAGTCAATGAAGCTAAGATGTAGTTCGGTGTTTACTTCTATAAAACTTTCCTTAGTGTAGTCAATGAAGCTAAGATGTAGTTCGGTGTTTACTTCTATAAAACTTTCATTAGTGTAGTCAATGAAGCTAAGATGTAGTTCGGTGTTTACTTCTATAAAACTTTCCTTAGTGTAGTCAATGAAGCTAAGATGTAGTTCGGTGTTTACTTCTATAAAACTTTCCTAGTGTAGTCAATGAAGCTAAGATGTAGTTCGGTGTTTACTTCTATAAAACTTTCCTTAGTGTAGTCAATGAAGCTAAGATGTAGTTCGGTGTTTACTTCTATAAAACTTTCATTAGTGTAGTCAATGAAGCTAAGATGTAGTTCGGTGTTTACTTCTATAAAACTTTCATTAGTGTAGTCAATGAAGCTAAGATGTAGTTCGGTGTTTACTTCTATAAAACTTTCCTTAGTGTAGTCAATGAAGCTAAGATGTAGTTCGGTGTTTACTTCTATAAAACTTTCATTAGTGTAGTCAATGAAGCTAAGATGTAGTTCGTTGTTTACTTCTATAAAACTTTCATTAGTGTAGTCAATGAAGCTAAGATGTAGTTCGTGTTTACTTCTATAAAACTTTCATTAGTGTAGTCAATGAAGCTAAGATGTAGTTCGGTGTTTACTTCTATAAAACTTTCATTAGTGTAGTCAATGAAGCTAAGATGTAGTTCGGTGTTTACTTCTATAAAACTTTCCTTAGTGTAGTCAATGAAGCTAAGATGTAGTTCGGTGTTTACTTCTATAAAACTTTCCTTAGTGTAGTCAATGAAGCTAAGATGTAGTTCGGTGTTTACTTCTATAAAACTTTCATTAGTGTAGTCAATGAAGCTAAGATGTAGTTCGGTGTTTACTTCTATAAAACTTTCCTTAGTGTAGTCAATGAAGCTAAGATGTAGTTCGGTGTTTACTTCTATAAAACTTTCATTAGTGTAGTCAATGAAGCTAAGATGTAGTTCGTTGTTTACTTCTATAAAACTTTCCTTAGTGTAGTCAATGAAGCTAAGATGTAGTTCGGTGTTTACTTCTATAAAACTTTCATTAGTGTAGTCAATGAAGCTAAGATGTAGTTCGGTGTTTACTTCTATAAAACTTTCCTTAGTGTAGTCAATGAAGCTAAGATGTAGTTCGGTGTTTTACTTCTATAAAACTTTCCTTAGTGTAGTCAATGAAGCTAAGATGTAGTTCGGTGTTTACTTCTATAAAACTTTCCTTAGTGTAGTCAATGAAGCTAAGATGTAGTTCGGTGTTTACTTCTATAAAACTTTCATTAGTGTAGTCAATGAAGCTAAGATGTAGTTCGGTGTTTACTTCTATAAAACTTTTCCTTAGTGTAGTCAATGAAGCTAAGATGTAGTTCGGTGTTTACTTCTATAAAACTTTCCTTAGTGTAGTCAATGAAGCTAAGATGTAGTTCGGTGTTACTTCTATAAAACTTTCCTTAGTGTAGTCAATGAAGCTAAGATGTAGTTCGGTGTTTACTTCTATAAAACTTTCATTAGTGTAGTCAATGAAGCTAAGATGTAGTTCGGTGTTTACTTCTATAAAACTTTCATTAGTGTAGTCAATGAAGCTAAGATGTAGTTCGGTGTTTACTTCTATAAAACTTTCCTTAGTGTAGTCAATGAAGCTAAGATGTAGTTCGGTGTTTACTTCTATAAAACTTTCCTTAGTGTAGTCAATGAAGCTAAGATGTAGTTCGGTGTTTACTTCTATAAAACTTTCCTTAGTGTAGTCAATGAAGCTAAGATGTAGTTCGGTGTTACTTCTATAAAACTTTCATTAGTGTAGTCAATGAAGCTAAGATGTAGTTCGGTGTTTACTTCTATAAAACTTTCCTTAGTGTAGTCAATGAGCTAAGATGTAGTTCGGTGTTTACTTCTATAAAACTTTTCATTAGTGTAGTCAATGAAGCTAAGATGTAGTTCGGTGTTTACTTCTATAAAACTTTCATTAGTGTAGTCAATGAAGCTAAGATGTAGTTCGGTGTTTACTTCTATAAAACTTTCATTAGTGTAGTCAATGAAGCTAAGATGTAGTTCGGTGTTTACTTCTATAAAACTTTCCTTAGTGTAGTCAATGAAGCTAAGATGTAGTTCGGTGTTTACTTCTATAAAACTTTCCTTAGTGTAGTCAATGAAGCTAAGATGTAGTTCGGTGTTTACTTCTATAAAACTTTCCTTAGTGTAGTCAATGAAGCTAAGATGTAGTTCCTTGTTAACTTCTATAAAACTTTCATTAGTGTAGTCAATGAAGCTAAGATGTAGTTCGGTGTTTACTTCTATAAAACTTTCCTTAGTGTAGTCAATGAAGCTAAGATGTAGTTCCTTGTTAACTTCTATAAAACTTTCATTAGTGTAGTCAATGAAGCTAAGATGTAGTTCGGTGTTTACTTCTATAAAACTTTCATTAGTGTAGTCAATGAAGCTAAGATGTAGTTCGGTGTTTACTTCTATAAAACTTTCCTTAGTGTAGTCAATGAAGCTAAGATGTAGTTCGGTGTTTACTTCTATAAAACTTTCCTTAGTGTAGTCAATGAAGCTAAGATGTAGTTCGGTGTTTACTTCTATAAAACTTTCATTTAAAGTTTTCTGCAAGTACACAGCATTTATTGAACCCTTGCCTTCTACAAACCCACATTTATTGAACCCTTGCCTTCTACAAACCCACATTTATTGAACCCTTGCCTTCTACAAACCCACATTTATTGAACCCTTGCCTTCTACAAACCCACATTGTTCTTCTCCTATCTCGGGTTGTATTTTCTTCCGAACTCTTTGCATGATAATGCTCAGCAAAATCTTGGTGATGTGGCTCATGATGTTAATTGTTCGATGTTGATCACATTCCACATGACATAACCCGAGATGTATGATACCATCAAGCCAGTCACACCTACCACAATCAAGTGAATATTACTTAATCTATCAAGAATCACATCAGTGTGCCAGTATTACATAAGCCACGGAATATTGCACAATCGCCAGAATGTTATTGATCCGTTCAACGGTCCTCCTTGATTTACACAGATCAAACGCATAAAATCACCGACAACAGATGGGAGATAACCGCGCGACGTCGCCGTTCAACTTGTACTCCCACCTGCTTTCTCTGAATTTGTGTTTTTGTTTTTGTTTTTCATTTTTTACATGGCAGTGATTGTGACAGTGATGATGATGATGTTAATGAGATGGTGATGATGACGATTGTGATGATGATGTTAATGAGATAGTGATGATGATGATGATGTTAATGAGATGGTGATGATGATGTTAATAAGATGGTGATGATGATGATGTTAATGAGATGGTGATGATGATGATGTTAATGAGATGGTGATGATGATGATGTTAATGAGATGGTGATGATGATGATGTTAATGAGATGGTAGTGATGATGACGATTATGATGATGATGTTAATGAGATAGTGATGATGATGATGTTAATGAGATGGTGATGATGATGATGTTAATGAGATGGTAGTGATGATGATGTTAATGAGATAGTGATGATGATGATGATGATGATGATGATGATGATAATGAGATGGTAGTGATGATGATGTTAATGAGATGGTGATGATGATGATGATGTTAATGAGATGGTGATGATGATGTTAATGAGATGGTGATGATGATGATGTTAATGAGATGGTGATGATGATGTTAATGAGATGGTGATGATGATGTTAATGAGATGGTGATGATGATGATGATGTTAATGAGATGGTGATGATGATGATGTTAATAAGATGGTAGTGATAATGGCGATGATGATGATGATGTTAATGAGATGGTGATGATGATGTTAATGAGATGGTGATGATGATGATGTTAATGAGATGGTGATGATGATGATGATGTTAATGAGATGGTAGTGATGATGACGGTAATGATGACGATGTTAATGAGATCGTGATGATGATGATGTTCATGAGATGGTTGTGATGATAATGTTAATGAGATGGTGATGATGATGCCCAGGCTGATAACGATGACTGTGTTACTGAGATAATGGGTGTGATGACGATGTCGTGTGGTAACAATGGCCTGACGAAGAGAGGACGGGAAAGCTGAACTGACCTGACTCTGCCCGAGAATGTATGTGGACTCTGTGGTCTGGGGTGTTGTCATCATTCACCAGACGATGCACGCAGATGGCAGGCTGAGACTCTCGGCCAGGATCTCTGCTGAAAACACGCCCACTTTACATGTGTCCGCTCTAATTCAGTTAGGCCACACAGAGTGATGATGGTGGAAATGGCTGGCTCTCCACCTTGAGACGCTAGGTAGCTGGCCAGACGCCGATGACAAGAAAATCGATAATCCCGAGAAATGACGCCACCACTAAATGGTATCACAGCAGGCGGGCGGCTAGAGTGTCGGCCTCACCGCATTGCCATTGTCCACCAGTGAGATCTCTGCAATGTTCAAACATTCTAGTCTTAGATGGCAGTCGCAGCTATGTGAACAATGCACTCTATCTCTCTCCCAATGCTGCGTGTGTATGTGTGAGTGTGTGTGTGTGTGAGTGTGTGTGTGTGTGTGTGTTTCGGAGTGTGTGTGTGTGTGTCTGAGTGTGTGTGTATGTGTGTGTGTCTGAGTGTGTGTGTGCCTGTGTGTGTGCTGTGCCTGCGTGTGTGTGTGTGTGCGCACGTGTGAGAGAGAGAGGGAAGGAGAGAGAGAGTGAAGGAGGTAGGGAGGTAGGGAGGGAGGGAGAGAGAGAGAGAGGGAGAGAGAGAGAGAGAGAGAGAGAGAGAGAGAGAGAGAGAGAGTGAAGGAGGTAGGGAGGTAGGGAGGGAGGGAGAGAGAGAGAGAGAGAGAGAGAGAGAGAGAGAGAGAGAGAGAGAGAGAGAGAGAGAGAGAGAGAGAGAGAGAGATTTCCTCCTCGCACATAATCGCACACTCGTGTGCTGACAATTAACCAACCATGTTTGTTTGTGATTAACACATCAGCACATGCTGATCTGAATGCGGGCTGGACGACTGACGACATATGTGTTCCGTGTTATGTGTTTCTTACACGCCGAGTTACAGGTTGTCTGTATGTGTATTGTATGTGTATGTATATATGTGTGTGTGCGTAGGTACGTGTGTGTGTATGTGTGAATGCTGTCATCATAATCGCCATCATGTTCCACTTTTGTCGCCAAGCGTCGAGGGGAGGAATAACTGACGTTCCAGCGCCGGATGGGTGGCACTGGATAGTGTCATTCCGTGTGATTGAACAATGTTTTTGATGTCGTCAATCTATTATCTTCTCGAGCATTATCTTGCTCTCGCATCAGATCTTCTTGTATGTACGGCCAGGGCTGGTAGCTGATACCACTGTGGCATATTTTCTCTTTCAACGGATTAAACACTGTCAACTAGGTTTATAATTTCCTTGCTCCACCCTCTCCCCGTCATGAGAACACACACACAAACACACACACACAGAACAATCACACATCAATAACATCACACACACAACACACTACATCACCCAAAACCACACACTCACAACAATCACACATAAAAAAATCACACACACACACAACACACCACACCACACACACAAATAAACAACATCCACAACATTACAGACTCAACAACAATACACACACATCACACACATGCAACACCAAACACAACACTACAAACCAATAACACTACACAAACAACACCACACACACATACAACATTACACACAAACAACACCATACACAACTACACCACACACAAACAACACCACATACACAACACGACACAGACAACACAAATACAACAACAACATCCATCACAACACACACACACACACACACATACAACAACACACAACACAACACACACACACAATACCACACACACACACAATACCACACACACACAACACGCACACAACACACAACACCGCACAGACAACACATACAACAAAGATGACACATACACCACACAAACAACACACATCCAACACACACACACAACACACACAACACACAACACGCACAACACACATACACACAACACACAACACACACAACACAAATACACACACATACACACAACACACAACACACACAACACATACATAACACACATACACACAACACACACAACACACAACACACATACACACAACACACAACACACACAACACACAACACGAATTAACACACAACACACATACACACAACACACATACACGCACAACACACATACCCACACAACACACAATACACATACCCACACAACACACATACACCACACAAACGACACACATACACGACACACACACCCAACACATACACGACATACACACCCAACACATACACGACACACACCCAACACATACACGACACACACACAACACATACACGACACAGATACGCCACACACATACACAATATACAGCATCACACACACAGCACACACACAGGCAATACCCAACACTGTACAGACAATACACAACACCACACACAAATCTCAACACCACACACACAACTCTACACATACATCAACATCCACAACAACCCACACACAACATACACACACACACAAACAACAACAACATCCACAAGAACACACACAACAACCATACACACAAAACACCACACACAACACCGACCACGTACACACCCACACACACACAGACACACACACACATACACACATACACACATATAGGCAAACAGGAGATGCCAGCAGCCAAGGTTCTGGATGTGACAGTTGTTTGTTTCTGTGGGTGTTTATTAGTTCAGAAGGTGGTTATTAGTTTCAGCGGGTGGTTGTTAGTTTATGTGGCTGGTTGTTAGTTTATGTGTGTGGTTATTAGTTTATGTGGGTGGTTGTTAGTTTATGTATGTGGTTATTAGTTTCAGCGGGTGGTTGTTAGTTTCTGTGTGTGGTTGTTAGTTTATGTGGGTGGTTGTTAGTTTATGTGTGTGGTTGTTAGTTTATGTGGCTGGTTGTTAGTTTATGTGTGTGGTTGTTAGTTTATGTATGTGGTTGTTAGTTTATGTGGGTGGTTGTTAGTTTATGTGTGTGGTTGTTAGTTTATGTGGGTGGTTGTTAGTTTATGTGTGTGGTTGTTAGTTTATGTGGGTGGTTGTTAGTTTATGTGTGTGGTTGTTAGTTTATGTGTGTGGTTGTTAGTTTATGTGTGTGGTTGTTAGTTTATGTGTGTGGTTGTTAGTTTATGTGTGTGGTTGTTAGTTTATGTGTATGGTTGTTAGTTTATGTGTGTGGTTGTTAGTTTATGTGGGTGGTTGTTAGTTTATGTGTGTGGTTGTTAGTTTATATGTGTGGTTGTTAGTTTATGTGTGTGGTTGTTAGTTTATGTGTGTGGTTGTTAGTTTATGTGTGTGGTTATTAGTTTATGTGTGTGGTTGTTAGTTTATGTGGGTGGTTGTTAGTTTATGTGTGTGGTTGTCAGTTTATGTGTGTGGTTGTTAGTTTATGTGTGTGGTTGTTAGTTTATGTGGGTGGTTGTTAGTTTATGTGGCTGGTTGTTAGTTTATGTGTGTGGTTGTCAGTTTATGTGGCTGGTTGTTAGTTTATGTATGTGGTTGTCAGTTTATGTGGCTGGTTGTTAGTTTATGTGTGTGGTTGTCAGTTTATGTGTGTGGTTGCTAGTTTATGTGTGTGGTTGTTAGTTTATGTGTGTGGTTGTTAGTTTATGTGGGTGGTTGTTAGTTTATGTGGCTGGTTGTTTGTTTATGTGTGTGGTTGTTAGTTTATGTGTGTGGTTGTTAGTTTATGTGTGTGGTTGTCAGTTTCTGTGTGTGGTTGTTAGTTTATGCGGGTGGTTGTTAGTTTATGTGGGTGGTTGTTAGTTTATGTGTGTGGTTATTAGTTTCAGCGGGTGGTTGTTAGTTTATGTGGCTGGTTGTTAGTTTATGTGTGTGGTAGTTAGTTTATGTGGGTGGTTGATAGTTTATGTGTGTGGTTGTTATTTTATGTGTGTGGTTGTTAGTTTATGTGTGTGGATGTTAGTTTATGTGTGTGGTTGTTAGTTTCTGTGTGTGGTTGTTAGTTTATGTGTGTGGTTGTTAGTTTATGTGTGTGGTTGTTAGTTTATGTGTGTGGTTGTTAGTTTATGTGTGTGGTTGTTAGTTTATGTGTGTGGTTATTAGTTTCAGTGTGTGGTTGTTAGTTTCTGCATGTGGTTGTTATCTTCAGTATGTGGTGTTTACTTTCAGTGTGTGATTGTTAGTTTCTGTGTGTGGTTGTTAGCTTGTGTTGAAATAAGCATGCATGTGTGTGTCTGTGTGCTTGTGTATACAAGACTATTGCTTTCACTGTTGTCTTCACTGTAGCGTGGGAGAGGAACGACAGAGAAACGATGGACGAATCCAAGCACAACAAATATAGAAGTACAAGAGATATGCTGCAACACACAAGGTCAAGGCTGGGTACTCAAGACCGAACTTGACGCACAAATCAATAAAAGGAAGTTGGCATTTTTCGCGTGCCCTGGCTGAGACAAGAGGGGGGTGTTTCGTGTACGATAACTGGCCCATCGCTAGGATCGTCTGAGAGAATAGGAGAGTGTTTCATTTATGATAACTGGCAAATCACGAATTTCGTCTGAGAGAAGAGGAGAGTGTTTCATTTATGATCACTGGCCCATCGCTAGGGTCGTCTGAGAGAATAGGAGAGTGTTTCATTTATGATAACTGGCAAATCACGAGTTTCGTCTGAGAGAAGAGGAGAGTGTTTCATTTATGATCACTGGCCCATCGCTAGGGTCGTCTGAGAGAATAGGAGAGTGTTTCATTTATGATAACTGGCAAATCACGAGTTTCGTCTGAGAGAAGAGGAGAGTGTTTCATTTATGATCACTGGCCCATCGCTAGGGTCGTCTGAGAGAATAGGAGAGTGTTTCATTTATGATAACTGGCAAATCACGAGTTTCGTCTGAGAGAAGAGGAGAGTGTTTCATTTATGATCACTGGCCCATCGCTAGGGTCGTCTGAGAGAATAGGAGAGTGTTTCATTTATGATAACTGGCAAATCACGAGTTTCGTCTGAGAGAAGAGGAGAGTGTTTCATTTATGATCACTGGCCCATCGCTAGGGTTGTCTGAGAGAAGAGGAGAGTGTTTCATTTATGATAACTGGCAAATCACGAGTTTCGTCTGAGAGAAGAGGAGAGTGTTTCATTTATGATCACTGGCCCATCGCTAGGGTCGTCTGAGAGAATAGGAGAGTGTTTCATTTATGATAACTGGCAAATCACGAGTTTCGTCTGAGAGAAGAGGAGAGTGCTTCATTTATGATCACTGGCCCATCGCTAGGGTTGTCTGAGAGAATAGGAGCGTGTTTCATTTATGATAACTGGCAAATCACGAGTTTCGTCTGAGAGAAGAGGAGAGTGTTTCATTTATGATCACTGGCCCATCGCTAGGGTTGTCTGAGAGAAGAGGAGAGTGTTTCATTTATGATAACTGGCAAATCACGAGTTTCGTCTGAGAGAAGAGGAGAGTGTTTCATTTATGATAACTGGCAAATCGTGAGTGTCGTCTGAGAGAAGAGGAGAGTGTTTCATTTATGATAACTGGCAAATCGTGAGTGTCCTCTGAGAGAAGAGGAGAGTGTTTCATTTATGATCACTGGCCCATCGCTAGGGTCGTCTGAGAGAAGAGGAGAGTGTTTCATTTATGATAACTGGCAAATCACGAGTTTCGTCTGAGAGAAGAGGAGAGTGTTTCATTTATGATCACTGGCCCATCGCTAGGGTCGTCTGAGAGAAGAGGAGAGTGTTTCATTTATGATCACTGGCCCATCGCTAGGGTCGTCTGAGAGAAGAGGAGAGTGTTTCATTTATGATCACTGGCCCATCGCTAGGGTCGTCTGAGAGAAGAGGAGAGTGTTTCATTTATGATAACTGGCAAATCGTGAGTGTCGTCTGAGACAGGATGTACAGTATTATGACCTGTCAATAGACACAGGGAATAACAAAGTCAATGGGAATATCGAACGAACGAACGAACGAACGAACGAAAATCTTTATTTTCAAAGGATTAAGAATTGGGCACGCAGGCCCGTCTGACATTCTGCCCTTCTTCTCTATTTCCTCTCATACATTCTTTCATTCAACATCTGTTATGAAGCAATTCTTTGACAATGAAAGAACAATAAGCATTAAAACGCATGAAAAATAATCAATAATACATGGCTCGTTGAGGCAATGTTTAACATGGGCATCATAACTACCCAAGGCGGGTGTAACGTGCCACACATATGGGAATGTTTTTTTTTTCTGGCTAGTTGTCTTTCGAGATAATTTACCATTATTATTGTCTTAATATCGATATCGATACATGAAGCCCATAAGCGGGCACTCTGCCGCTGTTTATACTTCACCTCGACAACGCATTGTACAAGAGAAACATGATGAGATGAGATGAGAGATGAATGGAGATAACTGACACATCACGTGATTTGGCTAAGCCCTGAAGTGTAGTGACATGTCATATATGACAACTGACAGCAACCAAGCACAAGGTAAGCACGGCCCCATGTCATATACAGCTGCTGGGGTACCAAGGATAGACTGTCACATATTCTAGGCCCTGTCAGAACGAGATGCGGTGACTAGTTCCGCACTCCCTCGCCTGTCTTCCCCACGCACAGCCAGATAATTATGAATACGATCCTGTAGCCAGGTTATACAGCTGGGTCGACCCCCAGGGCTGCTCTTATCTGCAGCAAATAATCCTGATATAATTAGGATTCATCCTTGAACACTGCCTCGGTAATTTAATATAGTATAAGATTGATGCGCGTTGTAATGGGGATGGTATGTGACGGAAGCGAAGATTGAAGCTAGGTGTCATTAGGAACCTAACATCAATAGTTGACTCCATGACTGGCTAACTACATCTGGCTGTGGGTTATTCTGAATGGCATTTATTCCGTCATGTAGGCGATGTATTCGTCGTGGAGCACATATCAGGCAGCAAGATGACTAGGTTGGTGATGTTGGGTGCGGTTAATTACTAGAATTAGCAACACTTATAGCAGACGAGTCACGTGAACACAGAAGTCTCACAGCGCTGAGGCATGTACAGTGCAACCAGTACAGGACGGGTGTGCAGGCTACCAGTGCTACACGCTGTACGCTACCTGCCCCATGTGTGTGTGTGTGTGTGTGGGTGTATACCAGTACAGGACGGGTGTGCAGGCTACCAGGGCTACAGGCTGTACGCTACCTGCCCCATGTGTGTGTGTGTGTGTGTGTGTGTGGGTGTATACCAGTACAGGACGGGTGTGCAGGCTACCAGTGCTACACGCTGTACGCTACCTGCCCCATGTGTGAGTGTGTGTGTGTGGGTGTATACCAGTACAGGACGGGTGTGCACGCTGCCAGGGCTACAGGCTGTACGCTACCTGCCCCATGTGTGTGTGAGTGTGTGTGTGTGTGTGTGTGTGTGTGTGTGTGTGTGTGTTTTACCAGTCGGAGCGCCATAGAGGATGTGGCTGCCTGTACTGGCTTGCAACAGATTTTCGGCTGCCTCGACCTGGGAGCCCAGGTCTTTGTTTCTTGCACATTTTGCAAGCAGGCAGACAGACAGACAGGCAGACAGACATGGAGACAGACAGACAGACAGACAGACAGACAGACAGACAGACAGACAGACAGACAGACAGACAGACAGACAGGGAGACAGACAGACAGACAGACATGGAGACAGACAGACAGACAGACAGGGAAGCGGACAGCCAGGTAGACGGGCAGACAGAAGGGCAGACAGGCAAACAGGCAGGCAGACATGCAAGCCGGTCCGCAGGCAGACAGGCAGACATACAGAGAGACAGACAGACCGGCAGACAGTCGGAGAGACGGACAGACAACGGCGTAACGAGTCAATACTAGCGCTTGTCTCTCGTGTTGGCAGCCAGAAACTGGAGGAAAGCAATCAATACTAGTGCTTGTCTCTCGTGTTGGCAGCCAGAAACTGGAGGAAAGCAATCAATACTAGCGCTTGTCTCTCGTGTTGGCAGCCAGAAACTGGAGGAAAGCAATCAATACTAGCGCTTGTCTCTCGTGTTGGCAGCCAGAAACTGGAGGAAAGCAATCAATACTAGCGCTTGTCTCTCGTGTTGGCAGCCAGAAACTGGAGGAAAGCAATCAATACTAGCGCTTGTCTCTCGTGTTGGCAGCAAGAAACTGGAGGAAAGCAATCAATACTAGCGCTTGTCTCTCGTGTTGGCAGCCAGAAACTGGAGGAAAGCAATCAATACTAGCGCTTGTCTCCTGTGTTGGCAGCCAGAAACTGGAGGAAAGCAATCAATACTAGCGCTTGTCTTCGTGTTGGCAGCCAGAAACTGGAGGGAAAGCAATCAATACTAGCGCTTGTCTCTCGTGTTGGCAGCCAGAAACGGAGGAAAGCAAATCAATACTAGCGCTTGTCTCTCGTGTTGGCAGCCAGAAAACTGGAGGAAAGCATCAATACTAGCGCTTGTCTCTCGTGTTGGCAGCCAGACACCTGGAGGCAAGCACTCAATACTATGCGCTTGTCTCTCGTGTTGGCAGCCAGACACTGGAGGAAAGCAATCAATACTTAGCGCTTGTCTCTCGTGTTGGCAGCCAGAAACTGGAGGAACGCAATCAATACTAGCGCTTGTCTCTCGTGGTTGGCAGCCAGAAACTGGAGGAAAGCAATCAATTACTAGCGCTTGCTCTCGTGTTGGCAGCCAGGACAACTGGAGGAAAGCAATCAATACTAGCGCTTGTCTCTCGTGTTGGCAGCCAGAAACTGGAGGAAAGCAATCAATACTAGCGCTTGTCTCCCGTGTTGGCAGCCAGAAACTGGAGGAAAGCAATCAATACTAGCGCTTGTCTCTCGTGTTGGCAGCCAGAAACTGGAGGAAAGCAATCAATACTAGCGCTTGTCTCTCGTGTTGGCAGCCAGAAACTGGAGGAAAGCAATCAATACTAGCGCTTGTCTCTCGTGTTGGCAGCCAGAAACTGGAGGAAAGCAATCAATACTAGCGCTTGTCTCTCGTGTTGGCAGCCAGAAACTTGAGGAAAGCAATCAATACTAGCGCTTGTCTCTCGTGTTGGCAGCCAGAAACTGGAGGAAAGCAATCAATACTAGCGCTTGTCTCTCGTGTTGGCAGCCAGAAACTGGAGGAAAGCAATCAATACTAGCGCTTGTCTCCCGTGTTGGCAGCCAGAAACTGGAAGAAATCAATCAATACTAGCGCTTGTCTCTCGTGTTGGCAGCCAGAAACTGGAGGAAAGCAATCAATACTAGCGCTTGTCTCTCGTGTTGGCAGCCAGAAACTGGAGGAAAGCAATCAATACTAGTCCTTGTCTCCCGTGTTGGCAGCCAGAAACTGGAGGAAAGCAATCAATACCCAAGCATTCTGGCCCTCAACTGTGTCTAGGTCACCTCTCTCAGCTCAGGCAATGTACACTCTACAGGAGTTAGCCTGGTGAACATTCAGCTGAAGGCATGACAACACCAGCAACAGAAGATGGTATGTTCCTTCTACGCGGCCGACAGTTTATCTTTAGTTGATATTTTCCTTGTGTGAAAGGCTGTTATATCATTTGGAAAGTGGAGTTAGTCAACTGTAATGTTGTACTGATGGCTGCACTAAGCAGAAGGACTACATGGTATGACAGAATGATCAATGACGAGCTCACGAAGAGAACTGGACACACGCCAGAGAATCAGGAGGTGAGGAACACAAGCTGATGCCTGATAGGGCACACATTGAGAACACCGGTGAAACGTAGAAATAAAATGTCCTCCCTCTGGGACTCACTGAGTAAAACAAAATAAGAGATAGAAACTCACGGAGAAAAGATAAACAATGAGGCGAGGGGGTCAGGGGTCAGGGGGTCAGGAGGTCAGGGGAGCTGCACGAGACATGTGAGGGGATGGCGAGAGATGATTGAGGACTTATGCTATATCAGGAAATAACAGGCATAATAAGCCGAGGAGAACTGTAGCTGTTTCGACAGCACGCGACTGGGTCCTGTTGCAAGCAACGGGTGGATGCAAGTTCCCCCCCCCCACCCCACCCCCCTTTCCGCTCGCCCATAGATATATTTCTGGAGATCACAAGCTGTATGTACATACATAATGGCAGTTGTCTATCAACTGGACACCTAGCCATTCCTGCCGTGAAAGCTTTCTCTTGTGTTCAGGAAATCATGTCTTTTCCTCCACAATTGTCCCATGTTACGTTGTGCCAAATATACAGCCGGGTCGCCATATTGTCGCCTGCCAGCGGACACCGTCCATTTGATGATGTCATATTCTTGGCCTGGGCGGGCTTCAGTTCACTTTTGTCAACTTCAGTCAATTTGTATCAACTTCAGTCAATTTGTATCAACTTCAGTCAATTTGTATCAACTTCAGTCAATGTGTATCAACTTCAGTCAATTCGTGTCAACTTCAGTTAACTTCACCTGGCTATGTACACTCAGGCTGAGTATAGAAGGGGTGCAACAGGAAGAATATCTGGGAATTCCTTCAGTCAATTTGTATCAACTTCAGTCAACTAGTGTCATCTTCCATGGCTACGTGCAGTCAGGTAGAGTATAGAGGGGGTATACCAGGAAGACTATCTGGGAATGCGTTCAGTCAACTAGTGTCATCTTCCATGGCTACGTGCAGTCAGGTAGAGTATAGAGGGGGTTATACCAGGAAGACTATCTGGGAATGCGTTCACTCAACTAGTGTCATCTTCCATGGCTACGTGCAGTCAGGTAGAGTATAGAGGGGGTATACCAGGAAGACTATCTGGGAATGCGTTCACTCAACTAGTGTCATCTTCCATGGCTACGTGCAGTCAGGTAGAGTATAGAGGGGGTATACCAGGAAGACTATCTGGGAATGCGTTCACTCAACTAGTGTCATCTTCCATGGCTACGTGCAGTCAGGTAGAGTATAGAGGGGGTATACCAGGAAGACTATCTGGGAATGCGTTCACTCAACTAGTGTCATCTTCCATGGCTACGTGCAGTCAGGTAGAGTATAGAGGGGGTATACCAGGAAGACTATCTGGGAATGCGTTCACTCAACTAGTGTCATCTTCCATGGCTATCGTGCAGTCAGGTAGAGTATAGAGGGGGTATACCAGGAAGACTATCTGGGAATGCGTTCACTCAACTAGTGTCATCTTCCATGGCTACGTGCAGTCAGGTAGAGTATAGAGGGGTGTATACCAGGAATACTATCTGGGAATGCGTTCATCAACTAGTGTCATCTTCCATGGCTACGTGCAGTCAGGTAGAGTATAGAGGGGGTATACCAGGGAAGACTATCTGGGAATGCGTTCACTTCAACTAGTGTCATCTTCCATGGCTACGTTGCAGTCAGGTAGAGTATAGAGGGGGTATAACAGGAAGACTATCTGGGAATGCGTTCACTCAACTAGTGTCATCTTCCATGGCTTACGTGCAGTCAGGTAGAGTATAGAGGGGGTATACCTAGGAAGACTATCTGGGAATGCGTTTCACTCAACTAGTGTCATCTTCCATGGCTACGTGCAGTCAGGTAGAGTATAGAGGGGGGTATACCAGGAAGACTATCTGGGAATGCAGTTCACTCAACTAGTGTCATCTTCCATGGCTACGTGCCGTCAGGTAGAGTATAGAGGGGGTATACCAGGAAGACTATCTGGGAATGCGTTCACTCAACTAGTGTCATCTGTCCATTGGCTACGTGCAGTCAGGGTAGAGTATAGAGGGGGTATACCAGGAAGACTATCTGGGAATGCGTTCACTCAACTAGTGTCATCTTCCATGGCTACGTGCAGTCAGGTAGAGTATAGAGGGGGTATACCAGGAAGACTATCTGGGAATGCGTTCACTCAACTAGTGTCATCTTCCATGGCTACGTGCAGTCAGGTAGAGTATAGAGGGGGTATACCAGGAAGACTATCGGGGAATGCGTTCACTCAACTAGTGTCATCTTCCATGGCTACGTGCAGTCAGGTAGAGTATAGAGGGGGTATACCAGGAAGACTATCTGGGAATGCGTTCACTCAACTAGTGTCATCTTCCATGGCTACGTGCAGTCAGGTAGAGTATAGAGGGGGTATACCAGGAAGACTATCTGGGAATGCGTTCACTCAACTAGTGTCATCTTCCATGGCTACGTGCAGTCAGGTAGAGTATAGAGGGGGTATACCAGGAAGACTATCTGGGAATGCGTTCACTCAACTAGTGTCATCTTCCATGGCTACGTGCAGTCAGGTAGAGTATAGAGGGGGTATACCAGGAAGACTATCTGGAATGCGTTCACTCAACTAGTGTCATCTTCCATGGCTACGTGCAGTCAGGTAGAGTATAGAGGGGGTATACCAGGAAGACTATCTGGGAATGCGTTCACTCAACTAGTGTCATCTTCCATGGCTACGTGCAGTCAGGTAGAGTATAGAGGGGGTATACCAGGAAGACTATCTGGGAATGCGTTCACTCAACTAGTGTCATCTTCCATGGCTACGTGCAGTCAGGTAGAGTATAGAGGGGGTATACCAGGAAGACTATCTGGGAATGCGTTCAGTCAACTAGTGTCATCTTCCATGGCTACGTGCAGTCAGGTAGAGTATAGAGGGGGTATACCAGGAAGACTATCTGGGAATGCGTTCACTCAACTAGTGTCATCTTCCATGGCTACGTGCAGTCAGGTAGAGTATAGAGGGGGGGTATACCAGGAAGACTATCTGGGAATGCGTTCACTGCAACTAGTGTCATCTTCCATGGCTACGTGCAGTCAGGTAGAGTATAGAGGGGGTATACCAGGAAGACTATCTGGGAATGCGTTCAGTCAACTAGTGTCATCTTCCCATGGCTACGTGCAGTCAGGTAGAGTATAGAGGGGGTATACCAGGAAGACTATCTGGGAATGCGTTCAGTCAACTAGTGTCATCTTCCATGGCTACGTGCAGTCAGGTAGAGTATAGAGGGGGTATACCAGGAAGACTATCTGGGAATGCGTTCACTCAACTAGTGTCATCTTCCATGGCTACGTGCAGTCAGGTAGAGTATAGAGGGGGTATACCAGGAAGACTATCTGGGAATGCGTTCAGTCAACTAGTGTCATCTTCCATGGCTACGTGCAGTCAGGTAGAGTATAGAGGGGTATACCAGGAAGACTATCTGGGAATGCGTTCACTCAACTAGTGTCATCTTCCATGGCTACGTGCAGTCAGGTAGAGTATAGAGGGGGTATACCAGGAAGACTATCTGGGAATGCGTTCAGTCAACTAGTGTCATCTTCCATGGCTACGTGCAGTCAGGTAGAGTATAGAGGGGGTATACCAGGAAGACTATCTGGGAATGCGTTCACTCAACTAGTGTCATCTTCCATGGCTACGTGCAGTCAGGTAGAGTATAGAGGGGGTATACCAGGAAGACTATCTGGGAATGCGTTCACTCAACTAGTGTCATCTTCCATGGCTACGTGCAGTCAGGTAGAGTATAGAGGGGGTATACCAGGAAGACTATCTGGGAATGCGTTCAGTCAACTAGTGTCATCTTCCATGGCTACGTGCAGTCAGGTAGAGTATAGAGGGGGTATACCAGGAAGACTATCTGGGAATGCGTTCACTCAACTAGTGTCATCTTCCATGGCTACGTGCAGTCAGGTAGAGTATAGAGGGGGTATACCAGGAAGACTATCTGGGAATGCGTTCACTCAACTAGTGTCATCTTCCATGGCTACGTGCAGTCAGGTAGAGTATAGAGGGGGTATACCAGGAAGACTATCTGGGAATGCGTTCAGTCAACTAGTGTCATCTCCCATGGCTACGTGCAGTCAGGTAGAGTATAGAGGGGGTATACCAGGAAGACTATCTGGGAATGCGTTCACTCAACTAGTGTCATCTTCCATGGCTACGTGCAGTCAGGTAGAGTATAGAGGGGGTATACCAGGAAGACTATCTGGGAATGCGTTCACTCAACTAGTGTCATCTTCCATGGCTACGTGCAGTCAGGTAGAGTATAGAGGGGGTATACCAGGAAGACTATCTGGGAATGCGTTCAGTCAACTAGTGTCATCTTCCATGGCTACGTGCAGTCAGGTAGAGTATAGAGGGGGTATACCAGGAAGACTATCTGGGAATGCGTTCACTCAACTAGTGTCATCTTCCATGGCTACGTGCAGTCAGGTAGAGTATAGAGGGGGTATACCAGGAAGACTATCTGGGAATGCGTTCACTCAACTAGTGTCATCTTCCATGGCTACGTGCAGTCAGGTAGAGTATAGAGGGGGTATACCAGGAAGACTATCTGGGAATGCGTTCACTCAACTAGTGTCATCTTCCATGGCTACGTGCAGTCAGGTAGAGTATAGAGGGGGTATACCAGGAAGACTATCTGGGAATGCGTTCACTCAACTAGTGTCATCTTCCATGGCTACGTGCAGTCAGGTAGAGTATAGAGGGGGTATACCAGGAAGACTATCTGGGAATGCGTTCACTCAACTAGTGTCATCTTCCATGGCTACGTGCAGTCAGGTAGAGTATAGAGGGGGTATACCAGGAAGACTATCTGGGAATGCGTTCACTCAACTAGTGTCATCTTCCATGGCTACGTGCAGTCAGGTAGAGTATAGAGGGGGTATACCAGGAAGACTATCTGGGAATGCGTTCACTCAACTAGTGTCATCTTCCATGGCTACGTGCAGTCAGGTAGAGTATAGAGGGGTATACCAGGAAGACTATCTGGGAATGCGTTCACTCAACTAGTGTCATCTTCCATGGCTACGTGCAGTCAGGTAGAGTATAGAGGGGGTATACCAGGAAGACTATCTGGGAATGCGTTCAGTCAACTAGTGTCATCTTCCATGGCTACGTGCAGTCAGGTAGAGTATAGAGGGGGTATACCAGGAAGACTATCTGGGAATGCGTTCACTCAACTAGTGTCATCTTCCATGGCTACGTGCAGTCAGGTAGAGTATAGAGGGGGTATACCAGGAAGACTATCTGGGAATGCGTTCACTCAACTAGTGTCATCTTCCATGGCTACGTGCAGTCAGGTAGAGTATAGAGGGGGTATACCAGGAAGACTATCTGGGAATGCGTTCACTCAACTAGTGTCATCTTCCATGGCTACGTGCAGTCAGGTAGAGTATAGAGGGGGTATACCAGGAAGACTATCTGGGAATGCGTTCACTCAACTAGTGTCATCTTCCATGGCTACGTGCAGTCAGGTAGAGTATAGAGGGGGTATACCAGGAAGACTATCTGGGAATGCGTTCACTCAACTAGTGTCATCTTCCATGGCTACGTGCAGTCAGGTAGAGTATAGAGGGGTATACCAGGAAGACTATCTGGGAATGCGTTCACTCAACTAGTGTCATCTTCCATGGCTACGTGCAGTCAGGTAGAGTATAGAGGGGGTATACCAGGAAGACTATCTGGGAATGCGTTCACTCAACTAGTGTCATCTTCCATGGCTACGTGCAGTCAGGTAGAGTATAGAGGGGGTATACCAGGAAGACTATCTGGGAATGCGTTCACTCAACTAGTGTCATCTTCCATGGCTACGTGCAGTCAGGTAGAGTATAGAGGGGGTATACCAGGAAGACTATCTGGGAATGCGTTCACTCAACTAGTGTCATCTTCCATGGCTACGTGCAGTCAGGTAGAGTATAGAGGGGGTATACCAGGAAGACTATCTGGGAATGCGTTCACTCAACTAGTGTCATCTTCCATGGCTACGTGCAGTCAGGTAGAGTATAGAGGGGGTATACCAGGAAGACTATCTGGGAATGCGTTCACTCAACTAGTGTCATCTTCCATGGCTACGTGCAGTCAGGTAGAGTATAGAGGGGGTATACCAGGAAGACTATCTGGGAATGCGTTCACTCAACTAGTGTCATCTTCCATGGCTACGTGCAGTCAGGTAGAGTATAGAGGGGGTATACCAGGAAGACTATCTGGGAATGCGTTCACTCAACTAGTGTCATCTTCCATGGCTACGTGCAGTCAGGTAGAGTATAGAGGGGGTATACCAGGAAGACTATCTGGGAATGCGTTCACTCAACTAGTGTCATCTTCCATGGCTACGTGCAGTCAGGTAGAGTATAGAGGGGGTATACCAGGAAGACTATCTGGGAATGCGTTCACTCAACTAGTGTCATCTTCCATGGCTACGTGCAGTCAGGTAGAGTATAGAGGGGGTATACCAGGAAGACTATCTGGGAATGCGTTCACTCAACTAGTGTCATCTTCCATGGCTACGTGCAGTCAGGTAGAGTATAGAGGGGGTATACCAGGAAGACTATCTGGGAATGCGTTCACTCAACTAGTGTCATCTTCCATGGCTACGTGCAGTCAGGTAGAGTATAGAGGGGGTATACCAGGAAGACTATCTGGGAATGCGTTCAGTCAACTAGTGTCATCTTCCATGGCTACGTGCAGTCAGGTAGAGTATAGAGGGGGTATACCAGGAAGACTATCTGGGAATGCGTTCACTCAACTAGTGTCATCTTCCATGGCTACGTGCAGTCAGGTAGAGTATAGAGGGGGTATACCAGGAAGACTATCTGGGAATGCGTTCACTCAACTAGTGTCATCTTCCATGGCTACGTGCAGTCAGGTAGAGTATAGAGGGGGTATACCAGGAAGACTATCTGGGAATGCGTTCAGTCAACTAGTGTCATCTTCCATGGCTACGTGCAGTCAGGTAGAGTATAGAGGGGGTATACCAGGAAGACTATCTGGGAATGCGTTCAGTCAACTAGTGTCATCTTCCATGGCTACGTGCAGTCAGGTAGAGTATAGAGGGGGTATACCAGGAAGACTATCTGGGAATGCGTTTCACTCACTAGTGTCATCTTCCATGGCTACGTGCAGTCAGGTAGAGTATAGAGGGGGATATACCATGGAAGACTATCTGGGAATGCGTCACTCAACTAGTGTCATCTTCCATGGCTACGTGCAGTCAGGTAGAGTATAGAGGGGGTTACCAGTGAAGACTATCTGGTAATTGCGTTCACTCAACTAGTGTCCATCTTCCATGGTACGTGCAGTCAGGTAGAGTATAGAGGGGGATACCAGGAAGACTATACTGGACTGCGTTCAGTCAACTAGTGTCATCTTCCATGGCTACGTGCAGTCATGGTAGAGTATAGAGGGGGTATACCAGGAAGATCTATCTGGAATGCGTTCATTCAACTAGTGGTCATCTTCCATGGCTACGTGCAGTCAGGTAGGAGTATAGAGGGGGTCTATACCAGGAAGACTATCCTGGGAATGCGTTCACTCAACTAGTGTCATCTTCCATGGCTACGTGCAGTCAGGTAGAGTATAGAGGGGGGTATACCAGGAAGCACTATCTGGGAATGCGTTCAGGTCAACTAGTGTCATCTCCATGGCTACGTGCAGTCAGGTAGAGTATAGAGGGGGTTATACCAGGAAGACTATCTGGGAATCGGTTCACGTCAACTAGTGTCATCTTCCATGGCTACGTGCATGTCAGGTAGAGTATAGAGGGGGTATACCAGGAAGACTATCTGGGCATGCGTCAGTCAACTAGTGTCATCTTCCATGGCTACGTGCAGTCAGGTAGAGTATAGAGGGGGTATACAGGAAGACTAATCTGGGAATGCGTTCAGTCAACTAGTGTCATCTCCATGGCTACGTGCAGTCAGGTAGAGTATAGAGGGTGGTTATACCAGGAAGACTATCTGGAATGCGTTCACTCAAACTAGTGTCATCTTCCATGGCTACGTGCAGTCAGGTAGAGTATAGAGGGGGTATACCAGGAAAGACTATCTGGGAATGCGTTCAGTCAATAGTTGTCATCTTCCATGGCTACGTGGCATTCAGGTAGAGTATAGAGGGGGTTATACCAGGAAGACTATCGTGGAATGCGTTCACTCAACTAGTGTCATCTTCCATGGCTACGTGCAGTCAGTAGTAGAGTATAGAGGGGGTATACTCAGGAAGACTATTCTGGGAATGCGTTCAGTCAACTAGTGTCATCTTCCATGGCTACGTGCAGTCAGGTAGAGTATAGAGGGGGTATACCAGGAAGACTATCTGGGAATGCGTTCACTCAACTAGTGTCAATCTTCCATGGCTACGTGCAGTCAGGTAGAGTATAGAGGGGGTTTATACCAGGAAGACTATCTGGGAATGCGTTCACTCAACTAGTGTCATCCTTCCATGGCTACGTGCAGTCAGGTAGAGTATAGAGGGGTATACCAGGAAGACTATCTGGAATGCGTTCAGTCAACTAGTGTCATCTTCCATGGCTACGTGCAGTCAGGTAGAGTATAGAGGGGGTATACCAGGTAAGACTATCTGGAATGCGTTCACTCAACTAGTGTCATCTTCCATGGCTACGTGCAGTCAGGTAGAGTATAGAGGGGGTATACCAGGAAGACTATCTGGGAATGCGTTCACTCAACTAGTGTCATCTTCCATGGCTACGTGCAGTCAGGTAGAGTATAGAGGGGGTATACCAGGAAGACTATCTGGGAATGCGTTCACTCAACTAGTGTCATCTTCCATGGCTACGTGCAGTCAGGTAGAGTATAGAGGGGGTTATACCAGGAAGACTATCTGGGAATGCGTTCACTCAACTAGTGTCATCTTCCATGGCTACGTGCAGTCAGGTAGAGTATAGAGGGGGGTATACAGGAAGACTATCTGGGAATGCGTTCACTCAACTAGTGTCATCTTCCATGGCTACGTGCAGTTCAGGTAGAGTATAGAGGGGGTATACCAGGAGAGACTATCTGGGAATGCGTTCACTCAACTAGTGTCATCTTCCATGGCTACGTGCAGTCAGGTAGAGTATAGAGGGGGTATACCAGGAAGACTATCTGGGAATGCGTTCACTCAACTAGTGTCATCTTCCATGGCTACGTGCAGTCAGGTAGAGTATAGAGGGGGTATACCAGGAAGACTATCTGGGAATGCGTTCACTCAACTAGTGTCATCTTCCATGGCTAACGTGCAGTCAGGTAGAGTATAGAGGGGGTATACCAGGAAGACTATCTGGGAATGCGTTCAGTCAACTAGTGTCATCTTCCATGGCTACGTGCAGTCAGGTAGAGTATAGAGGGGGTATACCAGGAAGACTATCTGGGAATGCGTTCAGTCAACTAGTGTCATCTTCCATGGCTACGTGCAGTCAGGTAGAGTATAGAGGGGGTATACCAGGAAGACTATCTGGGAATGCGTTCACTCAACTAGTGTCATCTTCCATGGCTACGTGCAGTCAGGTAGAGTATAGAGGGGGTATACCAGGAAGACTATCTGGGAATGCGTTCACTCAACTAGTGTCATCTTCCATGGCTACGTGCAGTCAGGTAGAGTATAGAGGGGGGTATACCAGAAGACTATCTGGGAATGCGTTCACTCAACTAGTGTCATACTTCCATGGCTTACGTGCAGTCAGTAGAGTATAGAGGGGGGTATACCAGGAAGAACTATCTGGGAATGCGTTCACTCAACTAGTGTCATCTCCATGGCTACGTGCAGTCAGGTAGAGTATAGAGGGGGTATACCAGGAAGACTATCTGGGAATGCGTTCAGTCAACTAGTGTCATCTTCCATGGCTACGTGCAGTCAGGTAGAGTATAGAGGGGGTATACCAGGAAGACTATCTGGGAATGCGTTCACGTTCAACTAGTGTCATCTTCCATGGCTACGTGCAGTCAGGTAGAGTATAGAGGGGGTATACCAGGAAGACTATCTGGGAATCGTTCACTCAACTAGTGTAATCTTCCTGGCTACGTGCAGTCAGGTAGAGTATAGAGGGGTATACCAGGAAAGGACTATCTGGGAATGCGTTCACTCAACTAGTGTCATCTTCCATGGGCTACGTGGCAGTCAGGTAGAGTATAGAGGGGGTATACCAGGAAGACTATCTGGGAATGCGTTCATTCAACTAGTGTATCTTTCATGGCTACGTGCAGTCAGGTAGAGTATAGAGGGGTATACCAGGAAGACTATCTGGGAATGCGTTTCACTCAACTAGTGTCATCTTCCATGGCTACGTGCAGTCAGGTAGAGTATAGAGGGGTTATACCAGGAAGACTATCTGGGAATGCGTTCACTCAACTAGTGTCATCTACATGGCTACGTGCAGTCAGGTAGAGTATAGAGGGGGTATACCAGGAAGACTATCTGGGAATGCGTTCACTCAACTAGTGTCATCTTCCATGGCTACGTGCAGTCAGGTAGAGTATAGAGGGGTATACCAGAAGACTATATCTGGGAATGCGTTCACTCAACTAGTGTCATCTTCCATGGCTACGTGCAGTCAGGTAGAGTATAGAGGGGGTATACCAGGAAGACTATCTGGGAATGCGTTCACTCAACTAGTGTCATCTTCCATGGCTACGTGCAGTCAGGTAGAGTATAGAGGGGGTATACCAGGAAGACTATCTGGGAATGCGTTCAGTCAACTAGTGTCATCTTCCATGGCTACGTGCAGTCAGGTAGAGTATAGAGGGGGTATACCAGGAAGACTATCTGGGAATCGCGTTCACTCAACTAGTGTCATCTTCCATGGCTACGTTGCAGTCAGGTAGAGTATAGAGGGGGTATACAGGAAGACTATCTGGGAATGCGTTCACTCAACTAGTGTCATCTTCCATGGCTACGTGCAGTCAGGTAGAGTATAGAGGGGGTATACCAGGAAGGACTATCTGGGAATGCGTTTCACTCAACTAGTGTCATCTTCCATGGCTACGTGCAGTCAGGTAGAGTATAGAGGGGGTATACCAGGAAGACTATCTGGGAATGCGTTCACTCAACTAGTGTCATCTTCCATGGCTACGTGCAGTCAGGTAGAGTATAGAGGGGGTATACCAGGAAGACTATCTGGGAATGCGTTCAGTCAACTAGTGTCATCTTCCATGGCTACGTGCAGTCAGGTAGAGTATAGAGGGGGATATACCAGGAAGACTATCTGGGAATGCGTTCACTCAACTAGTGTCATCTTCCATGGCTACGTGCAGTCAGGTAGAGTATAGAGGGGGTATACCAGGAAGACTATCTGGGAATGCGTTCACTCAACTAGTGTCATCTTCCATGGCTACGTGCAGTCAGGTAGAGTATAGAGGGGGTATACCAGGAAGACTATCTGGGAATGCGTTCACGTCAACTAGTGTCATCTTCCATGGCTACGTGCAGTCAGGTAGAGTATAGAGGGGGTATACCAGGAAGACTATCTGGGAATGCGTTCACTCAACTAGTGTCATCTTCCATGGCTACGTGCAAGTCAGGTAGAGTATAGAGGGGGTATACCAGGAAGACTATCTGGAATGCGTTCACTCAAACTAGTGTCATCTTCCATGGCTACGTGCAGGTCAGGTAGAGTATAGAGGGGTTATACCAGGAAGACTATCTGGGAATGCGTTCACTTCAACTAGTGTCATCTTCCATGGCTACGTGCAGTCAGGTAGAGTATAGAGGGGTATACCAGGAAGGACTATCTGGGAATGCGTTCACGTCAACTAGTGTCATCTTCCATGGCTACGTGCAGTCAGGTAGAGTATAGAGGGGGTATACCAGGAAGACTATCTGGGAATGCGTTCACGTCAACTAGTGTCATCTTCCATGGCTACGTGCAGTCAGGTAGAGTATAGAGGGGGTATACCAGGAAGACTATCTGGGAATGCGTTCAGTCAACTAGTGTCATCTTCCATGGCTACGTGCAGTCAGGTAGAGTATAGAGGGGGTATACCAGGAAGACTATCTGGGAATGCGTTCATTCAAACTAGTGTCATCTTCCATGGCTACGTGCAGTCAGGTAGAGTATAGAGGGGGTTATACCAGGAAGACTATCTGGGAATGCGTTCACTCAACTAGTGTCATCTTCCATGGCTACGTGCAGTCAGGTAGAGTATAGAGGGGGTATACCAGGAAAGACTATCTGGGAATGCGTTCACTCAACTAGTGTCATCTTCCATGGCTACGTTGCAGTCAGGTAGAGTATAGAGGGGGTATACCAGGAAGACTATCTGGGAATGCGTTCAGTCAACTAGTGTCATCTTCCATGGCTACGTGCAGTCAGGTAGAGTATAGAGGGGTGTATACCAGGAAGACTATCTGGGAATGCGTTCACTCAACTAGTGTCATCTTCCATGGCTACGTGCAGTCAGGTAGAGTATAGAGGGGGTATACCAGGAAGACTATCTGGGAATGCGTTCAGTCAACTAGTGTCATCTTCCATGGCTACGTGCAGTCAGGTAGAGTATAGAGGGGGTATACCAGGAAGACTATCTGGGAATGCGTTCACTCAACTAGTGTCATCTTCCATGGCTACGTGCAGTCAGGTAGAGTATAGAGGGGGTATACCAGGAAGACTATCTGGGAATGCGTTCAGTCAACTTGTGTCAACTTCAGTCCACTTGTGTCAACTTCCATGGCTATATGCACTCAGGTTTAATATAGAGGGGTGCAACAGAGAAGATATCTGGGAATGCCATCAGTCAAGCAGAAAGAACAGTCAGGCTCACACAGCAGTTAATGATACATCGACACAACAAATACAAGCAGAAAGAACAGTCAGGCTCACACTGCAGTTAATCAATCATCGACACAACAAATACAAGCAGAAAGAACAGTCAGGCTCACACAGCAATTAATCAATCATCGACACAACAAATACAAGCAGAAAGAACAGTCAGGCTCACACTGCAGTTAATCAATCATCGACACAACAAATACAAGCAGAAAGAACATTCACGGTCACACTGCAGTTAATCAATCATCGACACAACAAATACAAGCAGAAAGAACAGTCACGGTCACACAGCAGTTAATCAATCATCGACACAACAGATACAAGCAGAAAGAACAGTCAGGCTCACACAGCAGTTAATGATACATCGACACAACAAATACAAGCAGAAAGAACAGTCAGGCTCACACTGCAGTTAATCAATCATCGACACAACAGATACAAGCAGAAAGAACAGTCAGGCTCACACAGCAGTTAATGATACATCGACACAACAAATACAAGCAGAAAGAACAGTCAGGCTCACACTGCAGTTAATCAATCATCGACACAACAAATACAAGCAGAAAGAACAGTCAGGCTCACACTGCAGTTAATCAATCATCGACACAACAAATACAAGCAGAAAGAACATTCACGGTCACACTGCAGTTAATCAATCATCGACACAACAAATACAAGCAGAAAGAACAGTCAGGCTCACACTGCAGTTAATCAATCATCGACACAACAGATACAAGCAGAAAGAACAGTCAGGCTCACACAGCAGTTAATGATACATCGACACAACAAATACAAGCAGAAAGAACAGTCACGGTCACACAGCAGTTAATCAATCATCGACACAACAAATACAAGGCAGAAAGAACAGTCACGGTCACACAGCAGTTAATCAATCATCGACACAACAAATACAAGCAGAAAGAACAGTCAGGCTCACACTGCAGTTAATCAATCATCGACACAACAGATACAAGCAGAAAGAACAGTCACGGTCACACAGCAGTTAATCAATCATCGACACAACAAATACAAGCAGAAAGAACAGTCACGGTCACACAGCAGTTAATCAATCATCGACACAACAAATACAAGCAGAAAGAACAGTCAGGCTCACACAGCAGTTAATGATACATCGACACAACAAATACAAGCAGAAAGAACAGTCACGGTCACACAGCAGTTAATCAATCATCGACACAACAAATACAAGCAGAAAGAACAGTCACGGTTACACAGCAGTTAATCAATCATCGACACAACAAATTCAAGCAGAAAGAACAGTCACGGTCACAGAGCAGTTAATCAATCATCGACACAACAAATACAAGCAGAAAGAACAGTCACGGTCACACAGCAGTTAATCAATCATCGACACAACAAATACAAGCAGAAAGAACAGTCAGGCTCACACTGCAGTTAATCAATCATCGACACAACAGATACAAGCAGAAAGAACAGTCAGGCTCACACAGCAGTTAATGATACATCGACACAACAAATACAAGCAGAAAGAACAGTCACGGTCACACAGCAGTTAATCAATCATCGACACAACAAATACAAGCAGAAAGAACAGTCAGGCTCACACTGCAGATAATCAATCATCGACACAACAAATACAAGCAGAAAGAACAGTCAGGCTCACACAGCAGTTAATGATACATCGACACAACAAATACAAGCAGAAAGAACAGTCACGGTCACACAGCAGTTAATCAATCATCGACACAACAAATACAAGCAGAAAGAACAGTCAGGCTCACACTGCAGATAATCAATCATCGACACAACAGATACAAGCAGAAAGAACAGTCAGGCTCACACAGCAGTTAATGATACATCGACACAACAAATACAAGCAGAAAGAACAGTCACGGTCACACAGCAGTTAATCAATCATCGACACAACAAATACAAGCAGAAAGAACAGTCAGGCTCACACTGCAGTTAATCAATCATCGACACAACAAATACAAGCAGAAAGAACAGTCAGGCTCACACTGCAGTTAATCAATCATCGACACAACAGATACAAGCAGAAAGAACAGTCAGGCTCACACAGCAGTTAATGATACATCGACACAACAAATACAAGCAGAAAGAACAGTCACGGTCACACAGCAGTTAATCAATCATCGACACAACAAATACAAGCAGAAAGAACAGTCACGGTCACACAGCAGTTAATCAATCATCGACACAACAAATACAAGCAGAAAGAACAGTCACGGTCACACAGCAGTTAATCAATCATCGACACAACAAATACAAGCAGAAAGAACATTCACGGTCACACTGCAGTTAATCAATCATCGACACAACAAATACAAGCAGAAAGAACAGTCAGGCTCACACTGCAGTTAATCAATCATCGACACAACAGATACAAGCAGAAAGAACAGTCAGGCTCACACAGCAGTTAATGATACATCGACACAACAAATACAAGCAGAAAGAACAGTCAGGCTCACACTGCAGTTAATCAATCATCGACACAACAAATACAAGCAGAAAGAACAGTCAGGCTCACACAGCAATTAATCAATCATCGACACAACAAATACAAGCAGAAAGAACAGTCAGGCTCACACTGCAGTTAATCAATCATCGACACAACAAATACAAGCAGAAAGAACAGTCAGGCTCACACTGCAGTTAATCAATCATCGACACAACAAATACAAGCAGAAAGAACAGTCAGGCTCACACAGCAGTTAATCAATCATCGACACAACAAATACAAGCAGAAAGAACAGTCAGGCTCACACAGCAATTAATCAATCATCGACACAACAAATACAAGCAGAAAGAACAGTCAGGCTCACACTGCAGTTAATCAATCATCGACACAACAAATACAAGCAGAAAGAACAGTCAGGCTCACACTGCAGTTAATGATACATCGACACAACAAATACAAGCAGAAAGAACAGTCAGGCTCACACAGCAATTAATCAATCATCGACACAACAAATACAAGCAGAAAGAACAGTCAGGCTCACACAGCAGTTAATCAATCATCGACACAACAAATACAAGCAGAAAGAACAGTCAGGCTCACACAGCAATTAATCAATCATCGACACAACAAATACAAGCAGAAAGAACAATCAGGCTCACACTGCAGTTAATCAATCATCGACACAACAAATACAAGCAGAAAGAACAGTCAGGCTCACACTGCAGTTAATCAATCATCGACACAACAAATACAAGCAGAAAGAACAGTCAGGCTCACACAGCAGTTAATCAATCATCGACACAACAAATACAAGCAGAAAGAACAGTCAGGCTCACACAGCAATTAATCAATCATCGACACAACAAATACAAGCAGAAAGAACAGTCAGGCTCACACTGCAGTTAATCAATCATCGACACAACAGATACAAGCAGAAAGAACATTCACGGTCACACTGCAGTTAATCAATCATCGACACAACAAATACAAGCAGAAAGAACATTCACGGTCACACAGCAGTTAATCAATCATCGACACAACAGATACAAGCAGAAAGAACAGTCAGGCTCACACAGCAGTTAATGATACATCGACACAACAAATACAAGCAGAAAGAACAGTCAGGCTCACACTGCAGTTAATCAATCATCGACACAACAGATACAAGCAGAAAGAACAGTCAGGCTCACACAGCAGTTAATCAATCATCGACACAACAAATACAAGCAGAAAGAACAGTCAGACTCACACTGCAGTTAATCAATCATCGACACAACAAATACAAGCAGAAAGAACAGTCAGGCTCACACAGCAGTTAATCAATCATCGACACAACAAATACAAGCAGAAAGAACAGTCAGGCTCACACAGCAATTAATCAATCATCGACACAACAAATACAAGCAGAAAGAACAGTCAGGCTCACACTGCAGTTAATCAATCATCGACACAACAGATACAAGCAGAAAGAACATTCACGGTCACACTGCAGTTAATCAATCATCGACACAACAAATACAAGCAGAAAGAACATTCACGGTCACACAGCAGTTAATCAATCATCGACACAACAGATACAAGCAGAAAGAACATTCACGGTCACACAGCAGTTAATCAATCATCGACACAACAGATACAAGCAGAAAGAACATTCACGGTCACACTGCAGTTAATCAATCATCGACACAACAAATACAAGCAGAAAGAACATTCACGGTCACACTGCAGTTAATCAATCATCGACACAACAAATACAAGCAGAAAGAACATTCACGGTCACACAGCAGTTAATCAATCATCGACACAACAGATACAAGCAGAAAGAACATTCACGGTCACACTGCAGTTAATCAATCATCGACACAACAAATACAAGCAGAAAGAACATTCACGGTCACACTGCAGTTAATCAATCATCGACACAACAAATACAAGCAGAAAGAACATTCACGGTCACACTGCAGTTAATCAATCATCGACACAACAAATACAAGCAGAAAAGAACAATTCACGGTCACACAGCAGTTAATCAATCATCGACACAACAGATACAAGCAGAAAGAACATTCACGGTCACACTGCAGTTAATCAATCATCGACACAACAAATACAAGCAGAAAGAACATTCACGGTCACACTGCAGCGGCTGGTGAGAAATCGTTTGGGAACAAAAGAGTGCAGATGTATAAGATCACGCAGCCGGTGTGAACAGGTATCGATACACACAGGAGGTGTTGTCACCGTGGAGCTGTGACTGGAGTGTGTGAACAGGTATCGATACACACAGGAGGTGTTGTCACCGTGGAGCTGTGACTGGAGTGTGTGAACAGGTATCGATACACACAGGAGGTGTTGTCACCGTGGAGCTGTGACTGGAGTGTGTGAACAGGTATCGATACACACAGGAGGTGTTGTCACCGTGGAGCTGTGACTGGAGTGTGTGAACACCAACAGCTGTTGGATAAGACACTAGACACATGCAGACACACGTGTCCACGCAAAAGCATTATCAAAGAAAGAGTCAGAACGAAACACTGCACATAGACAGACAGACAGACAGACAGACAGACAGACAGACAGACAGACAGACAGACAGACAG
Source organism: Cepaea nemoralis (assembly GCA_014155875.1). NCBI lineage: Eukaryota > Metazoa > Mollusca > Gastropoda > Stylommatophora > Helicidae > Cepaea > Cepaea nemoralis. The sequence continues at coordinate 441,130 of JACEFZ010003594.1, forward strand.
ACAGCCAGCCAGACAGACAGACAGACAGACAGACAGACAGACAGACAGACAGACAGACAGACAGACAGACAGACAGACAGACAGCCAGACAGACAGCCAGACAGACAGCCAGACAGCCAGACAGACAGACAGACAGACAGACAGACAGACAGACAGACATTTGGCATGTGCCTAGAGACTGGCTTTGTTGTGTTGAATACACAAATATATCAACTGGGCTACTCTCTGAGGCCACTAAGACAGTTGATAAATAAACCAACGCTCTTCTATTGTTTGACGCTCACAGAAGTGAGAAGAAGGAAGCAGAGACTAGAGGACACACTAGACAACATGACAATTGACCAGTTGTTCACGCGTCGAAGTACACTTCGTTCTACAACGTGGCGCTGTTGTTATTTGAAGGTGACAGGTTCGAATCCCGGTGGGTAACTATAGGTTAGCTTTCCATGTGTATGTTGTCTAGTGCCTCCTCTAATCTCTTTCTTCTTGTCATTTCTGCGAGCGCCCAACAATACCTACGTGTGTTCCTTTATTTGTAAATTGTGCTGTATACAAGAATGTCTCTTATACCGACCTTGTCTGCTGTTTCTGACCAACTGTATGTCTGCCACTCAGTACGTAATGAGTTATGAATGAACGGATTTATGAGTTTAAAAAATGACACAAAGCTTATCTCGTAGAATAATCAAATGTAAGCATATTTACCATAGATGACTCTAGAGTGTGACAGCTGATATTTAGAAGAGATCAAATCAGTAACCATCTCTACTGGCCGTCACCTCGGCAGCTGGTGACATTTTTATACTACCTCCACACAACAGACAAACGTAGTAATTCAACGGTCGCATTTCAGGGGAAGAAAACACGAATCACGCGGGGCCCGCTAACCGTATATTGGTGGCCTGGCGTGTTTATCTGAACGAGTGCACCATGAGAACCGCAACGACTGCTGCACTTCAAGACAGCCTTTGTCAACAGTCAAAGAGCAATAACTAGCATCAGGGGCGGCAGGAAGTGATCCGCCTGGGGCGGCAGGATGCGATCCGCCTGGGGCGGCAGGATGTGATCCGCCTGGGGCGGCAGGATGCGATCCGCCTGGGGCGGCAGGATGTGATCCGCCTGGGGCGGCAGGATGTGATCCGCATGGAGCGGCAGGATGTGATCCGCCTGGTGCAGCAGGATGTGATCCGCATGGGGCGGCAGGATGTGATCCGCATGGGGCGGCAGGATGTGATCCGCCTGGTGCAGCAGGATGTGATCCGCATGGGGCGGCAGGATGTGATACGCCTGGGGCGGGCAGGATGTGATCCGCATGGGGCGGCAGGTACCAGCAGCACGGCACAGATCTAGACCCGCTGGCCAGCGCCAGCATCAATACTTGGTTGGGAGATAGACGTTGTTCACGTGACCAATCTGACTGATCTCTAGTTAATCCCTGACAGAATCAACGTGGGTGCACTGCCAGCAAGCCACCAATTGTGTCCCTCACCAGTTACGGGCGGGCCCGACAAGTTTCCACCTCGTTCAGCCTGGCCCTTGGTTACAGTGACAGCAATGGATTTGGGGATGTGTGTGCTGTGTTGTGTTTCTTATTGTCATTAGAAAGTCACGTTAACTGTGCTTTAGCATACTCTGATTACATGACGTACTTTTAATGTGCAAACGTGGTTTTTGGGCCTATTTTCTAATAAGATCCTTTTTCAGCTCTTTAGGTCATATTTCGACTTTTTATATGTCAAATTATGACTATTTTAGGTCATATTATGACATGTTTAAGTATTTCACTCCTATCAAACCAAAGTGAAAATATAAACCGTTGTTGTGATTTCTGGCCGAGTCAAAAATATTTCTTTCTGCTGCTAGTTATGGTTCATATATAAGCACAGAAGTCGGGGAGGATAAAGTGTTATGTCCAGATGAGGGATGGGTAACCTACCTCAACCTAAGCTAAACGTGTCCATAATGGTAACATGAAGGTCACATGAGATCAATCATTCACGTGAGGAAGACATGTGCAATCAGGAGGAATACTGAACTAACATAATAAGTAGCCTAGATGTCTGCACTGTGTCACTGCAGTCCCCTATCAATGCCAGCTGAAGACGCTTCATACAATCCTTCAACAAACAGTCGGTTCACAGAATGGGTACAGCAGTCTGAATAGCAACATTGTAGTTCAGGTGACCAGATATTATTGTGCAAAGTATGCTATGTACATGTTATTTGAGGGAAGCGATATAATGTGCAACAATGCAGCATCTCCAACACAAGAGCAATGTGGCTGTAAGTTCCGCATCAGTGAACCGCAAAACCTATTGCTCCAGAAAGGAACACCGAACATGTGGGGTACAACATCTGAGTCGTTCAACAATTTGTGTGAGAGATTATGATAAACGCCATGCATGTGAGGTACAACATCCGAGTTGTCCAACAACATGTGTGAGAGATGATGATGAACACCGTCCAGGTAAAGTACAACATCAGAGTTGTCCAACAACATGTGTGAGAGATGATGATGAACACCGTCTAGGTAAAGTACAACATCAGAGTTGTCCAACAACATGTGTGAGAGATGATGATGAACACCTCCAGGTGAAGTACAACATCAGAGTTGTCCAACAACATGTGTGAGAGATGATGATGAACACCGTCTGGGTGAAGTACAACATCAGAGTTGTCCAACAACATGTGTGAGAGATGATGATGAACACCGTCCAGGTAAAGTACAACATCAGAGTTGTCCAACAACATGTGTGAGAGATGATGATGAACACAGTCTAGGTAAATTACAACATCAGAGTTGTCCAACAACATGTGTGAGAGATGATGATGAACACAGTCTAGGTAAAGTACTACATCAGAGTTGTACAACAACATGTGTGAGAGATGATGATGAACACCTCCAGGTGAAGTACAACATCAGAGTTGTACAACAACATGTGTGAGAGATGATGATGAACACCATCTGGGTGAAGTACAACATCAGAGTTGTCCAACAACATGTATGAGAGATGATGATGAACACCGTCTGGGTGAAGTACAACATCAGAGTTGTCCAACAACATGTGTGAGAGATGATGATGAACACCGTCCAGGTAAAGTACAACATCAGAGTTGTCCAACAACATGTGTGAGAGATGATGATGAACACCGTCCAGGTAAAGTACAACATCAGAGTTGTCCAACAACATGTGTGAGAGATGATGATGAACACCATCTGGGTGAAGTACAACATCAGAGTTGTCCAACAACATGTATGAGAGATGATGATGAACACCATCTGGGTGAAGTACAACATCAGAGTTGTCCAACAACATGTATGAGAGATGATGATGAACACCTCCAGGTGAAGTACAACATCAGAGTTGTCCAACAACATGTATGAGAGATGATGATGAACACCTCCAGGTGAAGTACAACATCAGAGTTGTCCAACAACATGTGTGAGAGATGATGATGAACACCATCTGGGTGAAGTACAACATCAGAGTTGTCCAACAACATGTGTGAGAGATGATGATGAACACCATCTGGGTGAAGTACAACATCAGAGTTGTCCAACAACATGTATGAGAGATGATGATGAACACCTCCAGGTGAAGTACAACATCAGAGTTGTCCAACAACATGTGTGAGAGATGATGATGAACACCATCTGGGTGAAGTACAACATCAGAGTTGTCCAACAACATGTATGAGAGATGATGATGAACACCTCCAGGTGAAGTACAACATCAGAGTTGTCCAACAACATGTGTGAGAGATGATGATGAACACCATCTGGGTGAAGTACAACATCAGAGTTGTCCAACAACATGTATGAGAGACGATGATGAACACCGTCTGGGTGAAGTACAACATCAGAGTTGTCCAACAATATGTGTGAGAGACGATGATGAACACCGTCTGGGTGAAGTACAACATCAGAGTTGTCCAACAACATGTATGAGAGATGATGATGAACACCATCTGGGTGAAGTACAACATCAGAGTTGTCCAACAACATGTGTGAGAGATGATGATGAACACCATCTGGGTGAAGTACAACATCAGAGTTGTCCAACAACATGTATGAGAGATGATGATGAACACCGTCTGGGTGAAGTACAACATCAGAGTTGTCCAACAACATGTGTGAGAGAGGATGATGAACACAGTCTAGGTAAAGTACAACATCAGAGTTGTCCAACAACATGTGTGAGAGATGATGATGAACACAGTCTAGGTAAAGTACAACATCAGAGTTGTCCAACAACATGTGTGAGAGATGATGATGAACACAGTCTAGGTAAAGTACTACATCAGAGTTGTACAACAACATGTGTGAGAGATGATGATGAACACCTCCAGGTGAAGTACAACATCAGAGTTGTACAACAACATGTGTGAGAGATGATGATGAACACCATCTGGGTGAAGTACAACATCAGAGTTGTCCAACAACATGTATGAGAGATGATGATGAACACCGTCTGGGTGAAGTACAACATCAGAGTTGTCCAACAACATGTGTGAGAGATGATGATGAACACCGTCCAGGTAAAGTACAACATCAGAGTTGTCCAACAACATGTGTGAGAGATGATGATGAACACAGTCTAGGTAAAGTACTACATCAGAGTTGTACAACAACATGTGTGAGAGATGATGATGAACACCTCCAGGTGAAGTACAACATCAGAGTTGTACAACAACATGTGTGAGAGATGATGATGAACACCATCTGGGTGAAGTACAACATCAGAGTTGTCCAACAACATGTATGAGAGATGATGATGAACACCGTCTGGGTGAAGTACAACATCAGAGTTGTCCAACAACATGTGTGAGGGATGATGATGAACACCGTCCAGGTAAAGTACAACATCAGAGTTGTCCAACAACATGTGTGAGAGATGATGATGAACACCGTCCAGGTAAAGTACAACATCAGAGTTGTCCAACAACATGTGTGAGAGATGATGATGAACACCATCTGGGTGAAGTACAACATCAGAGTTGTCCAACAATATGTGTGAGAGATGATGATGAACACCTCCAGGTGAAGTACAACATCAGAGTTGTCCAACAACATGTATGAGAGATGATGATGAACACCTCCAGGTGAAGTACAACATCAGAGTTGTCCAACAACATGTATGAGAGATGATGATGAACACCTCCAGGTGAAGTACAACATCAGAGTTGTCCAACAACATGTGTGAGAGATGATGATGAACACCATCTGGGTGAAGTACAACATCAGAGTTGTCCAACAACATGTATGAGAGATGATGATGAACACCTCCAGGTGAAGTACAACATCAGAGTTGTCCAACAACATGTATGAGAGATGATGATGAACACCTCCAGGTGAAGTACAACATCAGAGTCGTCCAACAACATGTGTGAGAGATGATGATGAACACCATCTGGGTGAAGTACAACATCACAGTTGTCCAACAACATGTGTGAGAGATGATGATGAACACCATCTGGGTGAAGTACAACATCAGAGTTGTCCAACAACATGTGTGAGAGATGATGATGAACACCTCCAGGTGAAGTACAACATCAGAGTTGTCCAACAACATGTGTGAGAGATGATGATGAACACCATCTGGGTGAAGTACAACATCAGAGTTGTCCAACAACATGTATGAGAGATGATGATGAACACCTCCAGGTGAAGTACAACATCAGAGTTGTCCAACAACATGTGTGAGAGATGATGATGAACACCATCTGGGTGAAGTACAACATCAGAGTTGTCCAACAACATGTATGAGAGACGATGATGAACACCGTCTGGGTGAAGTACAACATCAGAGTTGTCCAACAATATGTGTGAGAGACGATGATGAACACCGTCTGGGTGAAGTACAACATCAGAGTTGTCCAACAACATGTATGAGAGATGATGATGAACACCGTCTGGGTGAAGTACAACATCAGAGTTGTCCAACAACATGTGTGAGAGATGATGATGAACACCATCTGGGTGAAGTACAACATCAGAGTTGTCCAACAACATGTATGAGAGATGATGATGAACACCGTCTGGGTGAAGTACAACATCAGAGTTGTCCAACAACATGTGTGAGAGATGATGATGAACACCGTCCAGGTAAAGTACAACATCAGAGTTGTACAACAACATGTGTGAGAGATGATGATGAACACCGTCCAGGTAAAGTACAACATCAGAGTTGTACAACAACATGTGTGAGAGATGATGATGAACACCTCCAGGTGAAGTACAACATCAGAGTTGTACAACAACATGTGTGAGAGATGATGATGAACACCATCTGGGTGAAGTACAACATCAGAGTTGTACAACAACATGTATGAGAGATGATGATGAACACCTCCAGGTGAAGTACAACATCAGAGTTGTACAACAACATGTGTGAGAGATGATGAAGAACACCATCTGGGTGAAGTACAACATCAGAGTTGTCCAACAACATGTGTGAGAGATGATGATGAACACCGTCTGGGTGAAGTACAACATCAGAGTTGTCCAACAACATGTGTGAGAGATGATGATGAACACCGTCTAGGTAAAGTACAACATCAGAGTTGTCCAACAACATGTGTGAGAGATGATGATGAACACCGTCCAGGTAAAGTACAACATCAGAGTTGTCCAACAACATGTGTGAGAGATGATGATGAACACAGTCTAGTTAAAGTACAACATGAGAATTGTCCAACAACATGTGTGAGAGATGATGATGAACACCGTCCAGGTAAAGTACAACATCAGAGTTGTCCAACGATCTGTGTGAGAGATGATGATGAGCACCTTCCAGGTAAAGTACAACGATCTATGTGACAGATGAAGTCCGCTGATAACCCTTACACGAACTCGGTAACTAGAGATGAAGGACGTGTTTAGAGAGGTGTAGCAATGAGCTCATGCAGAACTAAACCAAGCCATGCAAACACTCAGGACTGCTTGTTTTCCCGATGTTTGAAATCACATCAATCTTGTATGGCCGACCAGGCATGGGTTTCCATTGTTGACAACAAGCGTTGAACCACGGCATATCTCCAGTGGTGTTGTTGTTGTTGGGACGTTAAGACCAGAATAACATGTCTCGTGACTGTGGTAGAGGGCTGACCACTCAACCGATGCCGTGTTGTGCAACAATGCTCTGAACCTCCCGTGGTCAGATGAGTGAAGAGATAACATGTCTGCGTCTGCTACATGGGACAGGTGGCAGATCAGGTACTGACGCTGGGGTGTCAAGTGTTAAGCCTGCACACTTTCTAGACCACGGCATATGAAGTTAGGTGCCAGTTCCATCCTTCGTCACCTGTCCTTCCCAGACAGTTCCCAGACAATGATGAAAAGTGTCTAGCGTGCATATCTATGAGGCTAGGTCTATCCCAGAACCGTACTGGTCGGACCAAATAATCCTGCTGGGCATTAAACACCCCTACCATTTTCTGTGCAAGCAAGCGAACTAACTAACCATTATCCACTGCGGCTGCTACATGGTGAAGGCAGGCAACGGTTTCACGATGCTGTACCTACACACAGAGCACCCCACCGACAGTGGATATGATGAAGACAGGCAACGGTTTCACGATGATGTACCTACACACAGAGCACCTCACCGACAGCGGATATGATGAAGGCAGGCAACGGTTTCACGATGATGTACCTACACACAGAGCACCTCACCGACAGCGGACATGATGAAGGCAGGCAACGGTTTCACGATGATGTACCTACACACAGAGCACCTCACCGACAGCGGACATGATGAAGGCAGGCAACGGTTTCACGATGATGTACCTACACACAGAGCACCTCACCGACAGTGGATATGATGAAGGCAGGCAACGGTTTCAAGATGCTGTAACTACACACAGAGCACCTCACCGACAGTGGATATGATGAAGGCAGGCAACGGTTTCAAGATGCTGTAACTACACACAGAGCACCTCACCGACAGTGGATATGATGAAGGCAGGCAACGGTTTCACGATGCTGTACCTACACACAGAGAACCCCACCGACAGCGGACATGATGAAGGCAGGCAACGGTTTCAAGATGCTGTAACTACACACAGAGCACCTCACCGACAGTGGATATGATGAAGGCAGGCAACGGTTTCACGATGCTGTACCTACACACAGAGCACCTCACCGACAGCGGACATGATGAAGGCAGGCAACGGTTTCACGATGATGTACCTACACACAGAACACCCCACCGACAGTGGATATGATGAAGACAGGCAACGGTTTCACGATGATGTACTTACACACAGAGCACCTCACCGACAGCGGACATGATGAAGGCAGGCAACGGTTTCACGATGATGTACCTACACACAGAGCACCCCACCGACAGTGGATATGATGAAGACAGGCAACGGTTTCACGATGCTGTACCTACACACAGAGCACCTCACCGACAGCGGACATGATGAAGGCAGGCAACGGTTTCACGATGCTGTACCTACACACAGAGCACCCCACCGACAGTGGATATGATGAAGGCAGGCAACGGTTTCAAGATGCTGTAACTACACACAGAGCACCCCACCGACAGTGGATATGATGAAGGCAGGCAACGGTTTCACGATGCTGTACCTACACACAGAGCACCTCACCGACAGCGGACATGATGAAGGCAGGCAACGGTTTCACGATGCTGTACCTACACACAGAGCACCCCACCGACAGTGGATATGATGAAGGCAGGCAACGGTTTCAAGATGCTGTAACTACACACAGAGCACCCCACCAAAGAGGTTCTGCTACCAAAACCTGTCCTCACACACTGTCAAAAATGGCCAAGGCAGGATTGTATTACGGCATCAAATACAGTGACACTAGGACAGTTACTGTGGATACCCCTGGTACCTGGTATCTGATTTGTAGTGACTTCAGTGCGCGTGCCAAAAAGGTGAAGTGTGAACAGTTTACAAATGAAGTCGGTGGGAGTGTGACATTGGGTACATTCTTGGGGCTGTACCGACAGATAAACAGGCAGGCTTTGCCTGGTACACATGATGGTACAGTTTATGATGATAACAACCGACCTGTGACAACTGACAAGGACGTGGGGGAATGAGGGGGGGGGGGCTTTTCTTGCACAATTTCTAACACAGGCTGACCAGCAGGACAGGGCTATTGGGGACAGGGTCAGAGAAGCCTTGTCACGGGTCACTTCATAAAGACATGATTGATATAGGAAGAGAATATTAAACCTTTGCTGAAGAGAGCTAAAGACACAGTACCAGGCCCGGATTTGGTTAGGTACACCCATATGAAGAACATGAATTATGGCGACTTGGAGGAGATGGCTCTTTGTTTCATCCTAAGCTTGATAACGGCATAAATACATCAGGATCGTTTGCACAACTACCTGGTCCTACTCTCAAAGCCAGGTAAAGATCACTCAAAACTTAATGGATACAGAATCATAACCCTGCAAAACACCCTTGACACAGTCGTCGAAAAGATAGTGGCACGCAGGCTCCAGCGATATTTGGAAAGTCGTAACCTGCTTCCCCAAGGACTCGGGAGCTACCGGCCTGGAAAGGACACCTGGGCCAATGCTGCAACATTTGTATTTGATGTCTACGAGGGCTTCGAGGATAAACAAGAGACAACGGCTGTAGCTCTTGACCTTGAGGATGCGTATAACAGGGTCAGGTATGATCGGTTGATTTACACTCTGCTGGACATGGCGGTCTGCCCTTGTCTTTTCAGATGGGTTGCGGTAGTCTTTTATGAGAGTAAAGTTGCACTGCTGCACATGGGCTTCTGGACTTCTGATCCCTTTACGATTACACCTGGGTTGCCACAGGGATCTGCCTTGTCCCCAGTGCTCTTTAATGTCTACACCAGCAGAGTCGCAGCTATTGAGACACCAGGTGTTGGTAGAATCTTGATATTTGCAGATGATATGCTGGTGTACAGACAGGAAACGTTTGGCTGTAGACTTACAGACGGCAGCAAACAGGGTGGAGGAGTGGTGCAGGGACGCAGGGGCCGTTATCAGATCGTGAACGCAGATGTCGTGAACGCAGATGTCCCATGTAGTATATTGAATGGATGCCCTCTTAGTAGAGAGAGTAAACTGAAGTACTTGGGAACCACCATCGAAAGGTGTATGCCTTTTAAAGATCATGTGGAGGTTTTGGTTGTGAAGGCTGGTAGGGTACGTAATGCTTTGAGGGCAATGGCAGTAACCGCGGTAGAGCTGAGGATGTTTTACAAGACTCTTTCAGCAGTTACTAATTTATGTCGCTGAGTATGGTTTAGGGCTGTTGACAGTATCAAAGAGCAAGCTTGAAAGGTTGGAGCGCATACAGAATGCTGCCATGTGGGTGATGTAGGGGTGTACAAAGGACACGCCAATTGTATGCATGAGGCATATCCTAGCACTACCAACAATGGCGGACAGGCATAGGGTCTTCAAGCCAAATGGTACCTGAGAGTTGATGCAGATAGGGATCACCTATTGCATGAAGCCATAGATATGATCAAGGGTTTTAGACCGAGACGAGGCAGGTCCAGGATGGCACAGGCAGAAATATCTATACGTCAGGTGTGTGATCTAGAGACCATCAATTGTGAAAAAGAGTTGGTTAAAGTACTGGAAGACATGACGGACTGGCACAATGAAATAGTAACACTGGGTCATAAGTACAGAGAATGGGCAGCAGGCCGAACAACGAACACTTTCTTAGGCAGACTATATCACTGTCTATAGACGAGGGAAAACACAGGCATGAAACCACAGCATAAACTAGACACTCAGTGAGTGGTGTCAGCAATCACAGGCATGAAACCACAGCATAAACTAGACACTCAGTGAGCGGTGTCAGCAATCAAAGGCAGAGGTGCACAGGGTAAAGGCTTTCTTGACATGCTTCTCCGTGGTTGGCCAATGCGCCCACACCGGTGGGTCAGTGGTGAGAAACAGACAGAGTGGTTGGGGTTTCATTGCGAAGGCTAATGGACGATGCTTGGAAACGGAGAGTCTGGCACATGAGACTATGACCTCCAGCATGAGAAAGAAGGTGGAAGCAGACACATCGGCATTACGATTGTTAGAGGAGACTACTGCAACACACATTGCATTCAATACGGACTCACGGAGTATGCTAAGTAAGGTGGAGAAAGGAATGTTTCGTGTGAAATGGCTATTCTAGCTTCAGAGGTCAAAGATTGTGAGAATTGATTGGATTGTTAGCGATATTCCTCCCTGTCGTCATCTTAGGCCATCCAGCATCTTTTCTTTATGTCTGCATTTTCCTCTTCTCCCATAGATCTCTCCAATTGTCAGGATATTTTCCAATGCCTCCCTTCTCTTCATGGGCCCAAAGAACACCGTTTACCTCTTTCTTATTGTTGAATATACTGTTCCACTGTCATTGGCCTCTTACAGTCAATCATTGTTAGTTAATCTGGCAGTCTAAGGTATTCCCAACATTTGTCTCAGGCGCTACCTCTGTTGCTTCCAAGCTGTTCCTAATTTTTTTATTCACGTTCCATGATTCACTGTTATACAGCAAGACAAGATCTATGGTTCTCGGTCCAAGTCAGGACATACAGAAATACAAAATCTGTGGTTCTCGGTCCAAGTCAGGACAGATTTGTACAGCAATACAAGATCTATGGTTCTCTGTCATACAGCAATACAAGATCTATGGTTCTCTGTCATACAGCAATACAAGATATATGGTTCTCTGTCATACAGCAATACAAGATCTATGGTTCTCTGTCATACAGCAATACAAGATCTATGGTTCTCGGTCATACAGCAATACAAAATCTGTGGTTCTCGGTCCGAGTAAGGACATACAGCAATATAAGATCTATGGTTCTCTGTCATACAGCAATACAAGATCTATGGTTCTCGGTCCGAGTAAGGACATACAGCAATACAAGATCTATGGTTCTCGGTCCGAGTAAGGACATACAGCAATACAAGATCTATGGTTCTCGGTCCGAGTAAGGACATACAGCAATACAAGATCTATGGTTCTCGGTCCGAGTAAGGACATACAGCAATACAAGATCTATGGTTCTCGGTCCGAGTAAGGACATACAGCAATACAAGATCTATGGTTCTCGGTCCGAGTAAGGACATACAGCAATACAAGATCTATGGTTCTCTGTCATACAGCAATACAAGATCTATGGTTCTCTGTCATACAGCAATACAAGATCTATGGTTCTCGGTCCAAGTAAGGACATACAGCAATACAAGATCTATGGTTCTCTGTCATACAGCAATACAAGATCTATGGTTCTCTGTCATACAGCAATACAAGATCTATGGTTCTCTGTCATACAGCAATACAAGATCTATGGTTCTCGGTCCGAGTAAGGACATACAGCAATACAAGATCTATGGTTCTCTGTCATACAGCAATACAAGATCTATGGTTCTCTGTCCAAGTAAGGACATACAGCAATACAAGATCTATGGTTCTCTGTCATACAGCAATACAAGATCTATGGTTCTCGGTCCGAGTAAGGACATACAGCAATACAAGATCTATGGTTCTCGGTCCAAGTAAGGACATACAGCAATACAAGATCTATGGTTCTCGGTCCAAGTAAGGACATACAACAATACAAGATCTATGGTTCACTGTCATACAGCAATACAAGATCTATGGTTCTCTGTCATACAGCAATACAAGATCTATGGTTCTCTGTCATACAGCAATACAAGATCTATGGTTCTCGGTCCGAGTAAGGACATACAGCAATACAAGATCTATGGTTCTCGGTCCAAGTAAGGACATACAGCAATACAAGATCTATGGTTCTCGGTCCAAGTAAGGACATACAACAATACAAGATCTATGGTTCACTGTCATACAGCAATACAAGATCTATGGTTCTCTGTCCAAGTAAGGACATACAGCAATACAAGATCTATGGTTCTCTGTCCAAGTAAGGACATACAGCAATACAAGATCTATGGTTCTCTGTCCAAGTAAGGACATACAGCAATACAAGATCTATGGTTCTCTGTCCAAGTAAGGACATACAGCAATACAAGATCTATGGTTCTCTGTCATACAGCAATACAAGATCTATGGTTCTCTGTCCAAGTAAGGACATACAGCAATACAAGATCTATGGTTCACTGTCATACAGCAATACAAGATCTATGGTTCTCTGTCCAAGTAAGGACATACAGCAATACAAGATCTATGGTTCTCTGTCCAAGTAAGGACATACAGCAATACAAGATCTATGGTTCTCTGTCCAAGTAAGGACATACAGCAATACAAGATCTATGGTTCTCTGTCATACAGCAATACAAGATCTATGGTTCTCGGTCCAAGTAAGGACATACAGCAATACAAGATCTATGGTTCTCGGTCCAGGTAAGGACATACAGCAATACAAGATCTATGGTTCTCGGTCCGAGTAAGGACATACAGCAATACAAGATCTATGGTTCTCGGTCCGAGTAAGGACATACAGCAATACAAGATCTATGGTTTTCGGTCCAGGTAAGGACATACAGCAATACAAGATCTATGGTTCTCGGTCCAAGTAAGGACATACAGCAATACAAGATCTATGGTTCTCGGTCCAGGTAAGGACATACAGCAATACAAGATATATGGTTCTCTGTCATACAGCAATACAAGATCTATGGTTCTCGGTCCGAGTAAGGACATACAGCAATACAAGATCTATGGTTCTCGGTCCAAGTAAGGACATACAGCAATACAAGATATATGGTTCTCTGTCCAAGTAAGGACATACAGCAATACAAGATCTATGGTTCTCTGTCATACAGCAATACAAGATCTATGGTTCTCGGTCCAAGTAAGGACATACAGAAATACAAGATCTATGGTTCTCGGTCCAAGTAAGGACATACAACAATACAAGATCTATGGTTCATTGTCATACAGCAATACAAGATCTATGGTTCTCGGTCCGAGTAAGGACATACAGCAATACAAGATCTATGGTTCTCGGTCCAGGTAAGGACATACAGAAAAACAAGATCTATGGTTCTCTGTCATACAGAAATACAAGATCTATGGTTCTCGGTCCGAGTAAGGACATACAGCAATACAAGATCTATGGTTTTCGGTCCAGGTAAGGACATACAGAAATACAAGATCTATGGTTCTCTGTCATACAGAAATACAAGATCTATGGTTCTCGGTCCGAGTAAGGACAGATTTGTAGAAACTGACCTGGTTTTTGTATTTATGTGAAATACTCTGCGTAACCTAGAAAATGAACTTGGCCTGGTTTGCAGTATGTGACGGTAATTTACAGCGAACCTGTACAGATTAATTCATTAACAAACATTCAGAAGATATTTCAAAAAGTCAAGTCTTTTCTTTTTGTCTTTTTTTTTAAAATACTCTGCTGAATGTATGTTAATGAGGATGGGGGTGTATGTGAGTGGAAGGGAGATGTGTGAGTGGGTGAGGGATGTGTCTCATAACATTGTAATATGCATTGTTTATGTTTACAACATTTATTTGACAATGTATTTTATTATGTGAATGTATCATGAACTATTGATGAATGAAAGATGAGTGATTGGAAGGGCCGAAATTAAGACGGGCCTGAGTGCCCAATTTGTAACCCTTTTAAAATAAAGTTGAATTGAATTGAATTGAATTGCATTTAATTTAATTGAATTAATGAAGTAAATCTGTAAAGTACCGTCACATAGTGTAAACGCTGTAAAGTACCGTCACATAGTGTAAACGCTGTAAAGTACCGTCACATAGTGTAAACGCTGTAAAGTACCGTCACATAGTGTAAACGCTGTAAAGTACCGTCACATAGTGTAAACGCTGTAAAGTACCGTCACATAGTGTAAACGCTGTAAAGTACCGTCACATAGTGTAAACGCTGTAAAGTACCGTCACATAGTGTAAACGCTGTAAAGTACCGTCACATAGTGTAAACGCTGTAAAGTACCGTCACATAGTGTAAACGCTGTAAAGTACCGTCACATAGTGTAAACGAGACCAAGCTTATTTTCTAGGTTACGCCAGGATATTCGAGAAGTTACACAGTCAAAATTTTTAATGGATATAGTTCAATGGTTTGTTTGTTGTTGTTAGAGATTTGAAGGTCATATTGTAGCATTTGCGGTTTCATTTTTAAAGGTTATAAATGTCTGTACATTTGCTGAGTGTTTTTGGTCCTAAAGGTCATTGCTCTCTGTGGAACTGATGTGCAGCATGTTTAGTTCATGTCGTCTTCTTGGTACTTTCAAGTTGTGTTGTACCCTCAGCTGCAGACATAGCATCCTCCCCCTGCACAGCTGTCTGCTGGCACTCGCTGGGGCACCGACGACATCGGCGATGGTTATTAGTGGTTTTAATATACAGACAACACTTGCTTTTCGTTGCCTTCGATTTTCTTCGGCTTCGGTTTTCGTCGATTTTTCCTGGAAAACTTTGTCTCGGTTTTCGTCGGTTGCCTGGGATTTCTTTGCCTTGCCTACATGACCTCGTTGCTAATTTTACGAAAAAAAGGGACCCACGCTTTCTTCTGCTCAATTTGGCGTTGTTTTTCGTTGTGTGAGCATCACCTGCTATTAATAAAATACGAGGGCGGTATTAAGATTGCTGGTCAAAAATAAAACTGGTCAAGGTGGTTAAAAGCGAAAAATGGGCAGAGGTGTGTCAAAGAGTAAGCACAGACAAGTCACTGAAATTGTTCTGGCGACTACATAAAAGCATGAGTGGTGTAGTCAAGAATAAGAGCATTTCTGACTTCCAAGGCGCTGACCTCATCTGGCAGAGGACTGACGAGGACAAGGGCAAAGCCCTCTTTGAACGCTACCTTGAGCAGAGCAACCAGACAGACATGGGAGGCGGAAATCTGGCCAAGGAAGAGTGGTTACACAGCTATCTGACTCCTTTGCCGAAGCCTGGCAAAGACCACACAAAAATTCAGGGATATTGAGTTATAACCATGCAGAATACAATAGGCAAGCTGCTGGAGAAGTTAATTGCCAGAAAAATATCAAGCCAGCTAGAGAGGCAAGGTGTTTTCCCACCTACCCTGGGTGGGTACCGTCCAAAAAGAGAAACCTGGACGAATGCAGCAGTTTTTGCCCATGATGTCTATGAAGGTTTCCACTCAGGCATTGAAACCTTTGCTGCAGCGATCGATCTTGAGGACTCGTACAACAGAGTACCATTGGATTTTTTAATGCTTCAGCTTCTTGAACTCAAAATAAGTCCATTCCTCCTTAGTTGGATCGCTGCAGCTTAGATATGGCAGTTGGACTTCGGAACCAACAACAATATATCCTGGCATACCACAGGGATCACCATTATCTCCGGTACTGTTAAACGCCTACACAGTGAGAATCACCAGTGAGCAGAACACTGGACCTGGTAGGACATTGTTATATGCCGACGATGTTTTAGTGTATCGTCAGGGTAAGGATAGAGATCAAGTTGATGTGGAACTACAAACCGAACTCAATCGCATAAGTACTTGGTGTGATGAAGCTGGGAAAATGGTCAACCCGACAAAGGCAACAGTGACTTGGTTCTCGTTGAATAATCATATTGTGAACACTCCAACACGAACTGTAAAGCTGTGTTCAGAGACTGTGTAAAGATCGCAGGCAATGAATTACCTGGGGATACGGTTTGATCGAAGCCTTGCTTATAATGAACAAATAGACCAGGTGATAACAAAGGCAAGGCGGGGTTTGGCTGCGATGCGGGTGATGGCGGCAGCAAACTGTGAGCAGCGCCATCTATGTCTTCTGTACGAGGGGCTGGTCATGTCTGTTTTTGAGTACGCGATGACAATCCTGACTCTCAGCCGTAAGCAGATAGAAAGGATGGAAAGGATACATAATGAAGCTATGCGCATTATTCTCGGATGTACAAGTGATACAGCATGCAGGGCGATGCGCTACCTTCTTGATTTTCCAACCATTGAAGACAGAATACAAGTTTGCAGAGCACGCGCCTACCTCAGAGTTAACGCAAACACACAACGCCCTCTGCATAGTGAAATTATGAAGGTGAATGGCAGCAGGTTAAAAAGAGGACGGTCATGGATGGATCAAGCCGAAGACATTCTTCAACAGGTGTGTTCACTTGAGGACTTAGAACCTGGCGAGGAGTGGGTAGAAGTGCCAACAGATGTCTGCACATCCTGTTCAGTTTGCATCCAACTAGATAGAAAATGCAGACAAGAAAATCCGGCTGCTGTGGAGGCGGAAGTACAAGCGTTGATTTTCGAGAATTCGCTAGACGGTGATGCTGTCATCTACACAGATGGGTCGGTCGTCCGACATGTGAGAAGCTCATGGGCCTTCACGGCGCGGGCCGGAGGGAGAATTGTGAAGGAGGACTCTGGTGCTTTCACTGAAACCACAAGTAGCCTGACTATGGAAGTCATGGCAGTAAGTAAAGCAATAACATGGCTCGAGACAGACATTCACTCGGGCATGTTTCCTTAGCGACTTAATGAACATGATCAAGAGCAGGGGTGGGCAAACTACGGCCGGCGGGCCGCATGCGGCCCGCCGAGTGATTTTATGCGGTCCGCGAGGGCATTTAGAAATTAAAATGTTTAATTCGTGTTTGAGTTATTTTGTTGAAATTTACAGAATTTCATTTACCGTCATGATGAGTGTCAATAACAAACGTAAGATTGAAGATGAATGCCGTGTTTTTAATGATGAATGAACAACTAAGTACTGTTTTATAAAAGTTGGTAGCAAATCAGTTTGCTTGTTGTGTCGTGAGTCAGTGGCTGTCTTCAAGGAGTACAATTTAAAAAGACATTATCAAACAAAACATTCCAATTTCTGATACAATTTAACGACCGAAGAGAAGGAAAGCAAATGCCTTGAGTTGATGAAAAATTTGGAGGAACAGAAAATTGTTTTCACTAAACAGTCTTCAATTCAAGATGCTGCAACTGAAGCTAGTCTTGTGCTGTCACACATAATTGTAAAACAGAACAAGCCATTTTCTGATGGCGAGTTCATCAAGGAATGTTTGCTAGATGCAGCACACATTATGTGTCCAGAACAAACAAACAAACAACAACAAAAAAAACAAATTTGACAACATTACTTTATCAAGGAGAATTGTGGTCAGGCGTGTTGACAAGATCAGTGACAATTTTATGCATAAAGTTCAAACAATTTTTGTGGTACTCTCTTGCATTGGATGAGAGTACCGATGTACATGATACTGCCCAATTATTGCTATTTATACGTGGAATAAACACTTCTTTCAAACTCACTGAAGAGTTACTGAGTGCTGAGTCACTCAAAGACACAACCACAGGTCATGATATATTCAATGCTCTTACTAATTGCATTGAAAGAACTGGGTTGGTTTGGAACAAGATGGCAAGTGTTACAACTGACGGAGCTCGTGCTTTGACTGGAAAAAATGTAGGTCTGGTAAAGTTGATAAGTGATAAGATTAAAGCAGAATATCCAGACTACAAATTATTACCACTTCACTGTGTGATTCATCAAGAAAGTCTGTGTAAAACTGTTTTGAAAATCAAGCATGTTATTGACCCAGTTGTCAGTGTTATCAACCTCATCAGATCAAGAGGACTTAATCATAGATAGTTCAAGTCATTATTTGACGATTTGGAAACTGAACATTCCGATGTCCTGAACCACACCAATGTTCGATGGCTGAGTCTCGGCAAGGTGTTGAGGCGAGTGTGGGAACTCAGAGAAGAAATAGTGATGTTCCTAGAGATGAAGGGCATTGCATGTGACTTTAATACTAACATTGTCAATAAAGAGTGGAAGTTAGACTTTATGTTTGCCATTGAAATTATGGAAAAGTTAAATAACGGAATGTCAAACTTCAGGGCAATGGTGTGTTTGCACATGAATTGTATGTATATGTAAAATCATTTCAGGCAAAACTCTCACTGTTCTCCAGACAAGCAAGTGAAAAAAGATTTTGTCACTTCCCTTTGCTGAAACAAGAAACCATTTCTGGTGAAATGACTGAAAAATACAAAGTCCAATTAGATGCATTGATTGAAGAATTTGGATGGAGATTCCAAGATTTCAAGAAATTAGAGCCACAGTTCAATATTCTCAGTTCCCCTTTTAGTGCAGAAGCTGATACAGCCACGGAGGACATACAGTTGGAACTGTTTGACTTACAAGCAGATCATGACCTGAAAGAGAAATTCAAGACAGATGATTTGCTGGATTTCTATGGATCTTTATCACAAGAATCATTTCCCAATTTGAAAAACTTTGCAGCTAAACTTTTATCATTATTTGGATCAACAAACATTTGCGAACAAGCATTCTCTTGCTTGAAGATCAATAAATCTAAGAATAGTCTTATTGTCGGACTGCAACATGCATGCTGTCATGAGAATTTCAACAAGTAAACTTGCTCCAGATTTCAAGAATATTGTCAAAATATTGCAGCAGTTACATACATCTCATTAGAAATCAAAAACTGTAGTGACAGTGTAGGTCGCTGTGTGTCTAAATTAAAGCCATTGATAGATAATAAAGAATATTTGTTATAATAACAAGTTGTAAAATCGTGTTAACAAATTAGTAAAAGTTTTTGTCCATATTGTCAAATATAATGTATAAGTGTATAAGTAAAATAAAATTGCAATAATTAGTTATTTATACTGCTTAATAACTTATAAATAATTAATAATTACTTATTGTGATAGGTTGCTGTAAACAAAATGGATATATATATATATATATATATATATATATATATATATATATATATATATATATATATATATATATATATATATATATATATATATATGCGGCCCGCCAATAGCATTACATGTGTCAATGCGGCCCTCCGCACGAAAAGTTTGCCCACCCCTGATCAAGAGGATAGTGGTGGGGTGGATCCGAAGAGAATGGTTGCTGTCTCTGGAGCGGTCTCGGCTGACAAAGATTAGTGTCATCTTCGTTCCAGGGCATGCGGGAGTGCAAGGAAATGAGCAGGCTGACAAGCTCGCAGGTAACGCTACTGTGGAGGGCGGACGCGCCATAGACCAGGCCGACATTCTGAATGCTCTACGAGAAGTAAGTCTTTTGCGTGAACCATGTGATGACTGTGAATCTACAATCACGGCCAGACTGCGAGAACAACAAATTAAAAGAGGGGTGGCCAAACAAGAACACTACGCAGGAAGCCAAAGAAGATTGATAAACCAACACAGAACTGGTGTCGTTAGCCGCTACACGCTGCGGGATTTGCTAGGAGGGGATCCGAGCACTTATGGACTGAATAGTTCGATGTGCAATGAGGATGATCTGTCGACTAACTAACTAACTATTTAAGATTGCTGAAATCGGCAGCATGTACGGGAAGTCGCCATCCATGATCAGTTCCATTGTGGCGACAAAGGAAGCAATACAGGAAGTTAATGTAGCAAAAGACATGAATGCGGTAACCAAAGAGAGATGGCAAACAACTGAAGATGTTATTATTAATTACAGTTATTATTAATTTGGATAAATAGAAACCAGTTAGATGGCGTTCTATTTCAGAGGCAATCATTTGTGAAAAGTCCAGACTGTTTTATGCTGATCTCTTTAAGAAAATGCTTTGGACGAGTGCTAGTGTACTTAGTGATTTTAAGGCCACTGGCATACACAGTGTTATTAGGCCCGACGAAGGTGCGAGTTCGATCAAGTATGGGGCCAAGAAATTGTATTACACACTATATTGATTCTCCATAAAATATGTTTTTGGTAGGGATTGTGGAGTGTCTAGAAGTTGGAGTTAGATGAAGTTGGATGAAGAATGATTTGCGCGATTAATTGGCCCACTCTCTCGCCCGGGTCCATCTGAGTCCAATGGAAAAACAAGTCAAGACGACTTGAGATGAATACAGGTGCAGTGGATGACCAGGGCGCTCTACGTGCTTTGCCGTGCCGTGCTCATTACGTTCCACAATGCTTTGCAGGTAAACGCCGTCTTGCCCGTTGAATCATCAATGATTTCTTCCGCGCAGTCTGCCGAATCCTGACTTCACATGTTGGGTAGGCATACCCTAGTTCACCGATTGGTTTGACACCAAATCGGATACTCATGCCTGATTTAGCCAGCCTCTCACAGCTGTTGCCCGGGGGGGGGGGGGGGGGTGGCCGCTGTCGCATGTTGACAGCTACTAGGAGCCACAGGCGTGAGCTGTATGTCAGGCTTGGACCAGTGGGGAATGGGCCCTGAAATGGACAGGACAGTCATCCTTACCGTAGGTACTACCAATGCCCGACACCCCAGACCACCCCCTCCCCCCCCCCTTTTTTGGGGTTCCCCCTAAGTGTCTAGAACGAATTAATTGGATTTACATTGATTTATATGGGAATAATTGCTTCCGTTTTCGTCGGTTTCGGATTTCGCCGATTGTCGGACTGATTATCGAGGAAACTCGAGGTATGAATGTATATTACCGGGGGCCTATCACTTTTTGTGAGTATCCTTTTAGTCACGATTGTCTCTTATTTTATTGTTATTTTGATTGGTATGATAGTCTGTTATTATGCTTATTATTAGCATTATCCTATTGTCGGTTATTTTATTGTGTTTGTGCTACCTGGATGTTATTGGTGTTATTTATATGTATGGTTCATGGTTCCTTCTGGCGATGACTGACTGTGTTCTATCGTCCCCTTCCCGACCCTGGTTATTGATTGACTGTTTCCGACAGCTGTTTATGCTTCTTCCCAGATAGTCATCCCCAACAGGGTCTGGCGGGTCCAGGCAGAGATGCACCAAGTGTATCTATCTGTATTATGGCCTGCTGTTATTGTCTTCCGCTTGGTTTACAATATCTACAGTTACAGGCGGGTCCAGGCAGAGATGCATCAAGTGTATCTGTATTATGGCCTGCTGTTGTTGTCTTCCGCCTGGTTTACAATATCTACAGTTACAGGCGGGACCAGGCAGAGATCGTCGTGGGGTGGGGGATGTTAGGCATTCACATGTTCTAGATCACGACATTTGAGTGCACACAACTCCCTTCCTCGTGGCCTGTGGATTCTCAGAACATTGCCTGGTCATCATTCTGAAGAGGCGGGGTTGATCCCAGCGCTGCACCTGTCGGAGAACATGACACGGCCTCTGCTGGGGGTTGAACCCAGCAGACAAGTATACTGATATCTCTGCTGGGGGTTGAACTCAGCAGACAAGTATACTGACATCTCTGCTGGGGGTTGAACCCGGCAGACAAGTATACTGACATCTCTGCTGGGGGTTGAACCCGGCAGACAAGTATACTGACATCTCTGCTGGGGGTTGAACTCAGCATACAAGTATACTGACATCTCTGCTGGGGGTTGAACTCAGCAGACAAGTATACTGACATCTCTGCTGGGGGTTGAACCCGGCAGACAAGTATACTGACATCTCTGCTGGGGGTTGAACCCGGCAGACAAGTATACTGACATCTCTGCTGGGGGTTGAACCCGGCAGACAAGTATACTGACATCTCTGCTGGGGGTTGAACCCGGCAGACAAGTATACTGACATCTCTGCTGGGGGTTGAACCCGGCAGACAAGTATACTGACATCTCTGCTGGGGGTTGAACCCGGCAGACAAGTATACTGACATCTCTGCTGGGGGTTGAACCCGGCAGACAAGTATACTGACATCTCTGCTGGGGGTTGAACCCGGCAGACAAGTATACTGACATCTCTGCTGGGGGTTGAACCCGGCAGACAAGTATACTGACATCTCTGCTGGGGGTTGAACCCGGCAGACAAGTATACTGACATCTCTGCTGGGGGTTGAACCCGGCAGACAAGTATACTGACATCTCTGCTGGGGGTTGAACCCGGCAGACAAGTATACTGATATCTCTGCTGGGGGTTGAACCCGGCAGACAAGTATACCGACATCTCTGCGGGGGTTTGAACCCGGCAGACAAGTACACCGACATCTCTGCAACCGCCACTTCACATCTAGATATATTCTCTGCTGGGGCTCGTGTCTGTGTCATGTCAGGAAAATGACCTTTTTATCGGAGGAAATATGGATAATGTGATGTCGTCGGCGGGTTATCGCTAAAAGGATTATCATATAGCTGTTTTATGAGCTTGGGTGGCGGTGGTGGCGGTAGTCGAAGTAGTCACAGAGGTGGTCGTAGTGGTAGGGGGAGAAGGACATGTAGTAGTAGTAGTAGTAGTAGTACTAGTAGTAGTAGTAGTAGTAGTAGTAGTAGTAGTAGTAGTAGTAGTAGTAGTAGTAGTAGTAGTAGTAGTAGTAGTAGTAGTAGTAGTGACAGCAGTGGTAGTACAAACTCCATCTAGGCACAACTATTTGACTTCTCACACATTAACAGCACGCGCCTCCAATACAATACATATTTCGGTCAATAGACAACACTTATATCACTTAAATCAAACACCAGATACATATTCCATGTTTCGCCCAAACCTCAATACACAACACCTATTTCCCTCAGTGCAAATATTAAAAACAGGCAATATTTGTAGTAGTAGTAGTAGTAGTAGTAGTAGTAGTAGTAGTAGTAGTAGTAGTAGTAGTAGTAGTAGTAGTAGTAGTAGTAGTAGCAGCAGCAATAGCAGTAGTCGTAGTAGTAGTAGTAGTAGTAGTAGTAGTAGTAGTAGTAGTAGTAGCAGCAGCAGCAGTAGTAGTAGTAGTAGTAGTAGTAGTAGTAGTAGTAGTAGTAGTAGTAGCAGCAGTAGTAGTAGTAGTAGTAGTAGTAGTAGTAGTAGTAGTATTAGTAGTAGTAGTAGTAGTAGTAGTAGTAGTAGTAGTAGTAGTAGAGGAGGAGTAGGAGGAGAAGTAGTAGTAATAGTAGAAGTAGGAGAGGTAGTAGTAGTAGTAGTAGGAGAAGTGGTAGACGTAGTGGTTGTTCGAGCAGTATAACTGTGGCCAGCTAGAGGGAATGACCAGAGAAACATTACCCAACCCTGGCCATGCAGTAACTCAGTGTGGCAGTCTGACCGCTTCACATTCCCAAGGTAACACGCGCTATGGGACTGCTCATGTGAACTAATACACATCGCCAGAGGTAGGCACTGAAGGCACGGGCTCGGGCTCGAGATTCACCGTGTGAACAGGCCCACAGACCTCAGCTCTCGGGCTCGGGATTCACCGTGTGAACAGGCCCACAGTCCTCAGTTCTCGGTCAACTTGTGCACGGAAACCTAGTAGCAGGGCCAGCCACTCGAGTCACTGGCAATCAACAAGGACATCAATGGACAACCTCGTGAAATTACGTGTATATTGTATGTATAATCCCTGCATGTCAAAATCTTGGACCCATTTGTAAGTTAGGTCAGAAACTGCATGCCGCTTGAAGTGGCGGTTTGTAGGATGTTACAAATGGCATGACATGAACATTATGAAATATTGTGAGTGTCAGTAGCAGGAAAGCAAACTCACTAGAACAATCAGGACATCATACAGAATTGCTGACAATAAACATATCAGACACTCGACAGATGTTAACTTACCCACAACGTAAGAATTCACAAATACTGTGGACATGCCGCTTGAACTGTCAGCTTGGGGTTGTTGTCGCCAGCTGGCCAGCTGTGCCATCAACCGGTTCACGCGAGCACAGTTCAAGACTCATAAATAAAGCATCCAGTACAAGCCAGTCTGCGAGTGCCTCACTAAGCTGGCATGTGTTCCGTCGTCCAGCAGCCACTCTCTCCTAGTCTAGCCTTGTTCTGCACAGTGCTCCCCAGAGACGGGCCACACGCCGCCACTAGCCACAATGATAGATTTGCCAATAGATGAATGAGGCAACATGAAAATGGACGAAACCATTAACGCGGTCGCCTGAGAAGCGCCTGTCCTGCAGGAGATTGCTGAATTGAAGAGTTGCGGGACGAGTTAACCACGGCCTGGCCACAGAAATCAATAACTTACCCGGCCTAACGGACGAATGTCTGAACGAGAGAAACGCCGACGGTTGGGGTGGGACCGAGTCTCGTCTGTTACTGCCTCGCGGATTCAGCACTACGTGTAGTAACTTGAAAGCATACGGCTGTATCTAGCCACTAGAATAGCTGATGTGTTCGTTCTTTCAGCCCAGTCGCTGTTGTTCCAGCCGCATATTATCCACGGTGCAATATAGTGCTGTGTTTGTGAAGCAAGAAAACACAAACATTTTATCATGCGCAACGTTTACTTATGCCCTGACTAATTCCTCTTCCGTGTTTACACTCTGAAGATAACAGAAAGAGAAGGTCAGTAACAATGGCTGGAGTATCATGCTGTTTCTGGCATTCAAGGAATCCCTGTCTTTCATGACCTTATAAAAAAAAAATACAGTGTCGCTGAGACGCAACTCATTGACAATTGAATTCCAATATGTCTACCCCAGGGATCACCACAGTGACCGGTTCTCTGAAATGCGTATACATGAGACATCATCAGCACAATCAGTGGGCCTCGGCAGAACATTTTCTTAGGCAGACTATATGACTGTCTACAGACGAGGAAAACACAGGCATGAAACCACAGCAACGGTACAGCATAAACTAGACTCAGTGAGTGGTGTCAGCAATCACAGGCATGAAACCACAGCAACGGTACAGCATAAACTAGACTCAGTGAGTGGTGTCAGCAATCACAGGCATGAAACCACAGCAACGGTACAGCATAAACTAGACTCAGTGAGTGGTGTCAGCAATCACAGGCAGAGGTGCTCCCGATAACGGCTTCTTTGACATGCCTGATCACTCACTTGGTCAATGTGCCCACATCAGTCGTCAGCAATGGCCGTTCAGACGTCAACAGGTGTTTGGGTATCATCATTCGTAGATGTTTGTCATATGCAAGTATCAGTAGATAATGTCATCTCCAGAACCAGGAAAGACGTGACAACACTGCTACTAAAGGTGATGGTAGCAACCGGCGTTGAACAAGACCTGCTGTGTCTTCTCTACTGGTTAGTTTAGTTTAGTTTAGTTTAATTTACTTTAGTTTAGTTTAGTCAACGTATCAACATCACAGCACACGGGCGTAACCCATAAGTATTCCGTTCTACTCCTTACTCAAGCCCGAGTCAGGAGAATCTCAGCTCAGTGCACAAACTCCGTAGCACCGGCGAGGATCCTGAAATACTTTGGGTAGATTTTTAACTCAAAATTTTGCCCGGGCAGCGCCGTTAGGCTAAACTTTTTAGATTTCCAACTGCCAAGGGATTTTTTACGTTCCCAACAATACACATTTATATAAGCATTACATATTTAAAAAAAAAAAAAAAACACCTCTCTACTGGTGAATTGTGCTATAGGTGTCATTGACTACGACTAGGGCCTTCTCGCCGGCCGACAGTAGACTACAGCCAGAAATGTTAGACCATCAAAATGACGCACAAAAGACACCTTCCCCCCCCCCCCCCCCCCCCCGCCCCGCCCGTGCCAGGCATTGTGATACGTCCTTGATTGTCCAACTACGATCACTTGACATAATGCTGGCCAGGTCAAGGAGCATTTCCTTTGCAGAGGATCACTCTCATTACAACCCACCGGACAGATGTAGGATTCGTTGACAGTACCTTGTCTCGTGGTTGTCATGTTCAAGATAACTTCAGAGACGCCGACAAATGTGGATGTGCGACAACAATAACACTCATGATAACCTACGGAACAGATGTAGGATTTAATTTAAATATTGTGCACAATCCACTACTGGCAACGCTGATCGTATTCTGGTATGAACCTAAAGCCTATCCACGTCAATATGGAAGCGCTATACTCGAGTTTTGCTCTCGTTTGAGCTCGTCAGTAGTGCACATCCCTGACCGGATCCGGAAACAAGCAACGGATCACTGGCGTGTGAAGCGAGTGTGTAACCATGCGGCACACGTCGGATTTAATACCAATACATTGACCCGTGGTTGTCATGTCCAAGATAACTTCAGAGACACCCGACAAATGTGGATATGCGACCAACAATAACACTCATGACAACCCAACGCACAGATGTAGGATTTGATGCCAGCACCTTGTCTCGTGGTTGTCATGTTCAAGATAACTTCAGAGACGCCGACAAATGTGAATATGCGATCAACAATAACACTCATGACAACTCCGTCTGACCATGTGACTTGGGGCATACGCCACCCACAATCACACTGTGCTGATATACCCGACTGGTTGGTTTTACCTGTCTCCCGGAGCACTGTCACACACGAGGTCACACACAATCACACTGTGCTGATATACCCGACTGGTTGGTTTCACCTGTCACCCGGAGCACTGTCACACACGAGGTCACACACAATCACACTGTGCTGATATACCCGACTGGTTGGTTTTACCTGTCTCCCGGAGCACTGTCACACAAGAGGATCGTATGCTGCCACCAACTTCAGTTTATATATACCCGCACCCGCTGATACAACACGGCATGGTGTGGTGAGAAAGAATGACATTACAATCAGACGAAGAAAGGAAGAAAGAAAGAAATGTAACAGAGCCAAATCGGTGCACCTTGGTTTGGCCTGTTAAAGCAGTTTGACTCTGGCAACTGCCGGAACTCTAGCGAGACAAAGAGATCTGAGGCCATTTTTATTGTAGCAGCCGGCCCGGTTTGTGAAGGCAGGCACTTTGGCCTTGTTTACATATTTTTGTGGCCAGTCCGCCTTGAGACGAAATATGTGGGGTTTCCCATCTGTTCATCTGTGAACAACCTATGTCCTAAGACAGGGGTCATCTAACTTGTTTCACAGCGGGCCGGATAACTGACAAACTGACAAACGACTGATAACTAACAATGACGAGCGCGGGTCGCATACTCATTCTGTACAATACTTGCACCGGTCTCCGTGGCGAAGATCTTACGGACGCGGTTCGTAATCCCGTATACCAGCGTTCGAAACACTGCAGCGTGCGATTTGGCATCAGACCGCGTTGCGCTGATTTGTTACGCTATGGTATGGATGCCGGTCGTTCAGAAAGCAATGGCAAACTACTGAACGTAACCATGGCAAGACATCACCAACAGCAACAAATGCTGATGTTGAATGCAAACATCCTGTAAAGGATATGCAACTAACTTTAACAATGCTTGCAAGCCAGAACGAAAGCTCCTGGGACAAATACGAAAACTAAGTTAATCATGGGTGAGTGGCGTGCGCGCGCGCGCACACACACACACACACACACACACACACACACACACACACAAAGACAACCAACATATGTATTTACTTTTTAAAAAAAAAACAGTTATCAAAGAAGGCGACGTTAGCAAAAAGATAGTTACATCAAAACTAGAGTGCACATATCCGAATCTGAGAAACTAAGCAGTTAAAAGGGTTAGTGAGGTTTGTTAAACTGATATTTGGCTTTCAAGATATGCATGTTTGGTTTGGAATTGCTGCATCCAATGAAGAGAATTGCTTTCACATGTGCATCAGACAATCTGACTTCACATACTTCATTTTTGAAAATGTTTGCTCATGGGCCTACGTTGTTCCAAACACTGATGCCATACCAGCGGCAAATTTCTTCAGTTTCGGAAATTCAACATTAGGTAAGCAGCGGTAAATTTCAACAAGTTTTCCTTCTTTGTGCTTCTCTCCCAACAAGTCATTTGCCTAAAAATCAATGAACTTCAACTGTAGTTGAACTGGCACATCATCAAGGTTACAATCAAACGGATTCTGAAACAGACGACTATCACTCTCAATTCTGTCAAGATCAGAAAATCTCTCCAAACAATGCTTCTTCAAGTCCCGAATAATTTTGTTTTTGGAAAATCGAGGTTGACATCTTTGGCGATTGTAGCGCAAAACTCTTTGAAACAGTAAAAATGAGAAAAGTTTTACTCCTTCCAGTTGTGCTTGAAACATTGACAGCGTTCTCCTAAATCCTTTGATGATTCTGTAGAGATAACAGACGAGGTTATCCTTTCCCTGAAGTTTCAAATTCAGTTCATTCTTGTGAGATGTGATGTCGACCAAAAATGACATCTTTGACAGCCAGGTAGGATCTGACAGCTGTGGATAAGCTTGGTCTTTTTCAGGGAGGAAAAAATCTATTTCATTTCGGAGCTTGTAAAAACGAAACAAGACTTTACCGCAGCTGAGCCACCTCACTATTATGTGATAAGGCAAGTCACAGAATTCAGAATCAATTTCTTCAAGAAAAGTCTGGAACTGACGGTGATTGAGTGCATGTCCCGAATGAAGTTCACAGCAGAAACGTCTGCTTTCAGTACACAAGAAATATCTAAGGCTTTCCCATATATCGCTTGCTGGTGTATGATGTGGTGTATGAACAGAGCACCCGGAATTTGCACATCTTCCAGCTGAGTCATGATCTGCGCCATCAGACCCTTCCTCACTTCAGCCATGTTTTTTCCTCCATCAACTGTAACACCTCAAAGCTGATTCTACTGAAGGTTATAATCTTGCAAAACATTATGCACTTCCGTGAAAATGTCTTTTCCGGTTATTGCTCCATGCATGCTGCAAACGGATGCCAACTCTTCCGTTATCTGAAAGTCGAAATTGACACCAAGAATGAACACGAGAAGTTGTGACGTACTCGAGAGATCAGTAGACTCATCCAGCTCCAGAGAATGAGAAGTTGTGACGTACTCGAGAGATCAGTAGACTCATCCAGCTCCAGAGAATGAGAAGTTGTGACGTACTCGAGAGATCAGTAGACTCATCCAGCGCCAGAGAATACCACAACAAGTTCCTAGTTTTATCGCGTATCTGTAGCACTGTGTTCTCTCCAAGTTCTTCTGTTTATCGCACACCTAAACTTGCTGAAAGGCTGATAGTTCCAAACAAATCGGCTTTCTCGGGACACTAGTAATTTGCTGCTTCCATCATACACTCTTTGATGAAGTCGCCACCAGTAAACTGTTTTCTCTGTTCTGCCATCTTATGCACTATTTTGTAACTTGTACAGATTCATTTTCTGCAAATTTTATCGTGAAGAGATTTCTTTGTGTTTCTAAACCACGTTTCATGGACTCATATTTCTCAGAGCGTAACTTTCCTGAAAACTTTGAATATGCTGATAAATGTTCTGTTTCGTGGTGACGCCGAAGATTGTACTCTTTCAAACCGACAAAACTCTCGCTGCATATTACGCAACTGGTTTTCTGGTCCTTTGTTTTCACAAAGAATTACTTTACTCCCCATTTTTTTTCATTGAAAACGTGACGCAAGGCGTCCACTTTTCTTTCCTTAGTAGCCACAATGAAAGGTGAAGTATACGGGATCTGAAATAAAAAATACATTGAATTAGAAACATAATTAAAATCCTATTGAAACACAAGAAAAGCAGATGACTAGGGGTCACCGGTGAAGCTACGGCTCAGATAAGGTACATATGAAGTTTATAGATGTCTTTGCTAATAGAATATATCTCATAATAAGGTTTGCAAAATATATAAACAAGGCCGGCCTAAATAAACAGCCTAGAGCAAAGTTTTTCAATCAGGTTTCCGCTAGTGGCAGCCAGGGGTTCCGCCGAAACAGACCGAAATCGCCTAAATGCAAATTTCTGCCCATCTGGTTTATTACATAAAGTAGAACAGACACTTGGATCATCGCATAGAGTTCCTTGAGCAACGTAAACATTTGCGTAAGGATCTGCTACAGTAGAAAGGTTAAAAAATTACTGGCCTAGAGACCAAATCGATTAACACCTTCACTGGGGAATTCTTCTAAGCTGGGGATAATATTTTTGTAATATTTTTGTCTATTGGATTTTTATGCTAGGTTTGCTACTTTATTGCCTCTATTCACACTTGTAGTACACTTACCTATCACTGTCAGACAAAGAAATCCTTGTTGTATACCTATAAAATGGATGACTGGCAAAAAGAAGTAAGTATTTCTGGAGCATCGGACCTGTGTTGACAGTCGTACGCATCTGGGTTAGAGAAAGATGTGTGTGTGTGTGTGTGTGTGTGTGTGTGTGTGTGTGTGTGTGTGTGTGTGTGTGTGTGTATTATGTGTGTGTGTGTTGCCATGGAAACCATGGTAACATCAGAGCGTAGGCGGCGCTACAGCGAGCTGAGGACGGACTTGGGATGGCGCAAAATAAGCAAACATTACAATAAAAAAAAGAAAATCTAGGTATAATAATGTATAATTGAAAATAGTAAATCTAAGACACATAGCAGCCAGGATGTCTACATACGTGTGAAGATCTCCTTTTATTCTAAACATAATATTTACATTTAAATTGTATCACTACATCTCGTGTTCCACGTTATATCAAGCAAGTTCGAGTATCGTCGGAGGGCCGGATGAAATGACGTCGCGGGCCGTAGTTTGGTGAGCCCTGTCCTAGGAGAAAGCCGAGCGTCTGACAAGTGTCAGCAGGCCTGGGTTCATGGTGGGGTAGTAAATTGTGTCACAACTCTTTTGTCTATGTCGCGTCTTAAGATTTATGTTGTGTAACTTATGTTTTTGTAGTGTCTTATTGTTGTCAGTGTCAAAGTCCTTTATTGTGTCATTCTACTCAGCTACTGTTTGGAACATCTGTGTTGTGGTACTTGGTGTACCCTGTTGTCTTAAGTTCTGGTGACTGAATAGGGGCCACCCTTGGTTGATGTTTGATGTCTGCAGTTGTCTGTTATTGAATTTAAATGTGTTTGAACACAAATTGTCACCAAAGTTTTAGCAGATGATAAATAAAGAGTTTTGTACTGTCCTTGATTTGTTTATTTAGTCTCTTTTAGTATTTACAACCACTATTTCTACTACAATCTAATACCTTAATCCACTATCTGGGTCTCAAATATGACAGTTAATTCCAGAGTTGAGGCCCCTGTCCAAGATCTCGCCCCTTCTTACCTAATTACTATCATCCTTTTTGTCAGTTGAGGGCGGTGTGAGGTTACCTCTCTTTTCACTCCTTCTTTGGCCATAACGAAGTCAGAGTTATTCTCTACCTCTTAGCACCGTAGCAAAGGAAACATTGGTCTTTCCCTTGTCTTTTCCCCTCGGCTACAGAAAGAAAGAAAGAAAGAAAGAAAGAAAGAAAGAAAGAAAGAAAGAAAGAAAGAAAGAAAGAAAAACACCCACGCATACAATATCGCATGGTGTGTTGAGAGAGAATGACATTACAATCAGACGAATAAAGAAAGAAAGAAAGAAAGAAAGAAAGAAAGAAAGAAAGAAAGAAAGAAAGAAAGAAAGAAAAACACCCACGCATACAAAACGGCATGGTGTGGTGAGAGAGAATGACATTACAATCAGACGAAGAAAGAAAGAAAGAAAGAAAGAAAGAAAGAAAGAAAGAAAGAAAGAAAGAAAGAAAGAAAGAAAGAAAAACACCCACGCATACAAAACGGCAAGGTGTGGTGAGAGAGAATGACATTACAATCAGACGAAGAAAGAAAGAAAGAAAGAAAGAAAGAAAGAAAGAAAGAAAGAAAGAAAGAAAGAAAGAAAGAAAGAAAGAAAGAAAGAAAGAAAGAAACCTATGACTTATTAGGGCTGTAGCTAACTGACAATGTTATGTGTGAACAAAGACGTAAACAAAAATATTTTCGGTACGCGTCATTGATTCTCTCTACACCGAAACTGACAGAAAATATGTAGAAACGCGCGAGTTTTTATTTGTGCTTCATGGCCTATAACAAGGCATGAGATAGAGTTGTCCACAACACATTAATTAAATGCCATGTTGAAATAGGCATCGATGGCAGAGACAAAACATTAATAACAAACATATCCTGGGAAGAAAAAGTACCAGTAGGATCAGGAAATGGTATTATATACTCTCTTGTAGATACAAAGAGATGAATGAGGCACAGCTATTGATTATCACCATGCCTATACAGTGTATTTACAAATGATCTATTCAAAGAGGTGGAGAGATGACCAGGACTGGGGGAAATTAATACAAATACTCACAAAAACACGCAGGCGATGTGTTTGTTGGCTTTAAAAGAACAGGATCTCCCAGAATGAATCAGGCAAGAAAACAAAACTACACAATGCAAGTGGCTTAAACATAAACATTTGACAAAACTCAGAATATCAACAAATACACTACCAAGCTAATGTTGAAAATTACAGACAAGGAACATACATTTGAACGAGTCAACAGATTTGTTTAAACCTATGACAACTGATAATTGTTTATTATAACAGATGATGGCAGGTGTGAGGTAGAAATAAGGCAAGAGCATAGGCATGAAATGTGAAACAGCTTCTCGCATCTAAACGCTGAAAGGCAAAAGGTGAAAAGCCAGAAGCTCGACTTCAATGCGCCGGGTTTTACCCCACCTGGATTGGTCTCTCTACGCAGAAAGGCCAGCCGCCTGCCGAGAGCTTCGCACGAAAACCCAACTCCGTAACTCCACCGATGACCACCCCATGGCTCTCCGGAACAACTGCACTCGTCTCAGAATTGCAGTCCGGACACGAACCAGCGACCCTCAGAGCGCCACGCAGACGGCGTACAACTGTACGTGGTCAGCAGGATTTGAACCTGTCCGGGAAGATTCCAATGGATTTCAACCACTCGTCTTAACCACTCGGCCACAACTAATTAAAGCAGCCGAATTACACGTTAGAGCTAAAAGTGATTAAGTGTTACATCTGCTCTACATGACTGTATGGTACACAATCATGGACATAGAATGGACAATGTGTGTGTGTAATGTAAATTTGAAACTTTCCCGATGTGTTTATATAGACAAACAGGTAGGAGGTCAATATAT
Source organism: Cepaea nemoralis (assembly GCA_014155875.1). Classification (NCBI taxonomy): domain Eukaryota; kingdom Metazoa; phylum Mollusca; class Gastropoda; order Stylommatophora; family Helicidae; genus Cepaea; species Cepaea nemoralis. The sequence goes on from JACEFZ010003594.1 coordinate 474,794, forward strand.
GAGAAGAACATAAACAGTGCGGTATAAGAATAACTGCCGGACTTCCTGGGGGGTCAATATCAATGAGGTCTGGAAGACAACGTTACTTGTGAGTGGGCAACATCCAGAGATGGACTGGAAGACAACTTCAGGAGACAGACTGGAAGACAACGTTACGTGTGGGTGGACATCATCAAGAGATGAACTGGAAGACAACGTTACATGTGGGTGGACAACATCAAGAGATGGACTGGAAGACAACGTTACATATGGGTGGACATCATCAAGAGATGAACTGGAAGACAATGTTACATGTGAGTGGACATCATCAAGAGATGAACTGGAAGACAACATTACATGTGGGTGGACACCATCAAGAGAAGAACTGGAAGACAACATTACATGTGGGTGGACATCATCAAGAGATGAACTGGAAGACAACGTTACATGCGGTTGGGCAATATCAAAACATGGACTAGAAGACAACGTTACATGTGGGTGGACAACATCTAGAGATGGATTGAAGACAATGTTACATGTGGGTGAACAATATCTAGAGATGAACTGGAAGACAACGTTACATGTGGTTGGACAATATCAAGACATGGACTGGAAGACAATGTTACATGTGGGTGGACATCATCAAGAGATGAACTGTAAGACAATGTTACATGTGGGTGAACAATATCTAGAGATGAACTGGAAGACAACGTTACATGTGGTTGGACAATATCAAGAGATGGACTGGAAGACAACGTTACATGTGGTTGGACAATATCAAGACATGGACTGGAAGACAACGTTACATGTGGGTGAACAATATCTAGAGATGGACTGGAAGACAACGTTACATGTGGGTGAACAATATCTAGAGATGGACTGGAAGACAATGTTACATGTGGGTGAACAACATCTAGAGATGGACTGGAAGACAATGTTACATGTGGGTGAACAACTATCAAGAGATGGACTGGAAGACAACTGTTACATGTGGGTGGAACAACATCAAGAGATGGACTGGAAGACAATGTTACATGTGGGTGACAACATCTAAGAGATGGACTGGAAGACAATGTTACATGTGGGTGAACAACATCTAAGAGATGGACTGGAAGACAACGTTACATGTGGGTGAACAATATCAAGAGATGGACTGGAAGACAACGTTACATGTGGGTGAACAATATCTAGAGATGGACTGGAAGACAACGTTACATGTGAGTGAACAATATCTAGAGATGGACTGGAAGACAACGTTACATGTGGGTGAACGAACATCTAAGTGATGGACTGGAAGACAACGTTTACATGTGGGTGAACAACATCTAAGTGATGGACTGGAAGACAACGTTACATGTGGGTGAACAACATCTAGTGATGGACTGGAAGACAACGTTACATGTGGGTGAACAACATCTAAGATGATTGGACTGGAAGACAACGTTACGATGTGGGTGAACAACATCTAAGTAGATGGACTGGAAGACAACGTTACGTGTGGGTGGACAACATCAAGAGATGGACTGAAGGACAACGTTTACATGTGGGTGAAACACATCTAAGAGATGGACTGGAAGACAACGTTACATGTGGGTGAACAAATAATCTAGTGATGGACTGGAAGACAACGTTACATGTGGGTGAACAATCATCAAGTGATGGACTGGAAGACAACGTTACATGTGAGTGAACAATATCTAAGTGATGGACTGGAAGACAACGTTACCGTGTGGGTGAAACAACTATCTAGGGATGGACTGGAAGACAACGTTACATGTGAGTGAACATCATCAAGAGATGGACTGGAAGACAACGTTACATGTGGGTGAACAATATCAAGAGATGGACTGGAAGACAACGTTACATGTGGGTGAACAACATCAAGAGATGGACTGGAAGACAACGTTACATGTGGGTGAACAACATCAAGAGATGGACTGGAAGACAACGTTACATGTGAGTGAACAACATCAAGAGATGGACTGGAAGACAACGTTACATGTGGGTGAACAACATCAAGAGATGGACTGGAAGACAACGTTACATGTGGGTGAACAATATCAAGAGATGGACTGGAAGACAACGTTACATGTGGGTGAACAACATCAAGAGATGGACTGGAAGACAACGTTACATGTGGGTGAACAACATCAAGAGATGGACTGGAAGACAACGTTACATGTGGGTGAACAACATCAAGAGATGGACTGGAAGACAACGTTACATGTGGGTGAACAACATCAAGAGATGGACTGGAAGACAACGTTACATGTGGGTGAACAACATCTAGTGATGGACTGGAAGACAACGTTACATGTGGGTGAACAACATCTAGTGATGGACTGGAAGACAACGTTACATGTGGGTGAACAATATCTAGAGATGGACTGGAAGACAACGTTACATGTGGGTGAACAACATCTAAGTGATGGATTGAAGACAATGTTACATGTGGGTGAACAACATCTAGTGATGGACGGGAAGACATTACATGTGAGTGAACAATATCTAGTGATGGACTGGAAGACAATGTTACATGTGGGTGAACAACATCTAGTGATGGACTGGAAGACAACGTTACATGTGGGTGAACAACATCTAGTGATGGACTGGAAGACAACGTTACATGTGGGTGAACAACATCTAAGTAGATGGACTGGAAGACAACGTTACATGTGGGTGAACAATCATCAAGAGATGGACTGGAAGACAACGTTACATGTGGGTGAACAACATCTAGATGATGGACTTGAAGACAATGTTACATGTGAGTGAACACTATCAAGAGGATGGACTGGAAGGACAACGCTTACATTTGTGAGTGAACCAATCACGAGATGGACTGAAGGACAACTGTTACATCGTGGGTTGAACAACATACAATAGATGGATCTGGGAAGACAACGTTACATGTGGCGTGGAACAATCATCAAGACGATGGGACTGGAAGGACAATGTTACATGTGGAGTGAAACAATATCAAGAGCTGGGACTGGAAGACACCGTTACAATGTGGAGTGAACATCTCAAGAGGATGGACTGGAAGACAACGTTAACATCGTGGGTGTAACACCATCAACGAGATGGACTGGAAGACACGTTACATGTGGGTGAACAAATCAAGAGATGGACTGGAAGACAACGTTACATGTGGGTGAACAACATCAAGAGATGGACTGGAAGACAACATTACATGTGGGTGAACATATCAAGAGATGGACTGGAAGACAACGTTACATGGTGGGTGAACAACATCAAGACGATGGACTGGAAGACAATGTTACATGTGGGTGAACAATATCTAGTGATGGATTGAAGACAATGTTACATGTGGGTGAACAACATCTAGTGATGGACGGGAAGACATTACATGTGAGTGAACAATATCTAGTGATGGACTGGAAGACAACGTTAAATGTGGGTGAACAATATCTAGTGATGGACTGGAAAGACAATGTTACATGTGGGTGAACAACATCAAGAGATGGACTGGAAGACAACGTTACATGTGGGTGGACAACATCAAGAGATGGACTGGAAGACAATGTTACATGTGGGTGAACAACATCAAGAGATGGACTGGAAAACAATGTTACATGTGGGTGAACAATATCTAGAGATGGACTGGAAGACAACGTTACATGTGGGTGAACAATATCTAGTGATGGACTGGAAGACAATGTTACATGTGGGTGAACAACATCAAGAGATGGACTGGAAGACAACGTTACATGTGGGTGGACAACATCATGAGATGGACTGGAAGACAACGTTACGTGTGGGTGAACAATATCTAGTGATGGACTGGAAGACAATGTTACATGTGGGTGAACAATATCTAGTGATGGACTGGAAAACAATGTTACATGTGGGTGAACAACATCAAGAGATGGACTGGAAGACAACGTTACGTGTGGGTGGACAACATCAAGAGATGGACTGGAAGACAATGTTACATGTGGGTGAACAACATCAAGAGATGGACTGGAAAACAATGTTACATGTGGGTGAACAACATCAAGAGATGGACTGGAAGACAACGTTACATGTGGGTGGACAACATCATGAGATGGACTGGAAGACAACGTTAAATGTGGGTGAACAATATCTAGTGATGGACTGGAAAACAATGTTACATGTGGGTGAACAACATCAAGAGATGGACTGGAAGACAACGTTACGTGTGGTGGACAACATCAAGAGATGGACTGGAAGACAATGTTACATGTGGGTGGACAACATCAAGAGATGGACTGGAAGACAACGTTACGTGTGGGTGGACAACATCAAGAGATGGACTGGAAGAAAACGTTACGTGTGGGTGGACAACATCAAGAGATGGACTGGAAGACAACGTTACGTGTGGGTGGACAACATCAAGAGATGCTTGGATTACAGCATCATGAAGACATAGGACACATGGCATTGGAGACTCATTACAGTCGACCCTGAGTGCGGAGATGACAATGACTGATAAAGTGGTGGTGTAGAACATAGGAATGAGGTTACAACCTGACTTTGGCTAGCGCATTACCAGTCTTATATATCTCGTTCATATCTGGACACAAAACCCTCATGGCATAAGCTTGCGTCATTGACATTGAGTTGAGTGACCGGGCAGGAGGAAGAATGGAGGTGAAAGTGGGAGACAGTAAAGTGACTGACCTGGCTATGAGAAAACAGCGAGTCCTGAGAAATAAAATAGTGAGGGTAGAGAAAATCTCCCAGGGGGATGGGGGAAGGACAGTTTAGTTTTGTGTGAAGTCAAGGAACTTCAGGACAGTTGATGGGTAGATGCCGAACTGGTCGGTAGTCTAAGGAGAAGCGGAGTTAGAGATCTCCGTGTTGTGTTGTTCTCCCAGTTGTGAAGACAGGCCTAAACCCAGAGTGGGTTGCATAGTTGAGCAGTGGCTCCAACCCAATGTGTGGGTTGTATTGTGGGAGATCCAGCCGTGGATAGTAGCTGGATTACCTGTCTTGTGGATTTGATGAGAAGCAGGCCGTGAGAAGGCATTGATGTGTGCTGGTTAAATTGTGAGGAGGATATTTATATTCTATGGATTACATTGTTTTCTGGATGTAGAAACATGTTCCGTTTGTCGGTGTTATTTCTGTAATAAAGGATTATGTGCGCCAACGGAATCTTGTTTAATGACTGGTGAATGTGCACTGCGGGGGTGAGTTATATTGCAAGACAGTTAGATATCTCCATTGACACACCATGAGTATCGTTACCTAGACAACGACCATCACACGACAATATCATGAACATATCATCGTAAGAACTTCGTGATATTATCTTCAAGAAGACGTGTGACACCTCACATACACACATGCGCGCGCGCGCGCAAACACACACACACACACACACACACACAGAGGCAAAGCCCCATGACCACTTCCTACAATGGTAAAGACCTTGCCTCTTTCTAAGACTGCAGAGAAACAAATATGCAATAACGAAGACACAAACAGATTGCGCGATGGCATATTTCGTTGCATCTCGTCAGGTACATACTACATAAATCACACAATGTAAAGTAGTTAGATAAATCCTTCAAGCTAAAATATACAATACACATATTTACACAGTAATTTGAGTTGCCTAGCACAATAATTTTCAGCTGACTATCATGTCTTTTTGTTTAAACACAGTTGCTTTCTTAAGTGAATGGCAATTGCCTCTGCCATCTTTAACGTGCGATCATTCTGAGTGTTAAACAACACACGAAACGCATTGTCCTTATCAATCACGTAATCAGTTTCCAAAACGTGCCGCCCAATCGACGACATTGGAGATTTGTGGTATGTAGGCTTTACCACGTTCCCAGAGTCTCTGTGTATTATTCTATCAACCCACTTGGTTATGTGTTCGACCACTGTTATTCGTAATGCGCAATATATATATATATATAAGTTACACAAAATAGGCAATACACAACTTTGAGCGATTACCTGAAGAGAACTGGCCAAGACCCGTTTCATTCAACGGCCACAATAGATGTATTTCTGTCTATGTGTGTACCAATAGATGTATTTCTGTCTATGTGTGTACCAATAGATGTATTTCTGTCTATGTGTGTATATTTGCGGCCGATAACATTGCGCAGGGAGTTCTCTGCCATTGCTGACTTCATTTTGTTGGATACTATTGGACTTCTGGTGCAGTTCATGGGACAAAGAAAAAAACAATAGTAAATAGTCTGCATTAAAATTTTATGAGGGCGCTCCTAAGATTGCACATGAGCCTACCACTTGCCCCTGTGTCACAAGAAAACCACTTATCCACATAGTGAATGATGGAGCTAGCACACGTTTCGCTTGACCGCATCAATTTGTGGTCATTAATCTGCAGGTTTTTAACATGGTATTTTCCTGCCTTTTTCCTGTCCATTATTTTCTGGGGTTATAGAAAGTTACGATGCATGAAGCGATGTCTCTGGACACAGGGAGGATGGTTTTGATGAAAGTAGGACTAACTGCTACTAGCGAGAGAGGCAGACACGTGGGTGGGTGGGTGGGTGAGTGAGTGAGTGAGTGAGTGAGTGAGTGAGTGAGTGAGTGAGTGAGTGAGTGAGTGAGGGAGAGAGAGAGAATGAGAGAGGGAGAGAGAGAGGAATAGAGAACGAACGAACGAATAAACGAACTTTATTTTCAAAGGGTAACAAATTGGACAAGCGGGCCCGTCTTACATTCGACTCTTCCAATCACTCATCTTTCGTTCATCAATAGTGCATGTTACATTCACATAGGGAAAACAATATTGTCAAATGGATTTTGTAAACATAAACAATGCATATTACCATGTTATGAGACAGGCAGACACGCCTACACACACACATTCATAAACACACACGCACACATACATACCTGCATACACACTTACATCATATGCACAAACTCTCACAGATATGCACACACTCAATAACACACAAATACACACACTCCCTCGCATGTACTGCAAGCATGCACACACACATACATACACATGTACACACACATACATACACATGTACACACACAGACACCGATACACCCATACACACACTTACATACATACACACATGTATACATTCACACAAACATACACCCACACATATATACACACATATACATTCACACACCCATACATACACACATGCAGACACATAAGCACACACCCACACTGTCGTGTCCTCCTTTAAAGTGTCGTCCCTGGAGTGAGGAGAGTCAACACCCACATTATTATATTTTTTTTCCTATCAATATCCTGGAGAATCCACCAGCTTCCGTCCAACACACTCCATCAGCCCGTGGACACCTTTTCCTATCACTCTCTCACTGTCGTACTATGCCCCCTCTCATACTTCCCCAACGCAACATACTCAACAACTCTTGCTTCTAAAAATTAATAAAGATTAATTTATTAAAAGAAAAGTGTAACGTATATGAGACGTGTATGCGAAGAAAAATGTGTGTCGTGTATAATAACATAAATGTATATGTCAGCCCTCAAAGTTCAGGATCATAGTGCACACATCATGGCAAGGATTACACGACATCACACGAGTCAGTACAATAGACCTCACCGAAGTCGTATCCTTCTCTCCAGACATGTCCTCCTCCAGGAGCTCTGATGACCATGAGATCTGAATCCCATGTAAATATATAATCCGTGGAAAATACTATTATTGTTCCTAACACAACGGTTCCTATTAGTTCTGTATTTTCACTCTTAAACAGTCAATGTATCTAGACAAAAATGGCTTGTTTTATTCACTAGATATAGTCTGAAAGTTCTGATTTCCTAGATACATGGAACAACTACACTTCAATGTTTGGTTTCATCTAATGTGAACATCAGTTCCTACTGATCTAGTTCCTCATGGGCTGAACATCCATCACTTCAGGTGTGTTAACGATTTGTATTCACTCATGTAGTATACATATACCATTAGGCTCCACCGAGCAATGTGTATTAACTTCTTCCGTTGCTAAAGTTGCTGGCCCATCTCTCTACATCATAATTTATCCGGGATCGGATTTTTCATTGGTTCCGGGTTCTTCATTCCAACCAGAGGAACCTGTAAAATAAATCATACAACTGGTGATAGCCTCCCCGTCACTGATCTCTATTAGATGATCGTGGCCATCGGCCTCGCTCAGAAAATAAAGTGAACCTACTCTGTCAGGGACAGATGACTGAACACATAGGTTATCATCAGGCCAAGACAAGAAAAAAAAATCAACAAACAGAATGCGGAACCCCGCCCACCAGGGACACCTACTGGAATATCCCAATTATCCCTCAATACTCAATTCTCAACTAGTAAAGCTTATCAACACTTCACTAATCTATTTTCAACTAACAGAGCCAAGTATCACTTCCCTACTCTAGCTAGTTTTCCACTAACAGTGCTAATCATCACACTTTAGTTTTAACAAGGCTACAGCCTATATTAATTAGAACTAATTATAATAGGTTCTACCTTAGGCAACACCGCAGTTAGATGCAATTACATCCACTCTTGCCATGACAGGCACGTGTAAAATTAAATTAACTCAATTCGCACACGGTAGACATTTTCCAATCAATACCGCAGTGCCGAAGCACGTCCGCTAAAATCCAAGGTTTGAGTTCAACTCTCCTCTCCAATCATGGTTTTTGGCAAAACCTAACATTGGTCACGTGACGGTATTCTTCCTGTCCACACAGGTGTTATTTGGACATATCATCCATTGTCAAGAATCCATTTTCCCTGGCTTAGTCACTGTCAGAGTTGTCATCAGTTGTTTTGACATCCCCAACAAGCTATCGAGTTACTGTATGATCCCAACAACGGGTTTCCCCAACAAGCTGCCAATCTTCTTGATGTCCGGAAACTATAAATTGACAGACGGACTGTTTACTTCCGAGCTGAGTACTTCCGCTTCAAATCCGACCTGTTTATAAACTGTCAAAGCGATGTATGATTCAGCTCACCCACTTCCCCTACACATCTGCAGCTGTTAACTTTGCCCGACCTGTGATGGCTGACATCCGATTGCAACCAGGATCCGACAGGTTCCATCTGTATTCGAATGTTGACAAACTGTCAAAGCGATGCAGGGATTTGTCTCACTCACTACCGAATGTTCCCAATCCGTCGACCAGATGTAAACACGTGCAGCTACATTTTCTGGATTTGTTGAAACAACCTTTGGCCTCGACCATGCCGCTAATTCAGAACGCCTTTATTCTCATAATGGTTAAATCACGTTGGTCCATCATGTGACACACACACACATATATACACATCCACACACACACACACATACATACACATATACACACATCCACACACACACACACACACACACATACACACGCATCCACACACACACACATATACACACATCCACACACACACACACGTACACACATAATCTCCAGAGCAGTCGGCAGGCGATGGCTGGTGTGGTCGCTGTAATCCCCGGGACGTCTTCGGGTACCCACGTCAGGCTGGGTGGGGCCAGATCAAACCTCGATGGCGATTCAAACACATGGTCACCTGAACACCGTGCTAGCCAATCAACTACCACATTTATCTATAAGGGAAATGATTGAGACAACATTCACTTCTCTATACTCAGCTATACCCAGGTATCATAGTCAGTTCTTGTCAATACGACCACGGGTTCTTTCTTCTTCTTCGTTCGTTGGGAATGTTTGTTTTGGACGTAATTGCGCTGTGCCTGTTTGAGTGGCACCTCGCAGTCTTGGCAGACCAAAGTATGTGAGTTGGAATGTGGCCAATACCACGGGTTAACATGCGAGAATGGGTGTCGAAGATTAGTTTAACCCTCCTGTGTTCACACGAGTGACTGCCGAAAAGACAGCTAACATGGATACAGTTAGATTGGGTCTAATGAAGCAGACGAAGGCAGAGATAGATGCACATGTTTCTAAACAAGCAGTTTTCTACCTTGTTACATACAGGCTGGCGACAAGGCGACACCTACAGCGAGAGTCTGCAGAGAGTTATCGGAGACAGAGCTTTGCTTTATTGGATTACTACCAAGTTAGCAGTTATTTGACAAAATCGACACTCCGGACAAACCCATTATCATTATGCTTGTGGACGTCGTGTGGTGTCGTTAGCCGCTACACGCTGCGGGATTTGCTGAGGAGGGGATCCGAGAACTTATGGACTGAATGGTTCGATGTGCAATGAGGATGATCTGTCGACTAACTAACTAACTAACTAACTAGCTTGTGGACATTATCAGATATGGGACACGTGTGTGATGAATAATCTTGTTTGACACGGGCTTGGCAAACCAGCGTTCTTCCTGTCTGCCGTGTACTTCTGATGTTGTCAATGGATTGATGGTGTTCTGGTTATTTGATTGTAACATAAACAGCTCAACAGGTCAGATCGAACACGATCAGGCAACGGTTGGTTATGAAATAACGTATTCCTTCTAGTCACAGCTCTCGTGGATCTGTCTCGGCAGAATACCGCCGAAATAAATTGTCTGAGATATTTAGGTCCTTGAAAAAAAAGCCAGAGGACAGCTTCGTCTGTCTGATCGTAATTACATCACATTTACTGAGACACACAGGCAGACTTTGATAGCTCCGTTGTCATTTACTACGTCAGCGTCACGAGCAAATTATTTTCTATTTCTTAAAGTATGAAATATAGTCAACTTTTGTGACACTTGTATGGACATCACAGAACCGGAGCTCTGTCTCTCGGAGATAAGCCAATCTTTGTTCTAACACCTCTTCTTCGGGTCATTCCACCTTTGAGATGTGGTAATAATGTGGGACAAGTAAAAGTATTCTCATTCTGTATTTGAGTCCACTGCGTGTGTTTCCATCTGAAAATTCCATATTAAATCTATTTTCCTTTTCAATGACGGTATATGCCCCAACAAATTTTGGTTTTAGGGTTGGTTGGTTGGTTGGGTGGGTGGGTGGGTGGTTGGTTGGTTGGTTAGTTAGTAAGTTAGTTAGTTAGTCGACAGATAATCCTCATTACACATCGAACCATTCAGTCCATAAGTGCTCGGATCTCCTCCTCAGCAAATGCCGCAGCTTGTTGCGTATATCGACACCAGTTCTGTGTTGGTTTATTACTCTTCTTTGGCTCCCTGCTTAGTGTTATTGTCTGGCCACGCCTCTTTTAACTTGCTGTTCTTGCAGCCTGACCATGGTTGTAGATTCACAGTCATCGCTTGGTTCTCGTAAACGACTTACTTCTCGTAGAGCAGTGGTTCTCAACCGGTGGGGAATTCCCCCTCCCCCCAGTGGGGAATTTTAGGGTTTCCAAGGGGGGGGGGGGGGGGATTAAGATTATTTCAAGATCGCGTTAATACAAGAACCGATTACTTGATTTTGTTTTTCCCTTCATACTTTACGGTTCTGTACGCCTCACCTTTCTAAAATTCGTTTTATAAAGTAAGTAGACCCACAAATCACGTGTTATGTTGACGTATAGACTTGTTTTAGTCTGTGCTATTAAATTTAGATTCCATTATTACGTATACTGTGTAAAGAGGGGGGGGGGGATTTTTAGGTAGGAAATACAAATGGGGGGGGGGGGATGACGTTCTGAAAATATGGTGAAAGGGGGGGGGGGCGGGCCACAAAAGGTTGAGAACCACTGTCGTAGAGCATTCAGAATATCAGCCTGGTCCATGGCTCGTCCGCCTTCCACACCTGCAAGCCTGTCAGCCAGATCATTCCCTTGTACACCCGCATGCCCGGCTTTAGGGTTGTTTCATTAAGTTATTTCGTATGTGTCTGTTTTGGCTTGAATATTCTCTTTATTCTCAGCCAATATACAGTTGTTCCCTAAAGTTTCCATGTTTCATACCTCTAAATAATTTATTCTTCTTGTACCCCCCCCCCCCCCCCTACAATCACCACCACACGCTAGTGCAGCATAGGCCTCGTCCAACTCAGACCAAGCAGGCCATTATGTTGCTATCTGCCGCAACCTCAGACCAAGCAGGCCATTATGTTGCTATCTGCCGCAACCTCAGACCAAGCAGGCCATTATGTTGCTATCTGCCGCAAACCTCAGACCAAGCAGGCCATTATGTTGCTATCTGCCGCAACCTCAGACCAAGCAGGCCATTATGTTGCTATCTGCCGCAACCTCAGACCAAGCAGGCCATTATGTTGCTATCTGCCGCAACCTCAGACCAAGCAGGCCATTATGTTGCTATCTGCCGCAACCTCAGACCAAGCAGGCCATTATGTTTGCTATCTGCCGCAACCTCAGACCAAGCAGGCCATTATGTTGCTATCTGCCGCAACCTCAGACCAAGCAGGCCATTATGTTGCTATCTGCCGCAACCTCAGACCAAGCAGGCCATTATGTTGCTATCTGCCGCAACCTCAGACCAAGCAGGCCATTATGTTGCTATCTGCCGCAACCTCGTCTATGTTGTCCCCATATGATTCATCTCTCTCTGTAGATCTCTTCTCCGTGTGGTTCAGCCCTGTCACTATTTCGTGTGCACTGTGGCTTCCAGACTAGGATGTGTATAACTTTTCTATCCTAGCAGTTTCTCAGTGTATGTGCCCTATCTCAGTGTATGGGCCCTATCTCAGTGTATGTGCCATATCTCAGTGTATGTGCCCCATCTCAGTGTATGCGCCCTATCTCAGTGTATGTGCCCTATCTCAGTGTATGTGCCCTATCTCAGTGTATGTGCCCTATCTCAGTGTATGTGCACTATCTCAGTGTATGTGCCCTATCTCAGTGTATGTGCCCTATCTCAGTGTGTATGCCCTATCTCAGTGTGTGTGCCCTATTTCAGTGTATGGGCCCTATCTCAGTGTATGTGCCCTATCTCAGTGTATGTGCCCTATCTCAGTGTATGTGCCCTATCTCAGTGTATGTGCACTATCTCAGTGTGTGCCCTATCTCAGTATATGTGCACTATCTCAGTATATGTGCACTATCTCAGTATATGTGCACTATCTCATTGTATGTGCCCTATATCAGTGTATGTGCACTATCTCAGTGCATGTGCACTATCTCAGTGTATGGGCCCTATCTCAGTATATGGGCCCTATCTCAGTGTAAGTGCACTATCTCAGTGTGTGCCCTATCTCAGTATATGGGCCCTATCTCAGTGTATGTGCCCTATCTCAGTGTATGTGCACTATCTCAGTGTATGGGCCCTATCTCAGTGTATGCGCACTATCTCAATGTATGCACCCTATCTCAGTGTATGTGCCCTATCTCAGTATGTGTGTCCTATCTCAGTGTATGTGCACTATCTCAGTGTATGTGCCCTATCTCAGTGTGTGTGCACTATCTCAGTATGTGTGTCCTATCTCAGTGTATGCGCACTATCTCAATGTATGCACCCTATCTCAGTGTATGTGCACTATCTCAGTGTATGTGCCCCATCTCAGTGTATGTGCCCTACCTCAGTGTATGTGCCCTATCTCAGTGTATGTGCCCTATCTCAGTATGTGTGTCCTATCTCAGTGTATGCCCTATCTCAGTGTGTGTGCCCTATTTCAGTGTATGGGCCCTATCTCAGTGTATGTGCCCTATCTCACTGTATGGGCCCTATCTCAGTGTATGTGCTCTGTCCAGCGCCAGTATTTTTCCCACACCCCCTTGATTCATTGGAGTTTTTAGTTATCTTCTGAGCTCCACATCGGTGATTTTGTGATACCATTTTAGTCTCACAATTCTGCGCAGGCACAAATTAATGAATACTTGTAGTGTATTAGGCATTCTTGTAGCCATGCTCCGTGTTTCTGAACTAACATTAAAGTTAAATATTGTAAGTATTATGCTCAAGGTTTCATATCTGTTGTATTCCATACATTTCCTTGCACTAAGAAAGTAAGGGTATGACCCCGGCTCTTGCAGTGAGGTTTCACCAAAGGATATTGGTTTGTTGCTTGCTTGTGTTAACTTCATTGTCTTTGTATATCCTCTAAGCATGTTTAGAGCTAACTGTTGTGATCCCGCGTTATGCATTTGATTTCATGAGTGTGCTAGGAGGGAAATGTCGCTGGAGAAGTCCACATCATCAAGCTGCTTTGAGAGGGTTCATTGAATTCCATTTCTGGGGGTACTTATGGTCTTCAAAACAGTCTACAGTCAGTAAAAATAATAATGGTAACCTAAAGCATCCCCGTCGCACGCTTGTTTGTATTTCAAATATTTCTGGTAGTTCTCCCTCACGAATAACTCTACATTTCATATCTTCACATGTACACACACATACATTACGTTTTTCATTTTCTGAGTGATCCCATACTGGCGCACCAACCCACAAAGGGATTCCCCATCAATGTTGTCAAATGCCTTTTCATAATCCACAAATCCAATTTCAAGTTATATGTTGCATATCCCTTACAGAACGTTGCAGTCAACACCAGTATTTTTCTGCCGCTGTTGATGTACTAGGCAAGTTTTACGCTGAGCAGTTTGCCATTGCTTTCTGAACAACTGGCTCACATAGCCCCGTAAGTTACCAGCGCGGCGCGAACCGCTGCTGTTTTCCCCACGTGGATATACAGGATTACGAACAATGTCGTTAACACCTTGGCCAGGGAGACCGGCTGTTTGTCAATGGCAACTCTTGATCACCTAAAATGATCCTGCTTCATATTTTTTTTACAAAGTCGCTTAAAAGTCGACAGGGTCGACTTGGTTTGTTGCTTGCTTTTATTCCCAGGTACTGACAGGGTCGACTTGGTTTGTTGCTTGCTTTTATTCCCAGGTACTGACAGGGTCGACTTGGTTGTGCTTGCTTTTATTCCCAGGTACTGACAGGGTCGACTTGGTTTGTTGCTTGCTTTATTCCCAGGTACTGACAGGGTCGACTTGGTTGTTGCTTGCTTTTATTCCCAGGTACTGACAGGGTCGACTTGGTTTGTTGCTTGCTTTTATTCCCAGGTACTGACAGGGTCGACTTGTTGTTGCTTGCTTTTATTCCCAGGTACTGCCAGGGTCGACTGGTTTGTTGCTTGCTTTTATTCCAGGTACTGACAGGGTCGACTTGGTTTGTTGCTTGCTTTATTCCCAGGTACTGACAGGGTCGACTTGGTTTGTTGCTTGCTTTTATTCCCAGGGTACTGACAGGGTCGACTTGGTTGTTGCTTGCTTTATTCCCAGTACTGACAGGGTCGACTTGGTTGTTGCTTGCTTTTATTCCCAGGTACTGACAGGGTCGACTTGGTTTGTTGCTTGCTTTTATTCACAGGTACTGACAGGGTCGACTTGGTTTGTTGCTTGCTTTTATCCCAGGTACTGACAGGGTCGACTTGGTTTGTTGCTTGCTTTTATTCCCAGGTACTGACAGGTCGACTTGGTTTGTTGCTTGCTTTTATTCCCAGGTACTGACAGGGTCGACTTGGTTGTTGCTTGCTTTTATTCCCAGTACTGACAGGGTCGACTTGGTTTGTTGCTTGCTTTTATTCCCAGGTACTGACAGGGTCGACTTGGTTTGTTGCTTGCTTTTATTCCCAGGTACTGACAGGGTCGACTTGGTTTGTTGCTTGCTTTTATTCCCAGGTACTGACAGGGTCGACTTGGTTTGTTGCTTGCTTTTATTCCCAGGTACTGACAGGGTCGACTTGGTTTGTTGCTTGCTTTTATTCCCAGGTACTGACAGGGTCGACTTGGTTTGTTGCTTGCTTTTATTCCCAGGTACTGACAGGGTCGACTTGGTTTGTTGCTTGCTTTTATTCCCAGGTACTGACAGGGTCGACTTGGTTTGTTGCTTGCTTTTATTCCCAGGTACTGACAGGGTCGACTTGGTTTGTTGCTTGCTTTTATTCCCAGGTACTGACAGGGTCGACTTGGTTTGTTGCTTGCTTTTATTCCCAGGTACTGACAGGGTCGACTTGGTTTGTTGCTTGCTTTATTCCCAGGTACTGACAGGGTCGACTTGGTTTGTTGCTTGCTTTTATTCCCAGGTACTGACAGGGTCGACTTGGTTTGTTGCTTGCTTTTATTCCCAGGTACTGACAGGGTCGACTTGGTTTGTTGCTTGCTTTTATTCCCAGGTACTGACAGGGTCGACTTGGTTTGTTGCTTGCTTTTATTCCCAGGTACTGACAGGGTCGACTTGGTTTGTTGCTTGCTTTTATTTCCCAGGTACTGACAGGGTCGACTTGGTTTGTTGCTTGCTTTTATTCCCAGGTACTGACAGGGTCGACTTGGTTTGTTGCTTGCTTTTATTCCCAGGTACTGACAGGGTCGACTTGGTTTGTTGCTTGCTTTTATTCCCAGGTACTGACAGGGTCGACTTGGTTTGTTGCTTGCTTTTATTCCCAGGTACTGACAGGGTCGACTTGGTTTGTTGCTTGCTTTTATTCCCAGGTACTGACAGGGTCGACTTGGTTTGTTGCTTGCTTTTATTCCCAGGTACTGACAGGGTCGACTTGGTTTGTTGCTTGCTTTTATTCCCAGGTACTGACAGGGTCGACTTGGTTTGTTGCTTGCTTTTTATTCCCAGGTACTGACAGGGTCGACTTGGTTTGTTGCTTGCTTTTATTCCAGGTACTGACAGGGTCGACTTGGTTTGTTGCTTGCTTTTATTCCCAGGTACTGACAGGGTCGACTTGGTTTGTTGCTTGCTTTTATTCCCAGGTACTGACAGGGTCGACTTGGTTTGTTGCTTGCTTTTATTCCCAGGTACTGACAGGGTCGACTTGGTTTGTTGCTTGCTTTTATTCCCAGGTACTGACAGGGTCGACTTGGTTTGTTGCTTGCTTTTATTCCCAGGTACTGACAGGGTCGACTTGGTTTGTTGCTTGCTTTTATTCCCAGGTACTGACAGGGTCGACTTGGTTTGTTGCTTGCTTTTATTCCCAGGTACTGACAGGGTCGACTTGGTTTGTTGCTTGCTTTTATTCCCAGGTACTGACAGGGTCGACTTGGTTTGTTGCTTGCTTTTATTCCCAGGTACTGACAGGGTCGACTTGGTTTGTTGCTTGCTTGTATTCCCAGGTACTGACAGGGTCGACTTGGTTTGTTGCTTGCTTTTATTCCCAGGTACTGACAGGGTCGACTTGGTTTGTTGCTTGCTTGTATTCCAGGTACTGACAGGGTCGACTTGGTTTGTTGCTTGCTTTTATTCCCAGGTACTGACAGGGTCGACTTGGTTTGTTGCTTGCTTTTATTCCCAGGTACTGACAGGGTCGACTTGGTTTGTTGCTTGCTTTTATTCCCAGGTACTGACAGGGTCGACTTGGTTTGTTGCTTGCTTTTATTCCCAGGTACTGACAGGGTCGACTTGGTTTGTTGCTTGCTTTTATTCCCAGGTACTGACAGGGTCGACTTGGTTTGTTGCTTGCTTTTATTCCCAGGTACTGACAGGGTCGACTTGGTTTGTTGCTTGCTTTTATTCCCAGGTACTGACAGGGTCGACTTGGTTTGTTGCTTGCTTTTATTCCCAGGTACTGACAGGGTCGACTTGGTTTGTTGCTTGCTTTTATTCCCAGGTACTGACAGGGTCGACTTGGTTTGTTGCTTGCTTTTATTCCCAGGTACTGACAGGGTCGACTTGGTTTGTTGCTTGCTTTTATTCCCAGGTACTGACAGGGTCGACTTGGTTTGTTGCTTGCTTTTATTCCCAGGTACTGACAGGGTCGACTTGGTTTGTTGCTTGCTTTTATTCCCAGGTACTGACAGGGTCGACTTGTTTGTTGCTTGCTTGTATTCCCAGGTACTGACAGGGTCGACTTGGTTTGTTGCTTGCTTTTATTCCCAGGTACTGACAGGGTCGACTTGGTTTGTTGCTTGCTTTTATTCCCAGGTACTGACAGGGTCGACTTGGTTTGTTGCTTGCTTTATTCCCAGGTACTGACAGGGTCGACTTGGTTTGTTGCTTGCTTTTATTCCCAGGTACTGACAGGGTCGACTTGGTTTGTTGCTTGCTTTTATTCCCAGGTACTGACAGGGTCGACTTGGTTTGTTGCTTGCTTTTATTCCCAGGTACTGACAGGGTCGACTTGGTTTGTTGCTTGCTTTTATTCCCAGGTACTGACAGGGTCGACTTGGTTTGTTGCTTGCTTTTATTCCCAGGTACTGACAGGGTCGACTTGGTTTGTTGCTTGCTTTTATTCCAGGTACTGACAGGGTCGACTTGGTTTGTTGCTTGCTTTTATTCCCAGGTACTGACAGGTCGACTTGGTTTGTTGCTTGCTTTTATTCCCAGGTACTGACAGGGTCGACTTGGTTTGTTGCTTGCTTTTATTCCCAGGTACTGACAGGGTCGACTTGGTTTGTTGCTTGCTTTTATTCCCAGGTACTGACAGGGTCGACTTGGTTTGTTGCTTGCTTTTATTCCCAGGTACTGACAGGGTCGACTTGGTTTGTTGCTTGCTTTTATTCCCAGGTACTGACAGGGTCGACTTGGTTTGTTGCTTGCTTTTATTCCCAGGTACTGACAGGGTCGACTTGGTTTGTTGCTTGCTTTTATTCCCAGGTACTGACAGGGTCGACTTGGTTTGTTGCTTGCTTTTATTTCCAGGTACTGACAGGGTCGACTTGGTTTGTTGCTTGCTTTTATTCCCAGGTACTGACAGGGTCGACTTGGTTTGTTGCTTGCTTTTATTCCCAGGTACTGACAGGGTCGACTTGGTTTGTTGCTTGCTTTTATTCCCAGG
This sequence comes from Cepaea nemoralis, assembly GCA_014155875.1. Lineage (NCBI taxonomy): Eukaryota > Metazoa > Mollusca > Gastropoda > Stylommatophora > Helicidae > Cepaea > Cepaea nemoralis. The sequence goes on from JACEFZ010003594.1 coordinate 493,395, forward strand.
TACTGACAGGGTCGACTTGGTTTGTTGCTTGCTTTTATTCCCAGGTACTGACAGGGTCGACTTGGTTTGTTGCTTGCTTTTATTCCCAGGTACTGACAGGGTCGACTTGGTTTGTTGCTTGCTTTTATTCCCAGGTACTGACAGGGTCGACTTGGTTTGTTGCTTGCTTTTATTCCCAGGTACTGACAGGGTCGACTTGGTTTGTTGCTTGCTTTTATTCCCAGGTACTGACAGGGTCGACTTGGTTTGTTGCTTGCTTTTATTCCCAGGTACTGACAGGGTCGACTTGGTTTGTTGCTTGCTTTTATTCCCAGGTACTGACAGGGTCGACTTGGTTTGTTGCTTGCTTTTATTCCCCGGTACTGACAGGGTCGACTTGGTTTGTTGCTTGCTTTTATTCCCAGGTACTGACAGGGTCGACTTGGTTTGTTGCTTGCTTTTATTCCCAGGTACTGACAGGGTCGACTTGGTTTGTTGCTTGCTTTTATTCCCAGGTACTGACAGGGTCGACTTGGTTTGTTGCTTGCTTTTATTCCCAGGTACTGACAGGGTCGACTTGGTTTGTTGCTTGCTTTTATTCCCAGGTACTGACAGGGTCGACTTGGTTTGTTGCTTGCTTTTATTCCCAGGTACTGACAGGGTCGACTTGGTTTGTTGCTTGCTTTTATTCCCAGGTACTGACAGGGTCGACTTGGTTGTTGCTTGCTTTTATTCCCAGGTACTGACAGGGTCGACTTGGTTTGTTGCTTGCTTGTATTCCCAGGTACTGACAGGTCGACTTGGTTTGTTGCTTGCTTGTATTCCCAGGTACTGACAGGGTCGACTTGGTTTGTTGCTTGCTTGTATTCCCAGGTACTGACAGGGTCGACTTGGTTTGTTGCTTGCTTTTATTCCCAGGTACTGACAGGGTCGACTTGGTTTGTTGCTTGCTTTTATTCCCAGGTACTGACAGGGTCGACTTGGTTTGTTGCTTGCTTTTATTCCCAGGTACTGACAGGGTCGACTTGGTTTGTTGCTTGCTTTTATCCCAGGTACTGACAGGGTCGACTTGGTTTGTTGCTTGCTTTTATTCCCAGGTACTGACAGGGTCGACTTGGTTTGTTGCTTGCTTTTATTCCCAGGTACTGACAGGGTCGACTTGGTTTGTTGCTTGCTTTTATTCCCAGGTACTGACAGGGTCGACTTGGTTTGTTGCTTGCTTTTATTCCAGGTACTGACAGGGTCGACTTGGTTTGTTGCTTGCTTTTATTCCCAGGTACTGACAGGGTCGACTTGGTTTGTTGCTTGCTTTTATTCCCAGGTACTGACAGGGTCGACTTGGTTTGTTGCTTGCTTTTATTCCCAGGTACTGACAGGGTCGACTTGGTTTGTTGCTTGCTTTTATTCCCAGGTACTGACAGGGTCGACTTGGTTTGTTGCTTGCTTTTATTCCCAGGTACTGACAGGGTCGACTTGGTTTGTTGCTTGCTTTTATTCCCAGGTACTGACAGGGTCGACTTGGTTTGTTGCTTGCTTTTATTCCCAGGTACTGACAGGGTCGACTTGGTTTGTTGCTTGCTTTTATTCCCAGGTACTGACAGGGTCGACTGGTTTGTTGCTTGCTTTTATTCCCAGGTACTGACAGGGTCGACTTGGTTTGTTGCTTGCTTGTATTCCCAGGTACTGACAGGGTCGACTTGGTTTGTTGCTTGCTTGTATTCCCAGGTACTGACAGGGTCGACTTGGTTTGTTGCTTGCTTGTATTCCCAGGTACTGACAGGGTCGACTTGGTTTGTTGCTTGCTTTTATTCCCAGGTACTGACAGGGTCGACTTGGTTTGTTGCTTGCTTTTATTCCCAGGTACTGACAGGGTCGACTTGGTTTGTTGCTTGCTTTTATTCCCAGGTACTGACAGGGTCGACTTGGTTTGTTGCTTGCTTTTATTCCCAGGTACTGACAGGGTCGACTTGGTTTGTTGCTTGCTTTTATTCCCAGGTACTGACAGGGTCGACTTGGTTTGTTGCTTGCTTTTATTCCCAGGTACTGACAGGGTCGACTTGGTTTGTTGCTTGCTTTTATTCCCAGGTACTGACAGGGTCGACTTGGTTTGTTGCTTGCTTTTATTCCCAGGTACTGACAGGGTCGACTTGGTTTGTTGCTTGCTTTTATTCCCAGGTACTGACAGGGTCGACTTGGTTTGTTGCTTGCTTTTATTCCCAGGTACTGACAGGGTCGACTTGGTTTGTTGCTTGCTTTTATTCCCAGGTACTGACAGGGTCGACTTGGTTTGTTGCTTGCTTTTATTCCCAGGTACTGACAGGGTCGACTTGGTTTGTTGCTTGCTTTTATTCCCAGGTACTGACAGGGTCGACTTGGTTTGTTGCTTGCTTTTATTCCCAGGTACTGACAGGGTCGACTTGGTTTGTTGCTTGCTTTTATTCCCAGGTACTGACAGGGTCGACTTGGTTTGTTGCTTGCTTTTATTCCCAGGTACTGATAATAACATTATTGCTCTATTATTTTGTGGCGAAGGGTTACAAATACAATTCGTAATCCCTCATACTGCGTTCGAAACACAGCTGCGGACGATTTGCATTTGTTTCCATACAAAGTGCAAGTGCCGGTAGTTCAGAAATAAATGGCACATTATTGAGCGTAAACTTGCCAAAAATCACAGTCATCAAATGCTGGGGTTGACTGCACCATCCTGTAAAGGATATGCAACTAACTTTCTATAATTTTCACACCCCTAAAGGTGAAGAAACTAGCGACGACACTTGTTGGGAATGGTCTCGGGGTATGGTGTCCGCCTCAAGTGCTGGAGGTCCCGGGCTCAAGACCCGGTGAGGACCGGGATTTTTTAACGTGGACTTCTAGTAAAAAAATTTCCCCTGGTCTCTGGGTATTGAGATCGGACGCCTGTGTGTATTGTTGCGCACGTAAAACACAATTCCGTGGCAGTTGGAAATCGAAAAAGAGTAGCCTAACGGCGCTGCCCAAGCAACCCAAACAACAGTGATCTCAGTCTCAGTGACTCAAATTCTCAGTGACTCCTCACTTAACAACAGCCTTAACTCACACTACAATAACAAACAACTATTTACTACTATACTAGTACTACAGACTTCAAGGATTTACATTGTTCAAGAACTATCAAAATAAATGAAATATGCATGCCTCGTATTTAAAATACAAACTGAAAGATATTACTACAATAAATTATAATACCTAATTCAAATTAACTACTTGAAATTGACAGTAAATACAGTAAGCTGTGGCTGTAGAAGAGTAGTCTACTCTAGTCTCTAGTCTAGACTCTGTCACTATTCTATAGACACTATAGTAACTAGTACTTAAGTACTAGTAGATGATAGTTGTTTGTTGTTAAGTGAGGAGTCACTGAGACGTCGAGTCACTGAGATTGAGATCACTGTTGTATTTCAGTTTCGTGTTATCATTATGTTTTTCAGTATGGCAATGATGTGACAACTATTAATATTATCCTTGATGCTGAAGTCTGCAGGTACTGGTCTCCCAGAATGCCGGAAGTGGATACATTTGTTGTGACAAGACAACACTGGGCCCCGTAGTCAATTAACTCCTGCACGCCCATTGGTCAATATCTGGCAAGGGATGTCACTCTAGAAATGAAACAGTGGACCGCAGCAGACGAGTTGTAGTTGTTGGGCAGATGTAAGCCCATACACTTGAGATAGGACACACACACTGAGACAGGGCACATACACTGAGATAGGGCACATACACTGAGATAGGGTACACACACACACACACTGAGATAGGGCACACAAACTGAGATAGGGCACATACACTGAGATAGGGCACATACACTGAGATAGGGCACATACACTGAGATAGGGTACACACACACACTGAGATAGGGCACACAAACTGAGATAAGGCACATACACTGAGATAGGGCACATACACTGAGATAGGGTACACACACACTGAGATAGGGCACACAAACTGAGATAGGACACACACACTGAGACAGGGCACATACACTGAGATAGGGCACATACACTGAGATAGGGTACACACACACACTGAGATAGGGCACACAAACTGAGATAAGGCACATACACTGAGAAAAGGCACATACACTGAGATAGGGTACACACACACACACTGAGATAGGGCACACAAACTGAGATAGGGCACATACACTGAGATAGGGCACATACACTGAGATAGGGCACACACAATGAGATAGGGCTCGTACACTGAGACAGGGCACATACACTGAGATATGGCACATACACTGAGATAGGGCACACACACACACTGAGATAAGGCACACAAACTGAGATAGGGCCCATACACTGAGATAGGGCACACACACTGAGATAGGACACACACACACACACTGAGATAAGGCACACAAACTGAGATATGGCCCATACACTGAGATAGGGCCCATACAATTTGATAGAGCCCATACACTGAGATAAGGCGTATACACTGAGATAAGGCACACAAACTGAGATAGGGCCCATACACTGAGATAGGGCACACACAATGAGATAGGGCACACACACACTGAGATAAGGCACACAAACTGAGATAGGACCCATACACTGAGATAGGGCCCATACACTGAGAAAGGACACATACACTGAGATAGGGCACATACACTGAGATAGAGCACATACACTGAGATAGGGCCCATACACTGAGATAGGACACACACTGAGATAGGGCACATACACTGAGATAGGGTACATACACTGAGATAGGGTACATACACTGTGATAAGGCACATACACTGAGATAGGACACATACACTGTGATAAGGCACATACACTGAGATAGGGTACACACACTGAGATAGGACACACACTGAGATAGGACACACACACTGAGATAGGGTACATACACTGAGATAGGGTACACACTGAGATAGGACACACACTGAGATAGGGCACATACACTGAGATAGGGTACATACACTGAGATAGGGTACATACACTGAGATAGGGTACATACACTGAGATAGGGCACATACACTGAGATAGGACACATACACTGAGATAGGGCACATACACTGAGATAGGGTACATACACTGAGATAGGGTACATACACTGAGATAGGACACATACACTGTGATAAGGCACATACACTGAGATAGGGTACATACAATGAGATAGGGTACATACACTGAGATAAGGCACATACACTGAGATAGGGTACATACAATGAGATAGGGTACATACACTGTGATAAGGCACATACACTGAGATAGGGTACATACACTGAGATAGGACACATACACTGAGATAGGGTACATACAATGAGATAGGGTACATACACTGTGATAAGGCACATACACTGAGATAGGGTACATACACTGTGATAAGGCACATACACTGAGATAGGGTACATACACTGAGATAGGGTACATACACTGAGATAGGACACATACACTGAGATAGGGTACATACACTGAGATAGGACACATACACTGAGATAGGGTACATACACTGTGATAAGGCACATACGCTGAGATAGGGTACATACAATGAGATAGGGCACATACACTGAGATAGGACACATACACTGAGATAGGGTACATACACTGTGATAGGACACATACACTGAGATAGGGTACATACACTGAGATAGGACACATACACTGAGATAGGGTACATACACTGTGATAAGGCACATACACTGAGATAGGGTACATACACTGTGATAAGGCACATACACTGAGATAGGGTACATACAATGAGATAGGACACACGCTGAGATAGGACACATACACTGAGATAGGGTACATACACTGTGATAAGGCACGTACACTGAGATAGGGTACATACACTGAGATAGGACACATACACTGAGATAGGGTACATACACTGTGATAAGGCACATACACTGAGATAGGGTACATACACTGAGATAGGACACATACACTGAGATAGGGTACATACACTGAGATAGGGTACATACACTGTGATAAGGCACATACACTGAGATAGGGTACATACACTGAGATAGGACACATACACTGAGATAGGGTACATACACTGAGATAGGGTACATACACTGTGATAAGTCACATACACTGAGGTAGGGTACATACACTGAGATAGGACACATACACTGAGATAGGGTACATACACTGAGATAGGGTACATACAATGAGATAGGGCACATACACTGAGATAGGACACATACACTGAGATAGGGTACATACACTGTGATAAGGCACATACACTGACATAGGACACATACACTGAGATAGGGTACATACACTGAGATAAGGCACATACACTGAGATAGGGTACATACACTGAGATAGGACACATACACTGAGATAGGACACATACACTGAGATAGGACACATACACTGAGATTGGGTACATACACTGTGATAAGGCACATACACTGAGATAGGGTACATACACTGAGATAGGGTACATACACTGAGATAGGACACATACACTGAGATAGGGTACATACACTGAGATAGGACACATACACTGAGATAGGGTACATACACTGTGATAAGGCACATACACTGAGATAGGGTACATACACTGAGATAGGGCACATACACTGAGATAGGACACATACACTGTGATAAGGCACATACACTGAGATAGGACACATACACTGTGATAAGGCACATACACTGAGATAGGACACATACACTGTGATAAGGCACACACACTGAGATAGGGTACATACACTGAGATAGGGCACATACACTGAGATAGGACACATACACTGTGATAAGGCACATACACTGAGATAGGACACATACACTGTGATAAGGCACATACACTGAGATAGGGTACATACAATGAGATAGGGCACATACAATGAGATAGGGCACATACAATGAGATAGGACACATACAATGAGATAGGGTACATACACTGAGATAGGGTACATACACTGAGATAGGGTACATACACTGAGATAGGGTACATACACTGAGATAGGGTACATACAATGAGATAGGGCACATACACTGAGATAGGGTACATACACTGAGATAGGGTACATACACTGAGATAGAACACATACACTGAGATAGGGTACATACACTGAGATAGGGTACATACACTGTGATAAGGCACATTCACTGAGATAGAGTACATACACTGAGATAGGGTACATACACTGAGATAAGGCACATACACTGAGATAGGGTACATACACTGAGATAGGGTACATACACTGAGATAGGGTACATACACTGTGATAAGGCACATACACTGAGATAGGGTACAAACACTGAGATAGGGTACATACACTGTGATAAGGCACATACACTGAGATAGGACACATACACTGAGATAGGACACATACACTGAGATAGGACACATACACTGAGATAGGGTACATACACTGTGATAAGGCACATACACTGAGATAGGGTACATACACTGAGATAGGGTACATACACTGTGATAAGGCACATACACTGAGATAGGACACATACACTGAGATAGGACACATACACTGTGATAAGGCACATACACTGAGATAGGGTACATACACTGAGATAGGGTACATACACTGTGATAAGGCACATACACTGAGATAGGGTACACACACTGAGATAGGACACACACTGAGATAGGACACACACTGAGATAGGGCACATACACTGAGATAAGGCACATACACTGAGATAGGGTACACACACTGAGATAGGACACACACTGAGATAGGACACACACTGAGATAGGGTACATACACTGAGATAGGACACATACACTGTGATAAGGCACATACACTGAGATAGGGTACACACACTGAGATAAGGCACATACACTGAGATAGGGTACATACACTGAGATAGGACACATACACTGAGATAGGGTACATTCACTGAGATAGGACACATACACTGAGATAGGACACATACACTGAGATAGGACACATACACTGAGATAGGACACACACTGAGATAGGACACATACACTGAGATAGGACACATACACTGAGAAAGGACACACACTGAGATAGGACACATACACTGAGATAGGACACATACACTGAGATAGGGTACATACACTGAGATAGGACACATACACTGAGATAGGGTACATAAACTGTGATAAGGCACATACACTGAGATAGGGTACATACACTGAGATAGGACACACACTGAGATAGGACACATACACTGAGATAGGACACATACACTGAGATAGGGTACATACACTGAGATAGGACACATACACTGAGATAGGGTACATACACTGAGATAGGACACATACACTGAGATAGGGTACATACACTGATATAGGACACATACACTGAGATAGGACACATACACTGAGATAGGACACATACACTGAGATAGGACACATACACTGAGATAGGGTACATACACTGAGATAGGACACATACACTGAGATAGGGTACATACACTGAGATAAGACACATACACTGTGATAAGGCACATACACTGAGATAGGGTACATACACTGAGATAGGGTACATACACTGAGATAGGGCACACACTGAGATAGGACACATACACTGAGATAGGGTACATACACTGTGATAAGGCACGTACACTGAGATAGGGTACATACACTGAGATAGGACACATACACTGAGATAGGGTACATACACTGTGATAAGGCACATACACTGAGATAGGGTACATACACTGAGATAGGACACATACACTGAGATAGGGTACATACACTGAGATAGGGTACATACACTGTGATAAGGCACATACACTGAGATAGGGTACATACACTGAGATAGGACACATACACTGAGATAGGGTACATACACTGAGATAGGGTACATACACTGTGATAAGTCACATACACTGAGGTAGGGTACATACACTGAGATAGGACACATACACTGAGATAGGGTACATACACTGAGATAGGGTACATACAATGAGATAGGACACATACACTGAGATAGGACACATACACTGAGATAGGACACATACACTGAGATAGGACACATACACTGAGATAGGGTACATACACTGAGATAGGACACATACACTGAGATAGGCTACATACACTGAGATAAGACACATACACTGTGATAAGGCACATACACTGAGATAGGGTACATACACTGAGATAGGGTACATACACTGAGATAGGGCACACACTGAGATAGGACACATACACTGAGATAGGGTACATACACTGTGATAAGGCACGTACACTGAGATAGGGTACATACACTGAGATAGGACACATACACTGAGATAGGGTACATACACTGTGATAAGGCACATACACTGAGATAGGGTACATACACTGAGATAGGACACATACACTGAGATAGGGTACATACACTGAGATAGGGTACATACACTGTGATAAGGCACATACACTGAGATATGGTACATACACTGAGATAGGACACATACACTGAGATAGGGTACATACACTGAGATAGGGTACATACACTGTGATAAGTCACATACACTGAGGTAGGGTACATACACTGAGATAGGACACATACACTGAGATAGGGTACATACACTGAGATAGGGTACATACACTGAGATAGGGTACATACACTGAGATAGGACACATACACTGAGATAGGACACATACACTGAGATAGGACACATACACTGACATAGGACACATACACTGAGATAGGGTACATACACTGAGATAGGACACATACACTGAGATAGGGTACATACACTGAGATAAGACACATACACTGTGATAAGGCACATACACTGAGATAGGGTACATACACTGAGATACGGTACATACACTGAGATAGGGCACACACTGAGATAGGACACATACACTGAGATAGGGTACATACACTGAGATAGGACACATACACTGAGATAGGGCACATACACTGAGATAGGACACATACACTGAGATAGGACACATACACTGAGATAGGGCACATACACTGAGATAGGGTACATACACTGAGATAGGACACATACACTGTGATAAGGCACATACACTGAGATAGGGTACATACACTGAGATAGGGTACATACACTGAGATAGGGTACATACACTGAGATAGGGTACATACACTGAGATAGGGTACATACACTGAGATAGGGTACATACACTGAGATAGGACACATACACTGAGATAGGACACATACACTGAGATAGGGCACATACACTGAGATAGGGCACATACACTGAGATAGGACACATACACTGTGATAGGACACATACACTGTGATAGGGCACATACACTGAGATAGGGCACACACTGAGATAGGGCACATACACTGAAATAGGGTACATACACTGAGATAGGGTACATACACTGAGATAGGACACATACACTGAGATAGGACACATACACTGAGATAGGGTACATACACTGAGATAGGGCCCATACACTGAGATAGCTTACATACATTGAGATAGGGCACAAACACTGAGATAGGGCACATACAGTGATATAGGGAACATATAATGAGATAGGGCACATACACAGAGATAGGGCACATACAGTGAGATAGGGCTCATACTGTGAGATAGGACACATACACTGAGATAGGACACATACACTGTGATAAGGCACATACACTGAGATAGGACACATACACTGTGATAAGGCACACACACTGAGATAGGGTACATACACTGAGATAGGGCACATACACTGAGATAGGACACATACACTGTGATAAGGCACATACACTGAGATAGGACACATACACTGTGATAAGGCACATACACTGAGATAGGGTACATACAATGAGATAGGGCACATACAATGAGATAGGGCACATACAATGAGATAGGACACATACAATGAGATAGGTTACATACACTGAGATAGGGTACATACACTGAGATAGGGTACATACACTGAGATAGGGTACATACACTGAGATAGGGTACATACAATGAGATAGGGCACATACACTGAGATAGGGTACATACACTGAGATAGGGTACATACACTGAGATAGAACACATACACTGAGATAGGGTACATACACTGAGATAGGGTACATACACTGTGATAAGGCACATTCACTGAGATAGGGTACATACACTGAGATAGGGTACATACACTGAGATAAGGCACATACACTGAGATAGGGTACATACACTGAGATAGGGTACATACACTGAGATAGGGTACATACACTGTGATAAGGCACATACACTGAGATAGGGTACAAACACTGAGATAGGGTACATACACTGTGATAAGGCACATACACTGAGATAGGACACATACACTGAGATAGGACACATCCACTGAGATAGGACACATACACTGAGATAGGGTACATACACTGTGATAAGGCACATACACTGAGATAGGGTACATACACTGAGATAGGGTACATACACTGTGATAAGGCACATACACTGAGATAGGACACATACACTGTGATAAGGCACATACACTGAGATAGGGTACATACACTGAGATAGGGTACATACACTGTGATAAGGCACATACACTGAGATAGGGTACACACACTGAGATAGGACACACACTGAGATAGGACACACACTGAGATAGGGCACATACACTGAGATAAGGCACATACACTGAGATAGGGTACACACACTGAGATAGGACACACACTGAGATAGGACACACACTGAGATAGGGTACATACACTGAGATAGGACACATACACTGTGATAAGGCACATACACTGAGATAGGGTACACACACTGAGATAAGGCACATACACTGAGATAGGGTACATACACTGAGATAGGACACATACACTGAGATAGGGTACATACACTGAGAAAGGACACATACACTGTGATAAGGCACATACACTGAGATAGGACACATACACTGAGATAGGACACATACACTGAGATAGGGTACATACACTGAGATAGGACACATACACTGTGATAAGGCACATACACTGAGATAGGACATATACACTGAGATAGGGCACATACACTGAAATAGGGTACATACACTGAGATAGGACACATACACTGAGATAGGACACATACACTGAGATAGGGCACATACACTGAGATAGGACACATACACGGAGATAGGGTACATACACTGAGATAGGACACATACACTGTGATAAGGCACATACAATGAGATAGGGCACATACACTGAGATAGGGTACATACACTGAGATAGGGTACATACACTGAGACAGGACACATACACTGAGATAGGACACATACACTGAGATAGGACACATACACTGAGATAGGGTACATTCACTGAGATAGGACACATACACTGAGATAGGACACATACACTGAGATAGGACACATACACTGAGATAGGACACACACTGAGATAGGACACATACACTGAGATAGGACACATACACTGAGATAGGACACACACTGAGATAGGACACATACACTGAGATAGGACACATATACTGAGATAGGGTACATACACTGAGATAGGACACATACACTGAGATAGGCTACATACACTGTGATAAGGCACATACACTGAGATAGGGTACATACACTGAGATAGGACACACACTGAGATAGGACACATACACTGAGATAGGACACATACACTGAGATAGGGTACATACACTGAGATAGGACACATACACTGAGATAGGGTACATACACTGAGATAGGACACATACACTGAGATAGGGTACATACACTGAGATAGGACACATACACTGAGATAGGGTACATACACTGAGATAGGACACACACACTGAGATAGGACACATACACTGAGATAGGGCACATACACTGAGATAGGGTACATACACTGAGATAGGACACATACACTGAGATAGGGTACATACACTGAGATAAGACACATACACTGTGATAAGGCACATACACTGAGATAGGGTACATACACTGAGATAGGGTACATACACTGAGATAGGGCACACACTGAGATAGGACACATACACTGAGATAGGACACATACACTGAGATAGGGCACATACACTGAGATAGGACACATACACTGAGATAGGGTACATACACTGAGATAGGACACATACACTGTGATAGGGCACATACACTGAGATAGGGTACATACACTGAGATAGGGTACATACACTGAGATAGGGTACATACACTGAGATAGGGTACATACACTGAGATAGGGTACATACACTGAGATAGGGTACATACACTGAGATAGGGTACATACACTGAGATAGGACACATACACTGAGATAGGGCACATACACTGAGATAGGGCACATACACTGAGATAGGACACATACACTGTGATAGGACACATACACTGTGATAGGGCACATACACTGAGATAGGGCACACACTGAGATAGGGCACATACACTGAGATAGGGTACATACACTGAGATAGGGTACATACACTGAGATAGGACACATACACTGAGATAGGACACATACACTGAGATAGGGTACATACACTGAGATAGGGCCCATACACTGAGATAGCTTACATACATTGAGATAGGGCACAAACACTGAGATAGGGCACATACAGTGATATAGGGAACATATAATGAGATAGGGCACATACACAGAGATAGGGCACATACAGTGAGATAGGGCTCATACTGTGAGATAGGACACATACACTGAGATAGGGCACATACACTGAGATAGGGCCCACACTCTGATATAGGGCCAATACACTGAGATAGCGCCAATACAGTGAGATAGGGCGCATGTACTGAGATAGGGCCCATGCACTGAGGTAGGGCCCATGCACTGAAATAGGGCTTATACACTGAGATAGGGCCCATACAATGAGATAGGATCTATACACTGAGATAGGGCACACACTGAAATATGGCACATACAATGAGATAGGGCACATACACTGAGATAGGGCCCATACACTGAGATAGGGCACATACACTGAGATAGGACACACACACTGAGATAGGACACACACACTGAGATAGGGTACACACACTGAGATAGGGCACACACTGAGATAGGACACACACTGAGATAGGGGACACACACTGAGATAGGGCACACACACTGAGATAGGGCACACACTGAGATAGGGCACACACACTGAGATAGGGCACACACACTGAGATATGGCACACACACTGAGATAGGGCACACACACTGAGATAGGGCACACACACTGAGATAGGGCACACACACTGAGATAGGGCACACACACTGAGATAGGGCACACACACTGAGATAGGGCACACACACACACTGAGATAGGACACACACACTGAGATAGGACACACACACACTGAGATAGGGCACACACACTGAGATAGGGCACACACACTGAGATAGGGCACACACACTGAGATAGGGCACACACACACACTGAGATAGGGCACACACACTGAGATAGGGCACACACACACTGAGATAGGGTACACACTGAGATAGGGCACACACTGAGATAGGGTACACACTGAGATAGGGCACACACACACTGAGATAGGGTACACACTGAGATAGGGCACACACACTGAGATAGGGCACACACACTGAGATAGGGCACACACACTGAGATAGGGCACACACACACACTGAGATAGGGCACACACACTGAGATAGGGCATACACACTGAGATAGGGCACACACACTGAGATAGGGTACATACACTGAGATAGGGCACACACACTGAGATAGGGTACACACTGAGATAGGGCACACACACACTGAGATAGGGTACACACTGAGATAGGGCACACACACTGAGATAGGGCACACACACTGAGATAGGGCACACACACTGAGATAGGGCACACACACACACTGAGATAGGGCACACACACTGAGATAGGGCACACACACTGAGATAGGGTACATACACTGAGATAGGGCACACACACTGAGATAGGGCACACACACTGAGATAGGGTACACACACACTGAGATAGGGTACACACACTAATAATAGAACAGCCAGCGGCCATGTCTTACGTCTGCCCAACAACTACAACTCGTCTGCTGCGGTCCACTGTTTCATTTCTAGAGTGACATCCCTTCCCAGATATTGACCAATGGGCGTGCAGGAATTGATTGACTGCGGGGCCCAGTGCGGTCTTGTCAAAACAAATGTATCCACTTCCGGCATGCTGGGAGAGCAGGACCTGCAGACTTCAGCATCAAGGATAATAGCTGTCACATCATTGCCAGGCTTAAAAACATAATGATGACACGAAACTGAAATACAACAGTGATCTCAATCTCAGTGACTCGACTTCTCAGTGACTCCTCACTTAACAACAGACTTAACTCACACTACAGTAACAAACAACTATCTAATCTTCTAGACTACCTGTCTACAGCCACAGCTGAGTTACTGATAATTTACTGTCAATTTTGAATGAGGTATTATTGTAGTAGTAATATCTTTCAGTTTGTATTTTAAATACGAGACATGCATATTTTATTTATTTTGACAGTTCTTGAACAATGTAACTCCTTGAAGTCTGTACATCCACTCACTCTAAGCGAGATTCCGGAGATTTAAAAAAGGGAGAGTTTATACCGAGATATCTCGGAATAGACAGAGTAGTTTATACCGCGATATCTCGGAATAGACAGAGTAGTTTATTCCGCGATAGCTCGGAAGGAAACCCCGGTTGGCGATAATTTCCTTCATATCAAGAATAATTTTCCAGATTGGTATCCCCAATAAAAATAATTGTGTCCCCATGCAAGAATTCTTAACTTGCGTTTCTGTACTCTTACTGTTTACAGGCATCCATCTTTGTTTACATTACCGACCTACTATTTCCTGATATTTATGTCATCATAATTCCGGTCCAAGCTGACAGTAATATGCGTTGCTTCAGAAAGACATGATTAGCCAATTCAAACACCAGGCTTCCGACTTACTGGCCTGATGAATTAACAAATAAACAAGGAAATGCTACGCAAATAAAGTGCAGGAAAACCTGGTATATGTGAAGCAGGTTGAAAAGAGAGAGGGGGGAGATAGATAACGAAGGTAGTGTGAGAGACAGAGATACGAGAAAGATGTGTTGAAAGAGATAACAAAGTGATATAGACAAGTGAGAGAGAGGGAGGGATATATATATATATATATATATATATAGAGAGAGAGAGAGAGAGAGAGAGTGAGAACTCGTGTTCGGTTGGCTAAGCGCCTTTCCCAAGACAACAAAAGTAGAGGACAGATAAGAACAGAAAGACAAGTGTGCAGGTTCTTGTGCAGCCAGATAAAGACCAACACAAAACACAAAAATCCTAGGAAACACTCTTGCTGCCAAAAGCGCGATCATCAGACCTGTACTGGTTGATACCAACACATTTTTTCTTCATTTACCAGGTATCTGTTATGTGGCAACTTCAATTGGCGAATGGGACAGGTCGGGAGAGAACATACCGGGCACTGCTCGTGTAGTTCCTGTACCCTGTACTCTGTCATGTAGATCCTTTACCCTGTACTCTGTCGTGTAGTTCCTTTACCCTGTACTCTGTCGTGTAGTTCCTGTACCCTGTACTCTGTCATGTAGTTCCTTTACCCTGTACTCTGTCATGTAGTTTATGTACTCTGTACTCTGTCGTGTAGTTCCTTTACCATGTACTCTGTCGTGTAGATCCTTTACCCTGTACTCTGTCATGTAGTTTCTGTACTCTGTAATCTGTCGTGTAGTTCCTGTACCCTGTACTCTGTCATGTAGTTCCTTTACCCTGTACTCTGTCATGTAGTTCCTTTACCTTGTACTCTGTCATGTAGTTTCTGTACTCTGTACTCTGTCGTGTAGTTCCTTTACCATGTACTCTGTCGTGTAGATCCTTTACCCTGTACTCTGTCATGTAGTTTCTGTACTCTGTACTCTGTCATGTAGTTCCTGTACCCTGTACTCTGTCGTGTAGTTCCTTTACCCTGTACTCTGTCGTGTAGTTCCTGTACCCTGTACTCTGTCATGTAGATCCTTTACCCTGTACTCTGTCGTGTAGATCCTTTACCCTGTACTCTGTCATGTAGTTCCTTTACCCTGTACTCTGTCGTGTAGTTCCTGTACCCTGTACTCTGTCATGTAGTTCCTTTACCTTGTACTCTGTCATGTAGTTTCTGTACTCTGTACTCTGTCGTGTAGTTCCTTTACCATGTACTCTGTCATGTAGATCCTTTACCCTGTACTCTGTCATGTAGTTTCTGTACTCTGTACTCTGTCGTGTAGTTCCTGTACCCTGTACTCTGTCGTGTAGTTCCTTTACCCTGTACTCTGTCATGTAGTTCCTGTACTCTGTACCCTGTACTCTGTCGTGTAGTTACTGTACCCTGTACTCTGTCATGTAGTTCCTTTACCCTGTACTCTGTCATGTAGTTCCTGTATTCTGTACTCTGTCATTTAGTTCCTGTATCTTGTACTCTGTCATGTAGTTCCTGTACTCTGTACTCTGTCATGTAGGTCCTGCACCCTGTACTCTGTCATGTAGTTCCTGTACTCTGTACTCTGTACTCTGTCATGTAGTTCCTTTACCCTGTACTCTGTCATGTAGTTCCTTTACCCTGTACTCTGTCATGTAGTTCCTGTACTCTGTACTCTGTCATGTAGTTCCTGTACCCTGTACTCTGTCATGTAGTTCCTGTACCCTGTACTCTGTCATGTAGTTCCTTTACCCTGTACTCTGTCATGTAGATCCTGTACTCTGTACTCTGTCATGTAGTTCCTGTACCCTGTACTCTGTCATGTAGTTCCTGTACCCTGTACTCTGTCATGTAGTTCCTTTACCCTGTACTCTGTCATGTAGATCCTGCACCCTGTACTCTGTCATGTAGATCCTGCACCCTGTACTCTGTCATGTAGTTCCTGTACTCTGTACTCTGTACTCTGTCATGTAGTTCCTTTACCCTGTACTCTGTCATGTAGTTCCTTTACCCTGTACTCTGTCATGTAGTTCCTGTACTCTGTACTCTGTCATGTAGTTCCTGTACCCTGTACTCTGTCATGTAGATCCTTTACCCTGTACTCTGTCGTGTAGATCCTTTACCCTGTACTCTGTCATGTAGTTCCTTTACCCTGTACTCTGTCGTGTAGTTCCTGTACCCTGTACTCTGTCATGTAGTTCCTTTACCTTGTACTCTGTCATGTAGTCTCTGTACTCTGTCGTGTAGTTCCTTTACCATGTACTCTGTCGTGTAGATCCTTTACCCTGTACTCTGTCATGTAGTTTCTGTACTCTGTACTCTGTCGTGTAGTTCCTGTACCCTGTACTCTGTCGTGTAGTTCCTTTACCCTGTACTCTGTCATGTAGTTCCTGTACTCTGTACCCTGTACTCTGTCGTGTAGTTACTGTACCCTGTACTCTGTCATGTAGTTCCTTTACCCTGTACTCTGTCATGTAGTTCCTGTATTCTGTACTCTGTCATTTAGTTCCTGTATCTTGTACTCTGTCATGTAGTTCCTGTACTCTGTACTCTGTCATGTAGGTCCTGCACCCTGTACTCTGTCATGTAGTTCCTGTACTCTGTACTCTGTACTCTGTCATGTAGTTCCTTTACCCTGTACTCTGTCATGTAGTTCCTTTACCCTGTACTCTGTCATGTAGTTCCTGTACTCTGTACTCTGTCATGTAGTTCCTGTACCCTGTACTCTGTCATGTAGTTCCTGTACCCTGTACTCTGTCATGTAGTTCCTTTACCCTGTACTCTGTCATGTAGATCCTGTACTCTGTACTCTGTCATGTAGTTCCTGTACCCTGTACTCTGTCATGTAGTTCCTGTACCCTGTACTCTGTCATGTAGTTCCTTTACCCTGTACTCTGTCATGTAGATCCTGCACCCTGTACTCTGTCATGTAGATCCTGCACCCTGTACTCTGTCATGTAGTTCCTGTACTCTGTACTCTGTACTCTGTCATGTAGTTCCTTTACCCTGTACTCTGTCATGTAGTTCCTTTACCCTGTACTCTGTCATGTAGTTCCTGTACTCTGTACTCTGTCATGTAGTTCCTGTACCCTGTACTCTGTCATGTAGTTCCTGTACCCTGTACTCTGTCATGTAGTTCCTTTACCCTGTACTCTGTCATGTAGATCCTGCACCCTGTACTCTGTCATGTAGATCCTGCACCCTGTACTCTGTCATGTAGTTCCTGTACTCTGTACTCTGTCATGTAGATCCTGCACCCTGTACTCTGTCATGTAGTTCCTGTACTCTGTACTCTGTCATGTAGTTCCTGGACTCTGTACTCTGTCATGTAGTTCCTGCACTCTGTACTCTGTCATGTAGTTCCCCTGTCATTGTAGTAGAGTTAGAGAGAGAGAGAGAGAGAGAGAGAGTATGTGTGTGTGTGTGCATGTATGAGCATGTGTATGTGAGTATGAGCATGTGTATGAGTGTGTGTGTGTGTGTGCGCGCGCGCGCGCATGCGATAGAGAGATAGCATTTATTGCTTGGGCACATCACGTTGTCTTAAGAGGAGTGATCAATCTATCTATCTATCTATCTATCTATCTATCTATCTATCTATCTATCTATATATATCTATCTATCTATCTATCTATATATCTATCTCTATCTATCTATCTATCTATATCTATCTGTCTGTCTGTCCGTCTGTCTGTCTGTCTAACTACCTACCTATCTACCTAGAAACAAATTATTATGTAGATACGAACAGGCCACATGATATAGAAACAAACAGACCACTGATGTAGAAACAAACAGACCACTGATATAGAAACAAACAGACCACATGATATAGAAACAAACAGACCACTGATGTAGAAACAAACAGACCACTGATATAGAAACAAACAGACCACATGATATAGAAACAAACAGACCACTGATGTAGAAACAAACAGACCACATGATATAGAAACAAACAGGCCAAATAATGTGGAAACAAACAGGCCACGTGATGTAGAAACAAACAGGTCACGTGATGTAGAATTAATAATTAATAATTAATTAAGTAATTATCTAATAATTTTTTTAGTTTACGTTATTATCTATAGGATAATTACGTTATCTCTTGGCAAATTCACATTACCGGCGCCAATACCATTTCGTAAAAAACCAATGCAAGGCGGTCTGCTGCCAAATCGCCCGCAGCTGTGTTCGAACGTGATAGACGGGATTACGAACTGCGCCTGTAACCTTTTCGCCACGGAGCCGGCGCTTCTGTGAGTACCGATCTAAATTTTTGAAAATCTATCTATTATTGTTAATTGTTCCTCGGGAGAGTTTTTATATTTACCACACTCTGCTCTTCTTGCCTGCATATACTCTAACTTTCCTTTCTGCGCATTTTTATTTTTCCCGCGACATTTTATGATTCACCAAAAGGCGTTGTTATTGTTTGTCAGCCATCTATCGGGTAACGTGGTCGTTTTATCGTGATATTCATGTGTTGTTGCTAGAGTTTGATATTTTCCTTTCTCTCCCGCGGTATCGCTGATAACCTTTTCCGGGCAAGATTAATCAAGAACGGGAGGAGGACGCCATCTTGATTTAACTGGGCTGCAGTTCGAAATAAGCTTAGTTGTTGTATGTAACAACAATGACGATTTTATTTGTTATTAAACAGAATTGTTACATCATGTTTCAAGTTCAAAATGAGATGTTCACGAAAATGGATATGTTTTTATAATTTCTTGTTAGTTCCTATACATTATATCAGCTATTTCACAAAGATATAAATAGAACAGATCCACTGCGTGAACCGAACTGCAGACACTGCCTCGAGTAACAGGAATAAACTCTTTTCTTTCTTTCTTCTTCTGCGTGCCTCTTCTGATGGGAATGTGTCACACCTCGTTATGCACCTCCATGATCAGTATGCCTCACCGCGCATGCACTTGTTTAAGGTGCCTTTCCTCTATACAGATTCCATCCAAAGTAACGAGCTCTATCAACCCGTGGGTACGATTTGTTTCCTAACAATTTTGTCACGGTAGTGGCCTTACAGCCTACTCTTTGCGATTTCCAACTGCCGTTTCATTTGTAAGTTGCACAAACGACACATTGGTCCTCCTGATTTCCGTCCGTATCCGTGAAGGCTATGCATCCAATTATACTACACAAGAGATCAGGAGGGCGTGTGATGTCATTAGTTACCAGTGGTTATTGGACACATCCCCAGCTCTATGCTGAGATCTAACTGACACCTTCTGAGCTTGAAGCGGACACCTTAACCTCCCACCCTCGGCTCCACACGAACCAATGCAACACACCCTGATCCAGAGCCCAAGATTATCTGACCCCGCGGTGCAGACTGTTTCTTCCACCAGCCAGTGATATCATCAGTGCACTCGACACTTCGCTGATCTAAGTGGGACCTGCTTGTTGGTCAGAGAGGCAATGGGCTGTCCCGAGTTCTTTGTCTGCTCGGGGAGAAAAGGGATTATATCATTCATCATTATCATCGATTACATCATCATTATCGACGTATGAAAATGTGCAATTTGCCACAGGAAAGTCAATGTCAAAGCTATAGTGGCTGAACATGATATACAGACAGGCAAAAGGCAGACAGATAGACAGACGAACAGACGGACGGGCGGACAGACAGACAGACTGAGGGCAGGCAGTAAGGCAGGCAGGCAGGTAGGCAGGCAGAGTGGCGAATGGAGAAACTAACTGAATGGATGGAAGGAGTGACCGAAACAAATCAAATAATAAACAAACAGACGTATCGAAACGTCTTGGTTGTACAGGTCTAAATTGTCTAATCATTTTACGGTTTTCATTTTTTCCCCCTTGAATTACAGCCTTATTTGTTTTTTTATCCGTCCATTTAATTCACTGAAATGTCCCCCAGAAACCACCTTTCAGTTGCCATTGGGTGTTTCCCGGCTATTACGCCTTTTTCTAACGCCATTTTTTTTTTTAAGTACCGCGCGCTCAGTATCGTTCGCAGAAAGCAGGACAGGAAAGTGCGCTCAGTATCGTTCACAGAAAGCAGGACCGGAAAGTGCGCTCTCGCAGGAAGAAGGAAGGAAATTATCGCCAACCGGGGTTTCCTTCCGAGCTATCGCGGAATAAAAAAGAGCGCTCTCGCAGGAAGAAGGAAGGAAATTATCGAGCTATCGCGGAATAAACTACTCTGTCTATTCCGAGATATCTCGGTATAGACACTTCCTTTAAAAAAACATTTAATATTTAATGTAATTTGTAAAGCTAGTTGAAGTTGCATAAAAGAAATGCATATACTAAAAATGAAAGGTATAATTTGTTTTTGATTCCTGATACCCCTGTATTGTTTTCTCTAAGAAAGAACCAATGAAAATTGCATGAGGCCGCATAGTAACAGTTGTTCATCTTGTGAGCAGTCTTCACCATGGATAGAAAAATCCAGGGTGCCAGTTGCCATGGTGCTTGGAACTTTTAACCTCACGCCTATTGCAATGGCGCCTGTAACTTTTAACCCAATGACTGTTATCATAACGCCTGGAACTTTTAACATGCTGCCTAAATTTTCAACCATTTTCAAAGTCTCTATGTGCTAAAAAATGTACATTGATTCGTTAGATAAAGAGGTTGAATCCTGAATGATCACTAGTTGTTTTCACCTCTGGCATTCCCCGTCATCAGCTGATGATTCTGAATGATGTCTAGTTGTTTCCACCTGTGGCATTCCCTGTCATCAGCTGATGATGATCCTGAATTATGTCTAGTTGTTTCCACCTCTGGCATTCCCTGTCACCAGCTGATGATCCTGAATGATGTCTAGTTGTTTCCACCTCTTGTATTCCCTGTCACCAGCTGATGATGATCCTGAATGATGTCTAGTTGTTTCCACCTCTGGCATTCCCCGTCACCAGCTGATGATGATCCTGAATGATGTCTAGTTGTTTCCACCTCTGGCATTCCCTGTCACCAGCTGATGATGAGCCTGAATGATATCTAGTTGTTTCCACCTGTGGTATTCCCTGTCACCAGCTTATGATCCTGAATGATGTCTAGTTGTTTCCACCTCTGGCATTCCCTGTCACCAGCTGATGATGATCCTGAATGATGTCTAGTTTGTTTCAATGTGACATTCCCAGTCACCAGCTGATGATGATCCTGAATGATGTCTAGTTGTTTCCACCTCTGGCATTCCCCGTCACCAGCTGATGATGATCCTGAATGATGTCTAGTTGTTTTCACCTCTGGCATTCCCTGTCACCAGCTGATGATCCAGAATGATGTCTAGTTGTTTCAATGTGGCATTCCCTGTCACCAGCTGATGATCCAGAATGATGTCTAGTTGTTTCAATGTGGCATTCCCTGTCACCAGCTGATGATGATCCTGAATGATATCTAGTTGTTTCCACCTGTGGCATTCCCTGTCACCAGCTGATGATGATCCTGAATGATGTCTAGTTGTTTCCACCTCTGGCATTCCCTGTTACCAGCTGATGATGATCCTGAATGATATCTAGTTGTTTCCACCTGTGGCATTCCCTGTCACCAGCTGATGATCCTGAATAATGTCTAGTTGTTTCCACCTGAGGCATTCCCTGTCACCAGCTGATGATCCAGAATTATGTCTAGTTGTTTCAATGTGGCATTCCCTGTCACCAGCTGATGATGATCCTGAATGATGTCTAGTTGTTTCAATGTGGCATTCCCAGTCACCAGCTGATGATGATCCTGAATGATGTCTAGTTGTTTCCAACTCTGGCATTCCCTATCACCAGCTGATGATCCTGAATGATGTCTAGTTGTTTCCACCTCTGGCATTCCCTGTCACCAGCTGATGATGATCCTGAATGATGTCTAGTTTGTTTCAATGTGACATTCCCAGTCACCAGCTGATGATGATCCTGAATGATGTCTAGTTGTTTCCACCTCTGGCATTTCCTGTCACCAGCTGATGATGATCCTGAATGATGTCTAGTTTTTTCCACCTCTGGCATTCCCTGTCACCAGATGATGATCCTGAATGATGTCTAGTTGTTTCCACCTCTGGCATTCCCTGTCACCAGCTAATGATGATCCTGAATGATGTCTAGTTGTTTCCATCTCTGGCATTCCCTGTCACCAGATGATGATTCTGAATGATGTCTAGTTGTTTCCACCTCTGGCATTCCCTGTCACCAGCTGATGATGATCCTGAATGATGTCTAGTTTTTTCCACCTCTGGCATTCCCTGTCACCAGATGATGATTCTGAATGATGTCTAGTTGTTTCCACCTCTGGCATTCCCTGTCACCAGCTAATGATGATCCTGAATGATGTCTAGTTGTTTCCACCTCTGGCATTCCCTGTCACCAGCTGATGATGATCCTGAATGATGTCTAGTTGTTTCCACCTCTGGCATTCCCTGTCACCAGCTGATGACCCTGAATGATGTCTAGTTTCCACCTCTGGCATTTCCTGTCACCAGCTGATGATGATCCTGAATGGTGTCTAGTTGTTTCCACCTCTGGCATTTCCTGTCACCAGCTGATGATGATCCTGAATGATGTCTAGTTGTTTCCACCTCTGGCATTTCCTGTCACCAGCTGATGATGATTCTGAATGATTTCTAGATTGTTTCCACATCTGGCATTCCCTGTCACCACTATTTCTGCTGTGTATGGTTACCTCCTAAATCATGCATTTTGTCTGGCAGTCACCAAAAACACTATTTCTGCTGTGTATGATTACCTCCTAAATCATGCATTTTGTCCAGCAGTCACCAAACACACTAGTGCAAAATAGTTAGGGCAGTGCTGATACAGCATATGCCAGAAGAGTTGAGACTTTTGAACTGAAATATTGCAGAAACATTGTGAGAATACCGGGACCAAGAGGGAGACAAATACTGACATTGTACAGGATCTGAGCATGGAAGACAACCAGCTCATGAACAGCTTCCTGTCTGGGGAACTGAGATACTGTGGCCATGAAGAGGCAGGGGTCGAGCAGCACGACCATACAATGGCAAGGAAGCTCTCAATAAATTAACAATACAAATATGAATTAATAAAGACAATCATGGTTAAGCAACATAGTTTCTTATCATGTTTAGTTTACTTTAATATAAGCTCTCTCTCTCTCTCTCTCTCTCTCTCTCTCTCTCTCTCTCTCTCTCTCTCTCTCTCTCTCTCTCTCTCTCTCTCTCTCTCTCTCTCTCTCTCTCTCTCTCTCTCTCTCTCTCTCTCTCTCTCTCTCTCTCTCTCTCTCTCTCTCTCTCTCTCTCTCTCTCTCTCTCTCATTCATATAACATTAATAGTAAATTATAGATAATGTATGCTGAAAAACATGTATGGTTATCTCGGATTGTTTGCCTCAATATTTCAGGACAGCAGTAAATCAAAGCATACGTGTTGTCATCGTCACCATCTGATTGTTCACCAGAATTAAGTTCAGTAATAACCTGCTCTCAGTTGGTCAGCTTACATCACAGATGACCACTGGCCACCTCTGGGCATGTTGACCATGAAGGCAGTCCATGACCGTGTCTCACAGATCTACTACACATACGGACTGTTCTGTGCCAGCCATCCATTTGTCACGATCATCTCTGTCATCGTCACAGTGCTCATTACATGGTGAGTGACTTCACCTATGTCCACCACACACCACAGCTGTACTAACATCTGCTGACATGTATATTCTCTTCCATATATCTGTCACTCAGTCACACATCATATATGAGAGTGCTACTGTATGTTGTGTCATAAACACCATGTGTCTGTCACTCAGTCACACATCATATATGAGAGTACTACTGTATGTTGTGTCATAAACACCATGTGTCTGTCATTTGGTCACACATCATGTATGAGAGTGTATGTTGTATCATAAACACCATGTGTCTGTCACTCAGTCACACATCATATATGAGAGTACTACTGTATGTTGTGTCATAAACACCATGTGTCTGTCATTCGGTCACACATCATGTATGAGAGTGTATGTTGTATCATAAACACCATGTGTCTGTCACTTAGTCACACATCATGTATGAGAGTTCTAGTGTATGTTGTGTCATAAACACCATGTGTCTGTCACTTAGTCACACATCATGTATGAGAGTTCTAGTGTACGTTGTGTCATAAACACCATGTGTCTGTCACTCAGTCACACATCATGTATGAGAGTTCTAGTGTATGTTGTGTCATAAACACCATGTGTCCGTCACTCAGTCACACATCATGTATGAGAGTTCTAGTGTATGTTGTATCATAAACACCATGTGTCTGTCACTCAGTCACACATCATGTATTTGAGTTCTAGTGTACGTTGTGTCATAAACACCATGTGTCCGTCACTCAGTCACACACACATCATGTATGAGAGTTCTAGTGTATGTTGTATCATAAACACCATGTGTCCGTCACTCAGTCACACATCATGTATGAGAGTTCTAGTGTATGTTGTATCATAAACACCATGTGTCCATCACTCAGTCACACACACATCATGTATGAGAGTTCTAGTGTATGTTGTATCATAAACACTACGTGTCCGTCACTCAGTCACACATCATGTATGAGGTTTCTAGTGTATGTTGTATCATAAACACCATGTGTCCGTCACTCAGTCACACACACATCATGTATGAGAGTTCTAGTGTATGTTGTATCATAAACACCATGTGTCCGTCACTCAGTCACACACACATCATGTATGAGAGTTCTAGTGTATGCTGTATCATAAACACTATGTGTCCGTCACTCAGTCACACATCATGTATTTGAGTTCTAGTGTACGTTGTGTCATAAACACCATGTGTCCGTCACTCAGTCACACATCATGTATGAGAGTTCTAGTGTATGTTGTATCATAAACACCATGTGTCCGTCACTCAGTCACACATCATGTATGAGAGTTCTAGTGTATGTTGTGTCATAAACACCATGTGTCTGTCACTCAGTCACACATCATGTATGAGAGTTCTAGTGTATGTTGTATCATAAACACCATGTGTCTGTCACTTAGTCACACATCATGTATGAGAGTTCGAGTGTATGTTGTATCATAAACACCATGTGTCCGTCACTCAGTCACACACACATCATGTATGATGTTCTAGTGTATGTTGTGTCATAAATGTCTTAAAGTGCCTGTCCTCTAAATCCCACGGGACCGTACACTTAAAGCAACTCAAATTGAACTCGTCAAGAACAGATCAGAACAACAAAACATGTTCTATCTTACCAACAGGATCATG
Source organism: Cepaea nemoralis (assembly GCA_014155875.1). NCBI lineage: Eukaryota > Metazoa > Mollusca > Gastropoda > Stylommatophora > Helicidae > Cepaea > Cepaea nemoralis. Next base: position 520,389 of record JACEFZ010003594.1, read on the forward strand.
AATATATGGCAGACTCAAATCGAGCAAGCGAAAGACGTACTTTTATTCCGCCGCAGGACAAAAGATATAACTCTTGTAGAAACGTGAGCTGATCCCTATACGCAGGATCGGCACTCACTTAAATAACATCTACCTACGAGCTCTAAGTCCAGCTCGCTGCCCTTGAGGCTTAATTATCCAAATCCTCAGTTCAACTGATTAAATAAAAGTCTAGGTATCCGCACCCGGTCTTTCTACTGTTGTGTTGTCTTTAATACATTCCTCTCCGGACTCCCAGCTGCTTCATCACGAAATTACCGCCTCCAGGTGTCACCTTCACACGGAGCCTTTTAGAAACACATCCTTTCCAATCCACAATTCACTGCGTCTCCCGTTGCCGTGTTCTGACGTTCTCCACATTCTCCTTGGATTCCTCTGTTGACATCCACTTTAGTGTCTGAATGGGAAACTCCGTATATGATTTTCCACCGCCCATTCCGATGACGTCATTATGTCTAAACGCCATGTGGCAGTATGCCCCCCTCCCTTTTAAAATGATGTAATCATTTTTTTTTCAAGAGAATTAACCTGACACATAGCCGTGTAGACACAATGACTTTTATCCCGACCGCTATGTCGTAAATCTTAATCTCATCAAACGGGTAGGTAGGGGACTAGTATTATGGTATATGTAGTGGTGTCTATACTTGGAAATGGCGATCGCAATAAAATTGACAACCCATAATTAAGTAATTATAACTAACGATCAATGATCAAAATATAACTATACTAACATAGTATTTAATCTAACTACGTTAACTAATCAACTATTATGACAATTCATTAAATTAACTCTATATACACATACATATTATACAATGTTATCACAATACGTGTTCACCGGTTTTCCTTTAAAGTAGTTATACCCAGTCACAAACCATCCAAGTGAAAACTCGACACAGGAGAAAACCCACACAAGTCAAAGTTCCCAAAGTTCTCCATGCCTCAACGGTTCCTCCTCACGTAAATTTCTTATCATCCTGTCAAAATCACATATTGACAGAAGTATCCAACTATTTAAACTAGCTATTTGCATTAATAATATGTAATTGTTGATCTGTGTGTGTATTGCCAGTAAATTCGGTGCTATCTAACCCATTTCCAAACACTCTATGAACCAACAACTATAATAAACTAGGATTGAATAAATTGAATAAAATATTTATATTTATAGTTGATTTAAAATATCGGCAAGATTATAATTGAGTTGTAGCTCTTACAGTTTTGTGAAGAATCATATCTCAAAGATTCAAGATTTCTAAGATAATAAATCAGAAATATAATAAATATTTAAATCAAATACTCTTCATAAAATTATTAAGTTCTCTAATAACGATATAGTTACGAACAATTATCTGTAGAATAGAGAACCAACATATTTTCACACACTTAAGTGAAGAAAAATTGTGAGAATAATTCTGACAAGTATAATCCTACACAGTGACATCTGGGATAACTAAGTAATAAGACCCTAATGTGTCTGTAGTGTACTATGAACCTAACACTTTCATCCAATTTTATTTTTCTTGTTATTCTTTTATTCGTCCTTTCATTCATTTTCTTTCTTTCTTTCTTTGTTTCAAATCTGTATAATCTCTCTTCTGCACTCATGCCAATATTTGTACATTGTAACTTTGTTGATTGGCACAATGTAATTGTTTTCAGTCTTGTGTATCTTCTTTTAACTTGTGAATGGATAATTGTAATGCCGCACGCTACGTATTTCTTTGATTGTGTGTATCTGTTAGTGACATACTGTTTAACTTCAGCGTGTATGTGTGTAATACACCTAATGACTTCTGTATGTACGTTTGTGACACACTTCTTGACTTCTGTGCGTATGTATGTAATCCATTTCTTGCCTTTTTTGTGTATATTTGTGCTATGCTTCTTCACCTCTGTGTGCATGTTTATGATATGCGTTTTTGTTTGTATGAACCCGTTTACACTATGTTTCCTCGCTTGTTGTGCATGCAACTTTTGTGTGTAACAACCAATGCGTGTAACTTTTGGTTTCTTTTTTGAATGTTTCAAAAATATGTCCTTTACCGACAAATAATCTCGTTTGCCTTGTTTTTGAGTATCAGTTATTTCTTCATGTTTGGGTTCGTTGACTTTGTGTAAATCTTGGCATTTGCAATTAATTACCGTTATGCTATCACTCAGTAGCATTGTATCATGCATGTCTACCGTTGATGTACCCTGTGCTATTTGCATCTTTCTTCTTCTTCTTCTTCTTCTTCTTCTTCTTCTTCTTCTTCTTCTTTTCTTCTTCTTCTTCTTCTTCTTCTTCTTCTTCTTCTTCTTCTTCTTCTTCTTCTTCTTCTTCTTCTTCTTCTTCTTCTTCTGTTGTTTCAATTTGGGCATTTGTACTTGTAAGTGTTTCGTTAGACTTGTGTTCTATAGTTCCTTTCTGAACGAAATCTCTGGCGTTTGGTTCTTTCACCACTGTAGCACATACTTTACTTGTGTGATTACTTTCCTTTATTTCATGTATTTGTCTTATACGCTCCTTCCACATTGTTTCCCTTTCAAGACTCTCCTCCACAAGTGCGAGTCGTTTTTGCATGATTTCTGTCTCGACGGTTAATTGTCTTGCCTTTAACTCTGCGTCTGCGGTTATCTGTCTTGCCGTTAACTCTTTTCTCATTTCAGCTATCTTTTCACGGTGCAAAGTTAATTCTTTTTCTCTAGCCTCTATTCGTTCGCGTTGCAAGGCTACCCTCTTTTCATGTTCCAGATCTAGTTCACTTCGTTTGATAGCCATCTCACGTTTCTTTAGTTCGTTTTCAAGAACCCATTTCTTTTGTTGTTCTTGTCGTTCCCGCGTAGCTTGAAGTTGCTCTGTTGCATGTTTTTCTCGTTGTTCCATCCACTCACGTGCGGTTTGAGCTCTGAATTCTTGCAGCACCCAATTCCTAAGGTCCGCACCAGCTAAACCATTCTTCTCACCCAACTCCGTGAAATATTGTAGTGTCGACATGTTGTCCTACCTGTACAATAATCTAGCTGACAAATGATAGGACAATGCAAAAATGTAAATATGTTTGATTCAGATAAGAATCAATATAACAACTGTTGAACGACATGTGAACTGTAACTCAACAGCACTGTAAACTTGAACAATACAGAAATTCAGTAACTTCTTGCTATCTATATATCTGAAGTGTTATTATCTGTAAATAACAGAAAATAATATAAGAAATATATTCAGTATAAAGAATATATAATACTAGACACTCAACAATGACAGAAGACGACTGACGAGTGACGTAAATAGATATTTTCTTTAATAAAATAGCCCTTTTATAGAAATTACTACTATACTTAATCCAAGACAAAATTATCTGTTGACACCCACAATATTCAAGTGTCCTTGCTTAATGTAGAAATGCTCTTCCAACCGCCCACACTATCCATTTTTGAATTAATTTACTCATTATTAAATAATAGGCACCTCATTTATCAACAATAACACATTAACCAACAATAACATATACTGGCCTTTTTCAGGTTCTCGTGTCCGTAAATATAATGCTCGATAATTTACATCCTATATGTTAACGACGATATGCCAAGGGAAGGAATTGTATAAGGAAGTAGACCGCTCCTTGCTTGTACGAAAGTACAATGAATTTGTACAAACCCGAACCAACGCGGTTCGTAACCAATTTCTGAGAAACGTGATTGGCTTGGGTGTTTTCGACGATACTTGAGTTATAGCAGCTGAATGCTGTGGGTACTGGAACGCTTAATGTCCACAATGGAGTATAGCGTCGTAAAGTTTAGCGTGAAAACGAATGGTATCACGCCCAATAAGAACAATGTCACTCCGTATAACGTTCCGATGTGTAACCACTGAAGTGTAAAGTGAGTAGCCTCCTGACGTGTGTAGTGTATCCGTGTACAGTCAATCAGTGTCCAAACGTTACCGTTGTCCGTAGATGTCGACGTAATGAGTTAATGTTCGGTCCCGACTGACCGAGTTGAATTCTTCAAATGTAACGAAATCCTCTGTGATTTCCAAATAGTATGTCCTCGTGTACGTGTACGTGTCGTCTTGAAGTGAGAGTTGTTGTCCGGTATGTGGGTAATGGTGTTGTAATGTTCTCCATCCCGTAAGTAGTATCTTCAAGTATAAAATAATGTCGGTGAATTCATTATGAATAGCGTTGGTATCCCTTGTGTTCCACTAATCTCGTTGACTTGAATACGGATGAACGAATACATCCGTGGTTGGCATTTGTAATTAATAGTTGCTGCTTCTATAATTATAATATAGCCAATGTAAGTATTGGTAAGCGCCTACAAATCGTAAACTCTTCAAATTGTGAGTGGTATTCTGTGTATAAGTGTTGCCTCAATGTCCTGGCGTCAGGGTAGCAGAGTAAGAGTATATATAATAAGTCCTGACGTGATATCTAACGTGTAGCGACCAATTGAATGTCACACCTAAACGTCCTTGAGAGATGACAATCTATGTGGCGAAGGTACTCTTCATGGTAGTGTATAGCATCCTCCAACATCCGACGTCAGCAAGTTTTCAGACATGTACAATAAATAATGTCTATAGACGTATCGAATGTCCTTTGCGCCGATAGTGAATTTATGACAGAGTGTCGGCATCAAATATAATCGTGTGTGGTGTCAAAATCTTTTGGCGTTTTAAACAACCAAGTCAAAACTGTTAGTAATGTTCGTAAAATAACGAATGTCTTTCTGATAGAGTAAACTATACTTGCAGATCGGTAGTACACTCCATTCTATGTGGAACAGTCCAACGATAAATGTGATAATAATCTTGAATCATGACGAACTTCATAAATTCCGCAGATTGTTTAGCATAAAGTCACTTTTGAGCAGTTGCAATCAAATTCGTGAGCAACTCATCAATTCTCGAATGTACAGTGTCCATTGCTGTGTTATTATACAATATTGTGGTGTAGACTTGTGGCAGTGCAGTGTTTCTTTAGATCTTATGGCCTACTCACATCAACATAGTTACTTTCCATATCGACCATGGTGTCGAATGTTTCGGACATTTCATATCTATGTACTATCTTCCTTTCTTAAGTAGCACTGTAGTCATACCCGTACATTCTTTCAAAACACAATAATGTTCTTAAATATGCTGTGATCTTTCCAAATGTCAGTTGTTATAAATATAATATATCGCTGTGGCTTGTTTCATATCGTGCAGTTTCGCGCGTCTGGTGCGACTATTATATTTCTACTGCACTTCTTCTATGTAATGTTGTTCTTACGTCCTGATATGGTAATTCTCATTGTACCGTTCTTATAATATATACACTTTCACTTACTGTTGTAAACTTTGTAACGTCTAAGATCTTCAACTTACTTGAAATACTTCCTGATCTTCACCATTTTTGTTACGTGGAGTTTTCGTGCGTTCTTTCATTCTGTGTAGCACGGTGTGAACTGCGCCGCTGGTACGTAATTCCTTTTATGATCAGCTATGGAAACCTGGTGGGGAATCTGTGTTGACAAACAAACAGTCCAGAGACGACCCCCACGTGTCTTAAAGTGCCTGTCCTCTAAATCCCACGGGACCGTACACTTAAAGCAACTCAAATTGAACTCGTCAAGAACAGATCAGAACAACAAAACATGTTCTATCTTACCAACAGGATCATGAATATATGGCAGACTCAAATCGAGCAAGCGAAAGACGTACTTTTATTCCGCCGCAGGACAAAAGATATAACTCTTGTAGAAACGTGAGCTGATCCCTATACGCAGGATCGGCACTCACTTAAATAACATCTACCTACGAGCTCTAAGTCCAGCTCGCTGCCCTTGAGGCTTAATTATCCAAATCCTCAGTTCAACTGATTAAATAAAAGTCTAGGTATCCGCACCCGGTCTTTCTACTGTTGTGTTGTCTTTAATACATTCCTCTCCGGACTCCCAGCTGCTTCATCACGAAATTACCGCCTCCAGGTGTCACCTTCACACGGAGCCTTTTAGAAACACATCCTTTCCAATCCACAATTCACCGCGTCTCCCGTTGCCGTGTTCTGACGTTCTCCACATTCTCCTTGGATTCCTCTGTTGACATCCACTTTAGTGTCTGAATGGGAAACTCCGTATATGATTTTCCACCGCCCATTCCGATGACGTCATTATGTCTAAACGCCATGTGGCAATAAACACCATGTGTCCGTCACTCAGTCACACACACATCATGTATGAGAGTTCTAGTGTATGTTGTATCATAAACACCATGTGTCCGTCACTCAGTCACACATCATGTATGAGAGTGTATGTTGTATCATAAACACCATGTGTCCGTCACTCAGTCACACATCATGTATGAGAGTGTATGTTGTATCATAAACACCATGTGTCCATCACTCAGTCACACATCATGTATGAGAGTGTATGTAGTATCATAAACACCATGTGTCCGTCACTCAGTCACACATCATGTATGAGAGTGTATGTTGTATCATAAACACCATGTGTCCGTCACTCAGTCACACATCATGTATGAGAGTGTATGTTGTATCATAAACACCATGTGTCCGTCACTCAGTCACACATCATGTATGAGAGTTCTAGTGTATGTTGTATCATAAACACCATGTGTCCGTCACTCAGTCACACACACATCATGTATGAGAGTTCTAGTGTATGTTGTGTCATAAACACCATGTGTCCGTCACTCAGTCACACACACATCATGTATGAGAGTTCTAGTGTATGTTGTATCATAAACACCATGTTTCCGTCACTCAGTCACACATCATGTATGAGAGTTCTAGTGTATGTTGTATCATAAACACCATGTGTCCGTCACTCAGTCACACATCATGTATGAGAGTTCTAGTGTATTTTGTGTCATAAACACCATGTGTCTGTCACTCAGTCACACATCATGTATGAGAGTTCTAGTGTATGTTGTGTCATAAACACCATGTGTCTGTCACTCAGTCACACATCATGTATGAGAGTTCTAGTGTTTGTTGTATCATAAACACCATGTGTCTGTCACTCAGTCACACATCATGTATGAGAGTTCTAGTGTTTGTTGTATCATAAACACCATGTGTCCATCACTCAGTCACACACACATCATGTATGAGAGTTTGTATCATAAACACCATGTGTCTGTATCTTAGTCACACATCATGTATGAGAGTTCTAGTGTATGTTGTGTCATAAACACCATGTGTCTGTCACTCAGTTACCCCCTGACCAACGTCCCTCTGCCTGGAAACAAGCCTATAGAACACAGAACTCCCAAGCTGGGCTATGCTATACCAGACTGGTCTCAAGCGGTTACTGATGGACCTGTCGATGATCAGAAGCGACCCCGATGGGTAAGTTGTCCAGTTGTTTACTTAAGTTAATGTAACACTGCGAGTACAGAGAGGACTAACAAGTCTGCTGGGTTATTATAAATCATACTTTATTTGAACATAGTGGCGAATGCAAAGTCCTGTACAATTCAATCATGATGTCGACCTCTCTTTTCTCTAGATGGTTTCTCACAGCCCCAACAACAAGCTACGTCACGACTTGAGCATCCTTCTAGCTGTTCTATCTTGATGCTCAAGCGTGCTGTAGACTTGCACACCTAGCTGATACTAATAATACACTCATTCTGCTACACCTCCCTATGTTTTACAAAGACTTTTCTTCTTCCAAAAGTCTTTATTCCTAACCCCTTTTATCCTACATCTTTTCTCCTTACCTCCCATAATTTCTCTAAGCCGCCCCAAACTAACTCTATTTTATGCAAATATGTAACTCTTCTCCCTGTCATATAGTAAACCACTATGAACTTCTTCTTCGTTTCTGACTCTTCATAACACATATTATTTACATATCCTCAATAACATTTAAATCTCAACTTTATACAATACATCATAACACATATGGTTACCTTTTTAAAATAAACCCTCCTTCTTCTCTTCATAAGCAATCCGCTTAAAATTTCAAACGCTGTACTCTTCTGATACCAACTCCCTATTGTCATCACCAACATTACTTCCTAATTTCTTCTCTACTTTCAATCAACCTGAGAACACTCGCACATGATAGAAAGACAAGAAATCGGTGCGCACCGGAGATTCAAAGAAGTAGAACTCTTTCTCTCTAAAAAAAAAACCACACTTAGCTAAATCACACACACCTTTACCCCCCTATGTCATTTGAGACTTTATGTAATAAAGTCTAAAACAATTATCTCTTCTACAGTACCACTTATTATGGTAACAGTTTACGCTGCTATCTACAGCATCAAGTACCAACCATCAAAAATTCACTCCCAAATGTCTATATATTACAGACAGTACACAATTAACAAGGTCCATCATCCCTCTAGACCTCTTCCAACTTTATACACATCACCTCATAACTAATCTTCTCGTATACCTCACTCAGAATTCGCTTTTAATCTTACCGAAAACTTCAGCAACCCACTAATGTCCATTTATTATGGGTGTATCTACTAAAACTTCTACTTATGCCGTTATCAACAGCAACAATATACCACCCCTGAACTCATGTCTGTGACTGCTTGCAATTAACGTTATTCTTTCTTAGTCCATATATTACGGACCCTCAAAAACCCCATGTCATTTTGTCTCCACAGTGACAATGTTCATTTCTCATTGACACCCTTACAACCCTTTACTATTGTACTGCTATCCACAGTATCTAATCATTCTTCGGAACCAAACATGGATTCAATTCATGTTCTACTATTTGTCTGGCGTAGCACGTTACCCACTTCTTCTTCTATAAGCCAGCAATCTCGTGTCTCTTATGAAAGTACACCAGGGCTCTTCTGACCCCATGGAAACTATGTTCAAAACTTTCCCCTCATTTACCCCACTGCTATATACGTTATTCACTTAATCTTTTCTTCCCCAATATGGCGTCCAATCCATATATCTTCAATTAATGCTCACTTAAATTTCCCATAACCATTTTACTTGTGTAGTAACCCCGTCACTTAAGTATGGCCTATGTTTCCACAACTTAACCTCCCAACGCTGATTATCACAGCAATCTTGCTAGTAGAATATACATAAACTTGTTATTCACAAGGAGAATGTGTCTCTCTTCTAGTCCCCAGTAGTTTATTACTATTTTCTGAACGAAGGGTCCTAAATAAAGCCCCATGTATTGTCTTTATTCTAGACAAAACCATGTAAATTAAACATAACTTAATTAATTCAACATATATATAACAACATACAAGACAATTCACTTAAATTATAAGTGAAGCGAAATAAAATCACAACAGGACATCATACCCCCCCCCCCCCCCAATTTTTTTATACATCATTTATGTTTCCCCTCATATTAATTAAAGGTATGAATTCATTCAAAGAAAACCATATATAAAATAATACAACATACATCCTACTCTATTGTTGCCTAATACTACTGGTCTCTTTTACGGACCAATAGTTTGTACGCAAAAGTCTAAGAACACAATAATCCTATTCTAACATCAAATAATAACAATCATTTTACAGGACCAAATCAAGCAAAAAACATATTATATATGAGGCATTAAAATCTCAAATTCAACAAAAACAACTGTCTTCTCGCTAAAGAGAAGGTTTTCAAAAAAATATAATTCACTTAGCAAGATTGGTCTCTTCTACGAACCAATGTAATACATACCTATTCATTACAACGGCCACTCTTCTAACTGTAATAAAAACGCTCAATGCTAGGCCAATTAACCTGCATTAATCCCCCCAAAAAATATATCTGTGACCTACAGATCAATTTCTAACTTAGAACAATATCTGTTCTCTCATCAAAAGTCATTAATTAATAAATGACCGTCAATCATTGATTCTCTCCCCTCACAATATTATATCTTTTACCAGACTAACTCCTAACACATCACAATATCTGGAATATCAGCCTAACCAACCGCTGTAAACTGCAGCTCAAATCACTTCACTTACTACTATTGTGGCGGCTATCCCAGCATACTACAACTCATTTCTCTACTAAAGGAAACCGTACCTCGACACACTAATTGTTTCCCTTGGATTTGTTCCAAGTATTACTACAACTACTTAATCATTATTACCGTTATCTACGGTATCTCCACCCTCCTACGTCCAACAAAACTTTGTCTATTTACTATAGACCTCTCACCAATACAACTAATTCTACTTTAAAGTTTCTCGTCTACCCGACGCAAGTAATATTTCATTCTCCTGCATCAGTACTTTCAACATCTCACCACAACAACTCTAAGCTATCCTCAAGTCTCTCCTAGCGTTCTTGCACCGCGATGATACTAGTCACACTTATCGGAACACGTTCTCCAACATTCATTTAACTAATCTTGTTTACCTCCGTATCTTTCACTCCTCTTCCTATTTATCGGGATTCTTACAGAACAGCAACCCACACCACTTATAACTGACAACGGACTTCAACATGTCCTCTGTCAACAATACTAAACATATTTTATGAAACGTCATTCAGAATGTTAACTCTCTTTCTGTCAACCTGTCATACAACTTCCATAAATTCCGTCCAAGATCACACATTCCAAACAAAAGACATCACACCTTTCTAATCATGTTCTTTCTATCTCTCAATTTTCATATACTCAGTTACTCTATGCTCCACGTTTTATCAACATCACTTATCAGCTACTCTTCGCATATTCACACGGTATTCGTATTTTATGTTTGCTCAGACAGTGATACCCAATTTCGCTCTTATCTCACGACTACTCTCGCATCGCGACGAACACCTGTTTATCTACACTTATACTCACGCACGGACTAAACGCCTCGTACATGCATGCTGTACTTATCACTTGTCATCCTTCTATCCATACTCGACGCACATATGTTTGTCTACATTTTTACACCTACAAGAACAACGGATTATCAGACAACCTACTTCAACACTCAACAGGACTTTCACAATTCAACTGTTTTCTTATTTCTACTTTTCTCACTCATACTCTCCTTTTCAAAGGTCATAACCTAAGCATTATCTCTCGCAAACTATATCTCTCTTACACACTAACCAGCACTATCAACGATCTCTCAGAACAAACTTCACTCCGACGAGCCACTAACCTCGTAACTATCATTCTATACTTCTCCACACAACAACTTTCTCAGATTTAATCAGCTCTTCTTTCTTCGCAAGCATGACGTAATTACTTCATCCCCCTCACCAAGAACTCGTATTCTTCAAGCATCAACTTCTACAGTCTTTTACTCTTAATACTCTCGCGCTCAACTGACTATTTTACACAGGATACTCAATTCCTCCTCAATCTATATCTCCTCATCAGACACTCTCGGTTCAGCTGTCAACAATACTATACTTACTTCTCAAACTACCAAGCGAAACTATCTCAGACATCATGTCATAGCTCTGAGTCGAACCATCCACTCTAGTACGAGCATTCATACTTATTTTATCTCTCTCTCTACTAATTATGTGCTGAATCTACTCTACTTTAATCACTCCAGTTATACATCACTCAACGTGATTAACTCTCTGTATCTATCCATTCCGGACAAAGGACTATTTATTCTACCTTGTTTACTCTCCCTACACCGCAACTAAACACAAGATATCCTGTATTACGTATCCACGTAGAATATCATTTGCCGTAACTCTCTATCCTCAACAACACTATTGCCTACCTTGTATCATGTGATGCTACACCAAAAAAATTCATCTGCCTATTTTAGACAGCTCATATGTATTTGCTCAAACCGCAATTCTTCTCATAATCCAAAACAATGCCATATGTCCTTCGTCACCCAAAGAATTTTAACAGCCATAAAGCGCATCCAAGCCAAATATTTCATTGTCTCTTAATACATTAGTACGTCTTTTTTCAATTATGTCATCTTCACTATCTGTTGTTATCCTGTTGTTAAAGTACTCAGGCCTTAAGGTCATATATTCTTCTATTTTTCTTAAGTCACTTTCTGTCGTCGAGTAATTTTCCGCTATCTGTTTATTACTATTCTTCTTCTTAAATGCTTTCTTTCTATTTCCTTTATTTGCGTCGGTCTGCTCACTGTTTCCTGTATACCTTACGTAACGTTTACATTTCCCCATCTCGTCTTCAGATGACACACTGATAATAGTTTCCTCATCAGATTCATAGTAGTAGTTTACTGCAGACACGTCGATCCTATTCCCATAGTCGGCTTTAGAACGTCTGACTTTCTTCTTACTTTTATTCCTCATGCTCCGGTTCTGTACAACTCCTATATCTTTACCTGAAATATTCTCTCCATAGCCTGAACTCTCACACTTAATATTTCTACACCATTTAGGTATTAAGTTAATGTCTATACCTGAGGAACTTGACATCTCAGTTGTACCTTTATTGACCATCAGACTGTTTATATTTCTTTCTTCAATACTTTTCCTCTTTGGTTTCTTTTCGTCTTTGGTTCTCGTCTGTTTATCTTTCTTAATTTCAACCGTGTCTCTCTTAGTCAAGTGAGTTGGTTTTAACTGAGTCTCTACTAACTCGGTTTGACTTCTCTTTGTTATCTTGCTGGCTGGTTGTACCTGGACTTTTTCCTCTATTGTATCAATCTGTGTTTGTGTGTTCCGTTCTACCACTTCAATCATCTGTGTTTGAGTCTCTTGGTCTATTTTCTTCTTTTCTTGTCTAAGAGTCAGATTCGCAACCAATTTAGTAGTTGAATTCTTACTTATATTTCCTACCCTGTTCTTTGACCCTGACCTCAAATACTGTTTCCGTCTTTGTTCAAACCAGTCGTCACGTTTTTTCCTAGCAGTTTTGCTATGGGATGGCCACTTCCATAACTTATTGGAAAAGTCTCTCTCAGGACCATTCTTGTACCTATAACAGCTATACCAGTCTGACCTTTCACCATTCCGTCTGTTCTCACCGTCTTTTACTCTATATACATCAGACCTTGGTTCGTCATAACCATATTGTCTTCTGTCTTTATTAAGTAATGGCTGTCTCCTGTTATTCTTTCCTACTCTATTGTAGTCTACCTTAAATCTATAAGGGTCTTGTCTAGTTGTTCTGTTCTGCAACGTTTCTACAAAATTTTCTACTTCACTAACTGCCTCTTTTAATTCTCCCAACCATGTACTGATACGTTGTAATTCTACATGTAGGTAATTCATATTAACTTCTTTGTCATTTCTATCAAGCTTAAAACAATATGCCTACTTCTTCCTCTGTATATTCCTTGGTACCTGAAAAAAAACTCGTCCTGAGCTCAGCTGAAATAAGAAGAAAAGAAGACTGTTTCTCTACTGTGCTGTGACGGTCTGCCTGTTGCCATACCCTGTTGTTTCTTTTGCTATGCTGAAATATTTTACTATAGACTCAAATTCACATTTATAACAACCTAATTTAAAGATATGATCGTATTTAACTTATAGAATTCCTAATATTAATTGTTCAATCAGTCAATGGTATCTAAAATGGCATTTAAAGTTTAACCAATTACCATTATTTCTGCTCTTGATCCAAGAAAGATGGATTCTGTTATGTACGCTGAAAATTTTCCTGCCAGGTAGAACCCAATCGTTAGGAGTTTGTATTTGTAGAAATCCTCCAACCGACGACGTGATTTCGGTGAGCTTCTTCTTCCAACGTCTCAAGTTTCAGTACCTTCAGCCCCTGGTTGGGCCCCTACCAGACTTCTGGCTTCTTTTCACCCGATAACAGGGCACATCAAAGCGACGTCTTGAAAACTAGTGTAGCTCACTAAAGTGATTTGACTTTGGGTCCCCTCTTCAGCAGGTCGGCAACCCAGTTTGCCCAACCACCTCCAAGGTTTCCCTAACGATATCGCCTATGCTGGAAAACATTCCCGACTTATTAGAGCAAACACTAGTGAAAATTGTCTTACTTTCCAGCCAAAAAAAGCAATTGGGTTGATTCTTCAGGCAGTCAAGGTCACGGTTCAGTGAACATAATGGCTTTGAGTTCGCTCTAGGTAGTCTTGATACCAAGAAGATAACTGCTCTCTTAGGACAACATTTCCATTTGACTCAAGTTGTTATATTCGTTTTGAGATATCTTTCTTTGCTCCTGAACCTGGACGATCCTAGCATGCGTCTGACTGACCTTCAAACGTAAGGTTAACAACGGCTGGAACAGATGACAAATCGAGCGTCCTGGCAAAAATATGGAACAGCAGCTCTTGGCTATGATAATGTCGAAGAAGCCATCAGTTTTTGCGTATTATAATGCAAATCAGCAGCTTTTGAAACCGGCCACGGCTATGATGATGTAGAAGAAGCTATCACTTCGCGTCGTGTTTCTCATCCCAAATTCAGGATCCTGGTTACTGAGGCTCCATTTAATCCTCTTGTAACACTGCGAGTACAGAGAGGACTAACAAGTCTGCTGGGTTATTATAAATCATACTTTCTTTGAACATAGTGGCGAATGCAAAGTCCTGTACAATTCAATCGTGATGTCGACCTCTCTTTTCTCTAGATGGTTTCTCACTGCCCCAACAACAAGCTACGTCACGACTTGAGCATCCTTCTAGCTGTTCTATCTTGATGCTCAAGCGTGCTGTAGACTTGCACACCTAGCTGATACTAATAATACACTCATTCTGCTACATTAAATACCCAGGGATGTAATCAGTACCTGCTGGTCAGGTTTGATTGTGTGGCTATGTTTCCTTGGAAGTGGGTTCAAAACTAGGGCAGTAGACACTCCTGGACTCTAAGAGCTGTAGAATAGATAGCTAACCGTGCCATGAGCTGCAGAAGGCTGTGTTGATGAAGAAGGAAACTAGTTGCCTCATATCATATAGTTGAAGCATGTATATATCTTGAAACTCAGGCAAGAATTCCTTCACTAGCTCATCAAGTCTCCCAACACAACCAGTGATTATCATCTCTTCGGCAAGATGAATGTCTGGCTGACTACCCAGCGCTTTCAACACCGCAGATGAGCTCATGGATGGAGTCAACAATTAGCTAGGTACCCTGGTGGCGACGTTCCTTGATGAGGGGTTACAAAAACTTGTGCTATTGTATGACAAGTGCCCTGAATTTAGGTGGTGACAATGTGGTCAAGTAAAGCAGTGATGTATGTAACTTTTGTATGTATTTAGATGTTATTGTCAATTTATTAAAATTTTTACCAGCCAATCGGGGATTGATTTTAGAATAGCAAGATTCGAAGTGATGTATCTGTTGTATAATGGCAAACTCTTCACAGGCTGGAAGTGATGTATCTCTTGTATAATGGCAAACTCTTCACAGACTGGAAGTGAGGATGTATCTTTCATGTCCATGCACAATATAGGTTCCATTCTATTATTTCCTCAAGTTGACATGTTACCATGTACATTAGATTGAGACTAAATCCCGTGGGTAAGGCCGATTCACTCTTGCAAACTTCTTGGTTATGAGGCCAGGCAAGGTGAGCTACATTATGTGGCATGCAGTTTCATGTTTTGAGCATATGGTGTTCTGTCCTAGTCTCAGTCAGATGTAGGAAGTAACATGTATGTGTTCTGTCCTGGTCTCAGTCAGATGTAAGGAGTAACATGTATGTGTTCTGTCCTGGTCTCAGTCAGATGTAGGAAGTAACATGTATGTGTTCTGTCCTGGTCTCAGTCAGATGTAGGGAGTAACATGTATGTGTTCTGTCCTGGTCTCAGTCAGATGTAGGAAGTAACATGAATGTTCACACTGCCCTGACTAGTTTGTTGTGAAGCCAGTATTGTTGGCAAAGTGTTCTTAGCAAGTTTGACCAGTAACAAAGCAGTTTGTATCACCTTCCTACATTGATCAGTTTGTATCAACTTCCTTTATTGACCACAGTTTGTTGGAGAACCAGTTGCATATGTCCAGCAGATTGTCCTCAAGTCGGCAGTGTCACCCTGGCAGCCTCAGCACATGATCGTCTCAGACGCCTTCAGAGCACCCTTGTTGTCTGTGTTCAAGGTCATACAGGAACTGGACAATTTCAAAGTGACCGTTGAGTAAGTATATGTGATCTTATGTTGCATTGAGGTCAGCCTGAGGTTTGTGCTCGTTGTAGCCCATAACATATCAGTATTTCATATATGTGTTAATTTTTGCCTCATAACATATCAGTATTTAATGTCTGTGTATGCTGGTACCTGTAATGTATCAGCACTCTTCTTTTGTCTCATTGTCTGTAATGTATCAGCACTCTTCTTTTGTCTCATTGTCTGTAATGTATCAGCACTCTTCTTTTGTCTCATTGTCTGTAATGTATCAGCACTCTTCTTTTGTCTCATTGTCTGTAATGTATCAGCACTCTTCTTTTGTCTCATTGTCTGTAATGTATCAGCACTCTTCTTTTGTCTCATTGTAATGTATCAGCACTCTACTTTTGTCTCATTGTCTGTAATGTATCAGCACTCTTCTTTTGTCTCATTGTCTGTAATGTATCAGCACTCTTCTTTTGTCTCATTGTCTGTAATGTATCAGCACTCTTCTTTTGTCTCATTGTCTGTAATGTATCAGCACTCTTCTTTTGTCTCATTGTCTGTAATGTATCAGCACTCTTCTTTTGTCTCATTGTCTGTAATGTATCAGCACTCTTCTTTTGTCTCATTGTCTGTAATGTATCAGCACTCTTCTTTTGTCTCATTGTCTGTAATGTATCAGCACTCTTCTTTTGTCTCATTGTCTGTAATGTATCAGCACTCTTCTTTTGTCTCATTGTCTGTAATGTATCAGCACTCTTCTTTTGTCTCATTGTCTGTAATGTATCAGCACTCTTCTTTTGTCTCATTGTAATGTATCAGCACTCTTCTTTTGTCTCATTGTCTGTAATGTATCAGCACTCTTCTTTTGTCTCATTGTCTGTAATGTATCAGCACTCTTCTTTTGTCTCATTGTCTGTAATGTATCAGCACTCTACTTTTGTCTCATTGTCTGTAATGTATCAGCACTCTTCTTTTGTCTCATTGTCTGTAATGTATCAGCACTCTTCTTTTGTCTCATTGTCTGTAATGTATCAGCACTCTTCTTTTGTCTCATTGTCTGTAATGTATCAGCACTCTTCTTTTGCCTCATTGTCTGTAATGTATCAGCACTCTTCTTTTGTCTCATTGTCTGTAATGTATCAGCACTCTTCTTTTGTCTCATTGTCTGTAATGTATCAGCACTC
Organism: Cepaea nemoralis; assembly: GCA_014155875.1. Classification (NCBI taxonomy): domain Eukaryota; kingdom Metazoa; phylum Mollusca; class Gastropoda; order Stylommatophora; family Helicidae; genus Cepaea; species Cepaea nemoralis. The sequence goes on from JACEFZ010003594.1 coordinate 537,577, forward strand.
TTCTTTTGTCTCATTGTCTGTAATGTATCAGCACTCTTCTTTTGTCTCATTGTCTGTAATGTATCAGCACTCTTCTTTTGTCTCATTGTCTGTAATGTATCAGCACTCTTCTTTTGTCTCATTGTCTGTAATGTATCAGCACTCTTCTTTTGTCTCATTGTCTGTAATGTATCAGCACTCTACTTTTGTCTCATTGTTTGTAATGTATCAGCACTCTTCTTTTGTCTCATTGTCTGTAATGTATCAGCACTCTTCTTTTGTCTCATTGTCTGTAATGTATCAGCACTCTTCTTTTGTCTCATTGTCTGTAATGTATCAGCACTCTTCTTTTGTCTCATTGTCTGTAATGTATCAGCACTCTTCTTTTGTCTCATTGTCTGTAATGTATCAGCACTCTTCTTTTGTCTCATTGTCTGTAATGTATCAGCACTCTTCTTTTGTCTCATTGTCTGTAATATATCAGCACTCTTCTTTTGTCTCATTGTCTGTAATGTATAAGCACTCTTCTTTTGTCTCATTGTCTGTAATGTATCAGCACTCTTCTTTTGTCTCATTGTCTGTAATGTATCAGCACTCTTCTTTTGTCTCATTGTCTGTAATGTATCAGCACTCTTCTTTTGTCTCATTGTCTGTAATGTATCAGCACTCTACTTTTGTCTCATTGTTTGTAATGTATCAGCACTCTTCTTTTGTCTCATTGTCTGTAATGTATCAGCACTCTTCTTTTGTCTCATTGTCTGTAATGTATCAGCACTCTACTTTTGTCTCATTGTCTGTAATGTATCAGCACTCTACTTTTGTCTCATTGTTTGTAATGTATCAGCACTCTTCTTTTGTCTCATTGTCTGTAATGTATCAGCACTCTACTTTTATATCATTGTCTGTAATGTATCAGCACTCTACTTTTGTATCATTGTCTGTAATGTATCAGCACTCTACTTTTATATCATTGTCTGTAATGTATCAGCACTCTACTTTTATTTCATTGTCTGTAATGTATCAGCACTCTACTTTTATATCATTGTCTGTATCATTTTCTCATGTCTGTGTTGTTGCCTGTCACATAGCATATTTCATGTATTTTATGGTGTCTATCATGAATCAGTATTTCATGTGTATACGTATATACAATTTACAGGAGAAAGACACAGATATGAGCAGAAATAACACAATTTACCCATGGTGAAACACCACTCTAAGCTTACAATCATTCATGTATTATTGCATGGCTAGAGGTGGGGTTGCGACCAAGGCTGGTCGAATCACCTTGTGTTCTCAACTCTGTGTCTGTCCCCTGTCGTTTGGTTGTTGACCTCTGGTCAAGTGTTCTCAGCTTATCTGGTGTCTGATTGAAGGGTCAGATAGGAAGGCAGTGTCACCTGGTCAGCTGAGATCATCCAGCAGTATAGTCCGAGTCATTGAGATATTGGTTTCTGAGTCTAGTTGCTGTTGTTACTTAATAGTAGTCTGTGATGTCTGGACAGTATGTCAGGCAGGGTAGGGAAGGGTCATAATAGAAGTACATATCTACAGGTTGTCTGCCAGCTTGTCCTTGCATGAATATGTAAGTGTGATTGCAAGTGGGCGCTCGTACACACATTAACAGGGAAATTCAAAACATCATTACATGTAATAAATGATAGGGATGGTAACACTTTAGCAGAAAGCAAAGATATATTAGACATCTGGAAGGAGTACAGTGGTGAGATGTACAAGGACGTAAAAAAGAACCCATATATTATACATGAAAGTGTAGAGACAGAACAGAACTTTTATTAAGGGAAGTACGATCAACGATGCAAGACCTGAAGTCAGGGAAGTCACCAGGCTGTGACGACATAACACGGAAACAAATCCAGACAGGGAAGTCACCAGGCTGTGACGACATAACATGGAAACAAATCCAGACAGGGAAGTCACCAGGCTGTGACGACATACCATGGAAACAAATCTAGACAGGGAAGTCACCAGGCTGTGACGACATAACATGGAAACAAATCTAGACAGGAAAGTCACCAGGCTGTGACGACATAACATGGAAACAAATCCAGACAGGGAAGTCACCAGGCTGTGACGACATACCATGGAAACAAATCTAGACAGGGAAGTCACCAGGCTGTGACGACATAACATGGAAACAAATCCAGACAGGGAAGTCACCAGGCTGTGACGACATACCACGGAAACAAATCTAGACAGGGAAGTCACCAGGCTGTGACGACATAACATGGAAACAAATCCAGACAGGGAAGTCACCAGGCTGTGACGACATACCATGGAAACAAATCTAGACAGGGAAGTCACCAGGCTGTGACGACATAACATGGAAACAAATCTAGACAGGAAAGTCACCAGGCTGTGACGACATAACATGGAAACAAATCCAGACAGGGAAGTCACCAGGCTGTGACGACATACCATGGAAACAAATCTAGACAGGGAAGTCACCAGGCTGTGATATAACATGGAAACAAATCCAGACAGGGAAGTCACCAGGCTGTGACGACATACCACGGAAACAAATCTAGACAGGGAAGTCACCAGGCTGTGACGACATAACATGGAAACAAATCCAGACAGGGAAGTCACCAGGCTGTGACGACATACCATGGAAACAAATCTAGACAGGGAAGTCACCAGGCTGTGACGACATAACATGGAAACAAATCTAGACAGGAAAGTCACCAGGCTGTGACGACATAACATGGAAACAAATCCAGTCAGGGAAGTCACCAGGGTGTGATGACATACCATGGAAACAAATCTAGACAGGGAAGTCACCAGGCTGTGACGACATAACACGGAAACAAATCCAGACAGGGAAGTCACCAGGCTGTGACGACATACCATGGAAACAAATCTAGACAGGGAAGTCACCAGGCTGTGACGACATAACATGGAAACAAATCCAGACAGGGAAGTCACCAGGCTGTGACGACATACCATGGAAACAAATCCAGACAGGGAAGTCACCAGGCTGTGACGACATACCATGGAAACAAATCCAGACAGGGAAGTCACCAGGCTGTGACGACATAACACGGAAACAAATCCAGACAGGGAAGTCACCAGGCTGTGATGACATAACACGGAAACAAATCTAGACAGGAAAGTCACCAGGCTGTGATGACATAACACGGAAACAAATCCAGAGAGGGAAGTCACCAGGCTGTGACGACATAACACGGAAACAAATCCAGACAGAGAAGTCACCAGGCTGTGACGACATAGCACGGAAACAAATCCAGACAGGGAAGTCACCAGGCTGTGACGACATAACACGGAAACAAATCCAGACAGGGAAGTCACCAGGCTGTGACGACATAACACGGAAACAAATCCAGACAGGGAAGTCACCCATGATGATCTATGTATAATTCTCCCATGATGATCTATGAATAATTCTCCCATGATGATCTATGTATAATTCTCCCATGATGATCTATGTATAATTCTCCCATGATGATCTATGTATAATTCTCCCATGATGATCTATGTATAATTCTCCCATGATGATCTATGTATAATTCTCCCATGATGATCTATGTATAATTCTCCCATGATGATCTATGTATAATTCACTCACAATGATCGATGTATAATTCTCCCATGTTTTAGGGGCAAGGAGATGTCGCTGGCAGACATTTGCTATCGAGTCTCGGAGCCAGTCAATGCCCGCCATCTCCAGCACTTGCTGCCAGACTACTCCTGCTTCATGGTGTCGCCGGCCAACTTCTGGCAGCAGGATCTGTCCAAGTATGTGTCTCACTGGCCGTCTTGACAGGCAATTTTTTTCTGACGCTGTAGTTAGAATGTCTTCAATTATATATGTATTTTTGAATTCTGCATGCAATTTTAAATATATCTGGAAAGTTTCAACACGCTAATTGCTTTTGATGTGGATGAAAAATAACATGTTCTGCGAAGACTTGTTTTGGTTCTTTGTGCATATTGATCAGATTGGCATGTGCAATTTGTAACACTATTATGGCGCTGTAGTTAGAATGCCTTCAATTATATATGTATTTTTGAATTTTGCATACAATTTTAAATATATTTGGAAAGTTTCATCGTGGTAATTGCTTTCGATGTGGATGAAAAACATTTTCTGTGAAGCATGCCTTTGTGAATAGAGAAACGCAAGGCCATGTGCATTGGCGACTGCGCATGCACATATCGATCGAAATGGCATGTACACTTTCGCTTTTCAACACACAAAACGTGCAATTTGAACTACTAAAGTTAAAGAGAACACAAGTTTAAAGATTAATAATAATTTATTTGTATACTTGTGCTATTTTTTAATCATTTAATGTGACAGAACATATTTTTGAAGTCAGTTTTCATAATCCGCTTATGACCCGTGTTGGTTGAGGCCAACCTTGCATGCAGAGAAAAATGAAAACGGCACACTGAACCGTAAATTATTTTTTTCTGGCACTTTCAATAGAAAACCATCAATTGTAGATGGATCTTCAAATTCTGTATTCAATTGTACACAAGATGGAAAGTTTCATCGCTAAACTTGGTTTAATTGTGGTTGAAAAACAGGCGAAAATGTTACGATCATGTAACCCAAAACGGCAGCTTGACTATATAAATATCTTTGTAGGACAAACATTGTGTTCTCGTTAGCATAGTCGTAAGCATTCCACCTGTCACGCGGGAGGCCGGGGTTCTGTTCCCAGCAGGGCATTTTTTGTTTTTAAATTTTTCTCAAAATTATTAGGTGATATAATAGAAACTATTAAACATTATGAACTAAAATATTATATAGAACTAAGAAACTGGAAGTTTGTGAATAAAGTGTGCTCTATGGATCTGTGCAAGCTGCCGACTGCCGGGGAGCACATCACACACAGGCAGCGGTTGATCGCGTATCGGAATCGATGAATCCAGTAGATATCTTTTTTTAATTGAATTTTAATTGCCATATAAAATATCGCCCCTGAATCAGCATAGTTTCATCGCTAAACTTGCTCAAATTGTGGTTGAAAAACAGATTTTCTGCGAAGATGTGACTTTGTGAATTGGAAACCCATGTGTCATGACGGCCGCCGCATATCGATTGCGCTACAATTTTTAACACACAAAACGTGCGATTTGACCTACTAAAGTTAAAGAGAACACAAGTTTAAAGATTATTAATAATATATTTGTATACTTGTACTATTTTGTAATCATTTAACATGACGAAACATATTTTTGAAGTCAGTTTTCATATGACCGATTGAGACAATCTCGCACGCGCACACACGCACACCCACTGGTGGAGGTAATCGGACACACTGGAGAGCTACACTTACGAGTGAATAGCATTGGGATGCAGTACCCACCTTGGCCTACCCCGTAATGAAGTTAAGCTAAGAGGATGGGACTAAATTCCGTCTGGAGGGGATGGGTCTTTGGAAGCCAGTGTCCCATAATAGCTCTGGAAATCTAGGGGTTTCCCAGGAATTTTAATGACTTCCCTCCAAACTTTGCCTTCCCTAAAAGAGATACTTACCCAGCCACCTGTCGTTGCAGATTCTACAAATATGTGGTGTAGTAAAGTTAACTAAACACATATATAAAAGTTTTGTCACATCACAATGTATCCAACAAAGGAGGAAGTAAAAGTAAAATCTGTCTATTGAATAAAATGCTATGGAAATAAAGCAAGTGAAGCAGCTCTGAAACCATGTAATCAAATAATTAAACCAAAGAGATAATGTCACTAAGTCCAATAAGGATCAATTAATCATTTAATTCCCATTTGATATACAAATGATTCAGTTAGTTCAGATAACCACATTGCTTAACCACAAAATCCTCCTACAAAGTCTCTGAGCTACACATGATGTTATGGGAATTTCCATGGATTGTGAAAAGGTTTGTAAAATTAAACAGTCTCCACACACAAATAAGACTTGGAGTTGTTTGATAATTGTTCTCAGTCTATTGAATGTGATTGTTCTCAAGTTAGTATATGTTCAACTGAGTACAGTCTAGTTCATTCATTTGATAAGTTGATGGTAAGACAGGACTGGGTCTGACATGCTGGCTTTTGGAAAGATACCTAGAAACACCATGCACTAGAGTCTCCAGGAAATATTAGGTTGGCAGCTCCTCTGTGAATTGTTTTATAATATATTCGGGGTAACTAACCACTTAACACAGTGTAAGAATCCCTAATTAGTTCTCCAGCTAATCATTGACATTGGTTCTGGTTTTGTTCTTCCTTCACTCGACTGTCTGTCCATCCATGTGATAAGTTGGTAATAATAGATCTGCAATGGATCTGCTATAAGTCTGTGATGGATCTGCAATGGATCTGCAAAAGCTGCTATAGATCTACAATGAATCTGCTATGGATCTGCAATGATCAGCAAAATATGTAATGGATCTGCAATGATCTGTAATCTGCAATAATCAGCTGTAATCTGCAATATCTGTGATAATCTGCAATATCTGCGAACACTGTCTTCCTCACCTGATGTGAATAAACATGGTGATCCTATTTATATCTGTTCAACTGTTGATAGTTCTCCAGTTGACAAGAATGGAAAGGGCTACAGACAGAAGTTACAGAAAGTAGAAGACTCAGGAAGTACCTACAAGTTAAGAGCTACAGTGTCTCTTCTTTGTACTGGTATCAAGCATCATCAATTCATCTGGCAAGCTACCTCTTCTTCTGCTCTTGTACATAGTGATCTGTTTGGGCAGATGTTCTCACAGAGGACACAGACACAGAGAATGACAAGGCTAGTAGATGAGTGATGGAGAGTTTATGATGGAATGCACCCAGCAAGATCTGATCCTGAATAGCAATGGTACAGGGCAGGGTGATTATGCATATCATTCATATAAACTCATGTTACCAATCAGAGCTGTCTCAGATGTTTAGTTTACCTAGTTTTTTCCTGGTTAGTCCTTCTCTCACTTCCTCTGTCATTACCTTTACTTACTTCTTCCAACACTGGGATGATAATTCCCATTCTAGTTAGAAGTGATTATGCATGAAAGCATATTATGTGTTGTTCCTTTACTTATTTCTTCAAACAGGGTGGTGATTTCATAAAATACATTCCACAGGTTGAATCAAAGCAATAATGTAAGGAAGCATAAAATGAATATTTTCACTCATACGTTAATACAATGATTAACATGTCTTTGGTATGAATATGGAGGTGTAGGTGAAGTATTCATTGTGAACATTCACACTGCCTCTCATTCATTAACACAACATATATACAGAGTGATGGAGAGATGAGATGACACAGTACAACTCATTCTCTCATTCTAACACCAATCTTCTTCTTCTTCATTCACTGGAGTGCCTGGACTGGGCTGTTAGCCTGACTGCGGTTCGATCAGAGTGCTAGATACAGTGGTGATCATTTCACAACTCGTTCGAATATATCACAGCAGTTTAAAACTCTGGACCTGTCATTGATGCTAAACAGTCATACAACACAATCTTTCTTCACACCATGGATGTATAAAGACAAAAGGAAGAGCACTTTCATTCCTCCTTCTCTCATTCTCATGTATTGAAGTTTAGCCGTGGATTTAAAACGAGGGCAGCGGTCGGCACAGAAATCATAGCTTGTCTTTGACTAAACCTGCTCTGAATGCAATCAGAAAGCTATAAGGGTTTAGATTTTAGAATAGCAATCTGGGCTTAGACGTGCCTCTTCTCACAGCTTAAGATATAGTGTTTGTACAGCACTTCTCTTGGAAACAGAAGATAGATGGAGTCAGATATTCTCTAGACAGTGATGACGGAATTTAGCCATTGCCCCGGGTAGGGAGAGAAGTGGCGGCTATCTTCAGATGGAAGAATATTCATTCTTTCGTGCTGGAACCTTCATACACACAACTCATACACAAAGCTTTACCTGACACATAAAACAGCCACGTATCCATTATACAGAGGCAATTTGACATGAATCAGGCGAAGGACATACAAGTTTAAGATGCTCCATATGAAAAACACAACCGGCTTCCATGAAGACCCAAATGTATGTGCCAGATCAAGGTGTTCTCCTACCCAACAGCCCTTGCGGCAACGCTATTCTGGTTAGGTCAACCAATGGTTTTACTAGATTCGAACACCTGACCTGTCCATCATTATGTGACACTTCTATTTTTAAAAAAGTCGCTTAACTGATTGCCTGCCAAACAAAAAACAAAAAAGTGGTCCTGACCAAACAGAAATTCAAGGCAGAAAATTTGAAGTAGGGGTGTGTCACAATAATGCTTTTAAAATGGTTAAAATGGTAGCAGATGTATTGTATTACATATCAAATTAAAGAGGATTGCACAGGGAACATGCAGTGTTAATAATTAATTGATAGGTTACAAATATTATGACAATAATGAGAGGTTTAGTAATAACAATTGAAATTAAAGTGTTAAAAATTATGAAAAAAATTCACTTACCAAGGTGTTATTTTCTATCCGTCGCAGCTAATCCAGTTAAATTTCGTGAATAATGGTACACACACTACTTGTGTTCAAGAATATCACAAGAACTGCTCCATATATGAATAAAACACAATGAAATCATAATTTTGACACAAAATGGAAAATGTCAGGAACACATCAGGCAGATTACTGAGGAGTAGAGTACTGAGAAACAATATAACACTATTTTCTATTTAGTTATTATTATTATTATTCTAAATTTAATTATTTATATACTCCTTAAATACTTTGTGATAGGCAAAGCAAATTTAGTGGCATAAATATTGCCCATTAGCGCAAGCATAAGTCGGCATGTGCCATCATATTCTGAGGAACTGTCACTGTTAGATTTCTTTTTATATTATGACCGTCTTCTAAATAATTAACTGACTACTGCACATGGTTGGTTTTAGAATCTTTCACAAAGTCCTTTACATCACAATAACTATAATATAAAATTGTTTAAAACGGTAATTTTATTAAAATATATGAGGTCCAGAACCAGAAGCTATTGTCACTTCGAATTTCGAATCACAACAATCATTTCGAATATCATGCCATGCGTGTTTTCAAGTGTTAATCTTGTTGGCCATACGTGTTTTTGCACACAGGCAGAAGGGAAATCTTTCGTTGTAAAGTTTAATTCAATGGGACACTAAAAATTGTGGACTAAAACGGAGAAATGGATCAATTAAAGCACTATATATACGGAACCGATAGGTCGGTTTTTGGGCGTCAAATTCGTGTTATAGAACCGATAGGTCGGTCTTTGGCAGGCAATCAGTTAAAAGTTGACAGGGTCGACTTCATTGCACCGGGTTTTATCCCATATGGCTCGGTCTCTTTCCGCAGCATGGAAAGCGTCGCACAAAGCATGAACTCTGTAGTACCTATTATCTAGGTCTCCGTAGTATCTATTATTAGCAGTGATGCCACATTCCTAACATTCCGATGCTCTCGTGTGCAGACACTTTTGTAGAAAATTGTGTTTTGAAGTAGTGATGTGTAGTGGTGTAACGAACTGAGGGCACAATATGCGACAATTATCTTCTACATATCTCCTCCTGTATATAAAGCTTGTGTTGTTAGCACACTACTCTATGGGTCTGAATCCTGGACCCTGTACTCAAGACAGGAAAGGAAGTTGAATTCCTTCCACATGAGATGTCTGAGACGTATCCTGGGCATAACATGGAAAGACCACATAACAAACAAACATGTGCTTGAAAGACCAGATATTACAACAGTGCACACCCTCAAGCAGAGATGCCTCCGGTAGCTGGGCCACGTATCTCGAATGGAGGATGAACGTATTCCCAAAGATCTCCTATATGGAGAACTAGCCACAGGAACGAGGCCAACCGGAAGACCCCAAATGTGATATAGGGATGTGTGTAAACAAGATATGAAAACCCTTGGAATAGATCCAGACACGTGGGAAAGAGTTGCAACAGGCAGATGTTCCTGGAGAAGAGATGTACGAAATGGACTGGTGCTCTTTGAGCACAATCTGATCCAACAAACTGAGGATAGGCGGCACAGGCTTAAAACGCAGTCACTTACTGCAGGACTTGCCTCGTCTTACAGATGCGGAAACTGATAGGGATTGTCACTCTCGCATTGGACTATACAGTCACCAGTGGTGCAACCTGGTACCTCCCAAGCGGCACAACTTTATAGTCCTTCAGGACTGAAAGAGGCCTATTGCCTACTACTGTCTCCTCCTGTATGGTTGTGTGTATCTTCTACATGTCTCCTTCTGTATGGTTGTGTGAATCTTCTACATGTCTCCATCTTGTATGGTTGCATGTATCTTCTACATGTCTCCTCCTGTATGGCTGCATGTATCTTCTACATGTCTCCACCTGTATGGTTGTGTTATCTTCTACATGTCTCCTCCTGTATGGTTATCTTCTACATGTCTCATCCTGTATGGCTGTGTGTATTATCTTCTACATGTCTCCTCCTGTATGGCTGTGTGTATCTTCTACATGTCTCCTCCTGTATGGCTGTGTGTATCTTCTACATGTCTCCTCCTGTATGGCTGTGTGTATCTTCTACATGTCTCCTCCTGTATGGCTGTGTGTATCTTCTACATGTCTCCTCCTGTATGGCTGTGTGTATCTTCTACATGTCTCCTCCTGTATGGCTGTGTGTATCTTCTACATGTCTCCTCCTGTATGGCTGTGTGTATTGTCTTCTACATGTCTCCTCCTGTGTGTATCTTCTACATGTCTCCTCCTGTATGGCTGTGTGTATCTTCTACATGTCTCCTCCTGTATGGCTGTGTGTATCTTCTACATGTCTCCTCCTGTATGGCTGTGTGTATTGTCTTCTACATGTCTCCTCCTGTATGGCTGTGTGTATCTTCTACATCTTCTACATGTCTCCTCCTGTGTGTATCTTCTACATGTCTCCTCCTGTATTGTTGTGTTATCTTCTACATGTCTCCTCCTGTATGGTGGTGTTATCTTCTACATGCCTCCTCCTGTATGGTTGTGTTATCTTCTACATGTCTCCTCCTGTATGGTTGTGTTATCTTCTACATGTCTCCTCCTGTATGGTGGTGTTATCTTCTACATGTCTCCTCCTGTATGGTTGTGTTATCTTCTACATGTCTCCTCCTGTATGGTTGTGTTATCTTCTACATGTCTCCTCCTGTATGGTTGTGTTATCTTCTACATGCCTCCTCCTGTATGGTTGTGTATTCTACATGTCTCCTCCTGTATGGCTGTGTGTATCTTCTACATGTCTCCTCCTGTGTGTATCTTCTACATGTCTCCTCCTGTATGGTTGTGTATTCTACATGTCTCCTCCTGTATGGCTGTGTGTATCTTTTACATGTCTCCTCCTGTGTGTATCTTCTACATGTCTCCTCCTGTATGGTTGTGTTATCTTCTACATGTCTCCTTCTGTGTGGTTGTGTGTATTATCTTCTATATATCTCCTCCTGTATGGTTGTGTATTCTACATGTCTCCTCCTGTATGGCTGTGTGTATCTTCTTCTACATTTCTCTTCCTGTATGGCATGGGTGATGATGTCTCCCTATTACCCCCACTCTCTAGCTTCGAAGGTAATTCAGTAGGTTTGTTGCCAAGCAAGACAGTTGCAAAATGGTTGTGGGTAGTTTATAAAGGTATCATTGTGTGGCATATCCATCTCCAGCTCCAAGATGATGCAGCCCAATCTTCCAGTGACCTCCACACAGGAGGAAACAACAGCAACATCTGAGGACTTCACCGGCAGAATACTGCTCAAACAGACAAGCATGGGAAAAGCTAAACTGTCGGCGCTACCAACAGACAAGATAATCAGTCTGTTGGAAAACGAGCTGTGAAGACACAGCATCAACCAGCTGTGCAAGACACCTGATGGAGTAGTGGTCTCCATAAATAAAAACCTAAAAACCACAGCACTTATCCAGAAGATAACACAAGAGGAGAAAGCCACCGTACAGCTTCACCACGACATAGTATTGGAAGCCACCCGACACAGCATGATGAAACGATGGGTCATTAAACGAGTCAAGACCCATCTCACCAACGACCAGATCAGGGAGATGCTGACAAGGGAGAACAAAAAACTCAAGATCACCAGTGCCGAGAGGCTCATCGGAAAGAACAACATCCCCTCCACAGTCGTCATAGTAACATCAGAGGACCGAGTGATCCCTCAATACATCAGATGGGACAAGAGAGACCAAGTTCCAGAGCACTACATACCGAGAGTGCTGCAGTGCTCTAAGTGCCAGAAGTTTTGGCACACCCGTGCCACCTGCAATAGCGAGGTTGAAGTCTGCAGATATTGCTCTGGATCTCATCTATACAGTCAGTGCCAGCATGCAAAGATTGACAAGGACTTCAGGAGGCCTTACAATAACAGAAAATGCGCCAACTGCCTCGGCAACCACAGCGCCAGGTACCTCGGCTGCCCCTGCCACCAAGACAGCAAAGAAGCCATGAAAATCGCCACCAAGTCTAACCTACCATATAAGGAAGCCAGGAGGCAGTACGAGGTGACCAACCGACTCATCAAAAATGACAAAGCGCAACTGGAATGCCAACTGAAGGACCTGAGAACACAGTTCAAAACCATGGATGAAGGAAAAGTCAAAATGCAAGAAACACAGATGACAGCCGCTCAGCGCATCCTGGACGAAACGAAGCAAGTCCAGCAGAAGATCGAGCAGAATGTCGCTCGAATGGCTGCTATACAGGCTGAGACAGAGGAAAGGCTATCAAGCAGGGCGGAGGAAAAACACAAGAAGCAAGAAAAACATAACGGCCGTTCAGCGCTTCCTCGATGAAATGAAGCGAGTGCAGCAGAATATAGGACAGGATGTCGCTCAAATGGCTGCCATAAAGGCTGAGATAGATGAACAGCTATCTAACATACAAGATGTGAAACAAAACACAGAAGACACTCTTGATAAGATACTTTAACTGCTCAAGATCCAGACAGCCACACCCGAACCAGAGGATACAAGGGCACAAACAGAAGGAGAAGCAACAGATGAAGAATGATATCGCTCACCACCAAGATCCGACTGGCGAATGCAGTGAAGATTCGAAGGCAACTCAAGACGGGGAAATAGGAGGAACTCCAGGAGAGACGACAACTGGTAAAACTCCCTGAAGAAAACAGCACCATATGACAAGGTGGGTACCCAGTTACTCCAGGCCTCAACAAGTGCGCGACTCGGTCCAGACATGAAAAACCTCATCAAGAAAGTAATGAACGCAATCAACTCATCAGAAGCCAGGAAGCTGACAACAAGCAGCCCAAAGTACAAAAGAGAAACTTCAAGCTACACCATAAACACCCCTACAAAGCCAAGTCGAAACCCGAAGGCTGAAAGGGGGTATTCGCACCAAAGATTGGATTGGATTGGATTGGCATATCCATCTAGCTTGATGTTTGTGTATGGACAATAATAGCTGTATTCATGTGCATACATTAGGTTTCACATACACATGGTTTAAAAAATGTCGGCCATACTAGAAAATTGCACCACCAAAGAAGTTGTGAGGCTCCATTTGGGATCAGGGGACTTTTTACTAAGGATGTGTGTTGCTCATTTCTGGTGGCAGGTGTGTGTTGCTCATTTCTGGTGGCAGGTGTGTGTTGCTCATTTCTGGTGGCAGGTGTGTGTTGCTCATATCTGGTGGCAGGTGTGTGTTGCTCATTTCTGTTGGCAGGTGTGTGTTGTCAAGAGCGGTACATAACTGGGTGGATAAGTTCTCTCAAGGATGTTCATCAGTTATTCACTCAAATTCCGAACGGCAACAGAATTAACTGTGGTGGGTCGAGGTAGTGGTAGACAGTAATGCAACTGCAAAAGTATTTTCATCATTTAGCCTGTAGCATAGTCTGTGATGTGTTGAATGTTCACAAAGTGTGCTCGTGTTCTGTCTCTCTGAGATTTTCTCTCTCTCTCTATTACTGTCTTTCTGCATCTCTGAGATTCTTTATCTCTCTGAGATTATCTGTTTCTCTGTATCTCTGAGATTCTCTGTCTGTCTTTCTGTATCTCTGAGATTCTGCCTTTCTGTATCTCAAGATTCTCTATCTCTCTGAGATTCTTAGTTTCTCAGTATCTCTGATATTCTCTGTACCTCTGTCTCAGTGTTACTGTCTCTCTGTAACTCAGAGATTCTCCATGCACTCTCGGTGAGCTGGATTACGTATTTGTGTTGTTCTAGATTCAGTAAAGATCCCGACATCATCAACACAATGTACAGGAAGTATGGCCAGGTTGTGGAGAGCCCACCCACGACAAAAGGTGAGCGCCATCAGCCTGTGTGTCAGTGTGCATATATCTGTTACATGTGTTCGTGTGTTGTGGTTTACGTTACCACAACCAGCATCTGTGTACACCAGGCATTCCCATGCATGCTTATTCCCCTGGTGCAGCAGCCATCTCAGAGCTTCTCTACAACATTCTCTACAACAGTCTCTACAACATTCTCTACAACATTCTCTACAACATTCTCTACAACATTCTCTACAACATTCTCTACAACATTCTCTACAACATTCTCCATGAGGAGTTGCTTGTATTATCTCCTCTCTTGCCCTAGTGTGCATGGCCAGGCTTCAGTCCCCATTTGGGTATATTTGTGTTTGTATGTCTGCTTGTTCTTTTTTGTCTGGCTGTTGTTGTCACTGCCCAGGTCGTGTATATTTGTGTTTGTATGTCTGCTTGTTCTTTTTTGTCTGGCTGTTGTTGTCACTGCCCAGGTCGTGTATATTTGTGTTTGTATGTCTGCTTGTTCTTTTTTGTCTGGCTGTTGTTGTCACTGCCCAGGTCGTGTATATTTGTGTTTGTATGTCTGCTTGTTCTTTGTTGTCTGGCTGTTGTTGTCACTGCCCAGGTCGTGTATATTTGTGTTTGTATGTCTGCTTGTTCTTTTTTGTCTGGCTGTTGTTGTCACTGCCCAGGTCGTGTATATTTGTGTTTGTATGTCTGCTTGTTCTTTTTTGTCTGGCTGTTGTTGTCACTGCCCAGGTCGTGTATATTTGTGTTTGTATGTCTGCTTGTTCTTTTTTGTCTGGCTGTTGTTGTCACTGCCCAGGTCGTGTATATTTGTGTTTGTATGTCTGCTTGTTCTTTTTTGTCTGGCTGTTGTTGTCACTGCCCAGGTCGTGTATATTTGTGTTTGTATGTCTGCTTGTTCTTTTTTGTCTGGCTGTTGTTGTCACTGCCCAGGTCGTGTATATTTGTGTTTGTATGTCTGCTTGTTCTTTTTGTCTGGCTGTTGTTGTCACTGCCCAGGTCGTGTATATTTGTGTTTGTATGTCTGCTTGTTCTTTTTGTCTGGCTGTTGTTGTCACTGCCCAGGTCGTGTATATTTGTGTTTGTATGTCTGCTTGTTCTTTTTTGTCTGGCTGTTGTTGTCACTGCCCAGGTCGTGTATATTTGTGTTTGTATGTCTGCTTGTTCTTTTTTGTCTGGCTGTTGTTGTCACTGCCCAGGTCGTGTATATTTGTGTTTGTATGTCTGCTTGTTCTTTTTTGTCTGGCTGTTGTTGTCACTGCCCAGGTCGTGTATATTTGTGTTTGTATGTCTGCTTGTTCTTTTTTGTCTGGCTGTTGTTGTCACTGCCCAGGTCGTGTATATTTGTTTTTATATGTCTGCTTGTTCTTTGTTGTCTGGCTGTTGTTGTCACTGCCCAGGTCATGTATGTTTGTGTTCGTATAAAGTGTATTTCATGTTCATGTCTTTCACTCTGTTCAGTTTCTACATTACTTGGATACCTTCAGACTTTTGACATTTCTATTTCATTGACTGAAGACCAGAAAGCTAGCAATTGTACTGTTGTAATTTTGACAAATGTTGTATGTTTTCTGTTGTTGAAGATCTGTTGTTTGGCATCCCGTGGAAGGAGACGGGGGTCACCCGATATTACATCCGCAACCGACAGCGTGTCATCACATGTGCTATCACAATCATCATGAAGAAATACCAGCCCAAGTAAGGCTGTTTTGTCATGACAGCATGAATTACTAAAATATGTCTTGAATTACTAGAATATGCCTTGAATTATTAAAATATATCTTAAGTTACTAGAATATATATTGAATTACTAGAATGTATCTTAAATCACTAGCAAATGTCTTTGTCTATATTACTAGAATATATCTTCAGTTATTAGAATACGTCTTGAATGACTAGAATATGTCTTGAATACTAGAACATGTCTTGAATGACTAGAATATGTCTTGAATGACTAGAATATGTCTTGAATGACTAGACTGTGCTTTGCTGTATTAGAAAATGATTTGTGTGGCTAGAGAATCTCTAGGACAGTGGTTCTCAACCTTTTTTGGCCTGTGCCCCCCTTCACCATATTTTCAGAATGTCATCCCCCCCCCCCCCCCCCCCCCACCCCTTCCTATAAAAAATTTGGCCCGTGCCCCCCTTCACGTAGTTTCAGAGCGTCATTTCCCCCCCCCCCCCCTTTCATATTTCCTATCTAAAAATCCCCCCCCTCCACCCCTACACAGTATACGTAAAAATGGAAGGTAAATTTAATAGCATATACTAAAACAAGTCTAGACATCCACATAAAACATGATTTGTGGGTCTGCTTACTTTATAAAATGAATTTTAGAAGGATGAGATGTACATAACTGTAAAGTATGAAGGGGAAAACAATATCAAGTAATCGGTTCTTGTATTAACGCGATCTTGTAATGGTCTTCATTCCCCCCCTGGAAACCCTAACCGGTTGAGAACCACTGCTCTAGGATATCTCACATGATTTTTGTCCATATCTAATTGCATGTTCATTTCTTGAACTCTGTTCACTTTGTAATGTTACTTTGAAATATTCAGGATGTGAACATTTCCTCATAATCTGTCCCCCACAATCCCGCACACACACACATTCATGCACAAGCAGATGTGTACACACAGTAACCTAAACCTAGTGCTAGTGTTTTCTGTTCTAAATATTTATATCAGCCCTGAGAGAGATGCTAGAGCAGTGACACCCACACATAGACACCCACACACAGACACCCACACACAGACACCCACACACAGACATGACTCTCTAGTTTTTTATGTTACAGGTTTGTGTCAGCTCTGAAAGAGATGCTAGAACAGTGGCACCCACACACAGACACCCACACACAGACATGACTCTCTAGTTTTCTATGTTACAGGTTTGTGTCAGCTCTGAAAGAGATGCTAGAACAGTGGCACCCACACACAGACACCCACACACAGACATGACTCTCTAGTTTTCTATGTTACAGGTTTGTGTCAGCTCTGAAAGAGATGCTATAACAGTGGCACCCACACACAGACACCCACATACAGACATGACTCTCTAGTTTTCTATGTTACAGGTTTGTGTCAGCAATGAGAAAGATGCTCGAACAGAGACACCCACACACAGACACCCACACACAGACATGACTCTAGTTTTCTATGTTACAGGTTTGTGTCAGCAATGAGAGAGATGCTGGAACAGCGACACCCACACACAGCGGTCAGTGTCAACAACTCCCAGGTGGAGGACTTGGTGCATGTCCACTTCAAGGACATCAATTATATTGTGGAGTACACTCCCCTGATGGTCACCTACCTGGCACTCTCCTTGTATTTGTACTTCTCCGTGCGTGAGTACTGCAGATTGTATTTGTACTTCTCCGTGTGTGAGTACTGCAGATTATATTTGTACTTCTGTGTGTGTGTGTGTGAGTACTGCAGATTATATTTGTACTTCTGTGTGTGTGAGTACTGCACTCTTTCATTATCAGTTACAACTAAAACTCACTCTTGTTCACTTGGTTTCAGACAAGTTCAACAAGTAACATTATTGCATACATTGTAACATCTGATGAAAGTTGTCTCACAGACATGAAGAATACAGAAGATCAAGAAAGTAACTTTGTTGAATACATTGTAACATCTGATGAAAGTTGAACCGATGAAAGTTGTACCACAGAAATGAAGTGTTCATTTTGATTAACAAGTATGAATGACCTGGATAGATGTCAGTGAAGGGTCCTCATGAGTGACCTGCATAGATGTCAGTGAAGGGTCCTCATGAGTGACCTGGATAGATGTCAGTGAAGGATCTGAGTGACCTGGATAGATGTCAGTGAAGGATCTGAGTGACCTGGATAGATGTCAGTGAAGGGTCCTCATGAATGACCTGGATAGATGTCAGTGAAGGGTCCTCATGAATGACCTGGATAGATGTCAGTGAAGGGTCCTCATGAATGACCTGGATAGATGTCAGTGAAGGATCTGAGTGACCTGGATAGATGTCAGTGAAGGTTCCTCATGAGTGACCTGGATAGATGTCAGTGAAGGGTCCTCATGAGTGACCTGGATAGATGTCAGTGAAGGGTCCTCATGAATGACCTGGATAGATGTCAGTGAAGGGTCCTCATGAGTTGATGTTCAGCTATATCATGGGTGAAGACGGTGGTAGTTAGGGCATAATTCCATTATTGAAACATACTTCTAGTCCAATATGGTGGATAGGCTGCTAAGCTGCCAAGACCTCTGGAGAGTTTTACTTCTGGCTATGATTTGCTTACGCATTTTCCTCATGTTTGACTGGTAGTACATGGTTCCATTGCCCAGCTACTCAGTTAAGTATGGGGAGCGACGCTGTGAGCTGTGGATTTCATGTTGAATGCTTCTACCTCTGTCCACTGTTGTTTGTATTGGGAACTGCATGTTCAGAAAATTGCTGAACTTTGCTGGTTGTGCCATATGTGGTAATGTGTGTACAACTGCTGGTTTTCTAGAACTTCCATCAACGATGAACTGTAATTTTAGTGGCGGATTGTTGTGTGTGCATTCTGGCAATGGTCTTATGCATGTTTGCATTTGCATGCTGTTGGTTTGTCACTGTCCATTCCACTTTTCACATCAGACAGTGGGGAGCATTTTTGTGTGATATTCACTGGCACGGGAACAAAGCATTAATGGGTGACTCTTTGCCATAAAGTTGGAACCGAGACAAACGACCATTATCTACAAGAGGTATAATTGCAGCAGTATGTTTGAGATTGAATTATATGTTTCATAGAAGTGTCCATGCATACATGTATGTTACATGTAGATGTCGAACTGAATAAATGTATTTGAACGTTTGGAAGAAGAATGTAGACATGACTATGAAACACCACCACCACTACTACCACCACCACCACCACCACCCACCACACCCACCACCACCCACCACCCACCACCACACCCACCACCACCACAACCTCATCATCATCATCATCATCATCATCATCATCATCATCATCATCATTGTAGCCTACATTATCACATTATTATAATCTACATTATTGGAATCTAAATTATGATATTATTGTAATCTAAATTATCACATTATTGCAATACATTCTAAATTATTACATTATTGCAATACATTCTAAATTATCACATTATTGCAATCTACCTTATCACGTTATTGTAATTTACATTATTACAGCTTTGTAATCTAGATTATTGTAATCTAAATTATCACATTATAGCAATCTACATTATCAAGATAGTGTAGTTTACATTATCACATTATTGCAATCTACATTATTACATTATTGCAATCTACATTATCACATTATTATAATCTACATTATTGCATTCTAAATTATCACACTATTGCAATCTAAATGATCACATTATTGTAACAGATCATTATCACATTATTGTAATCTACATTATCACATGTTAGCAATCTACATTATCACATTATTTCAATCTACATTATCATCACATTATTGCAATTTGCACTATCACATTATTTGTAATCTACATTATCACATGTTTGTAATCGACATGGTTGTGCCTGTAATTAATTCAGTCATGTATTGGCTTTGACTGTTGTAGGAAAAATTGAAATGGTCAAGTCTAAAATTGGTTTGGCCATTAGTGCTGTCATGACCGTTCTGGCCAGTCTGATGATGTCTGTCAGTATCTGTACAGTGTTCGGGATGAGACCGACTCTGAATCGAGGGTAAGCATCTGTACAGTGTTCGGGATAAGACTTCTGAATGGTGGTAAGTCCGTTGGTTCACACTTGTGGTACAGAGTCACATATCAGCAGGGAGGTGGATAGGCTGCTAAGCTGCCAAGGACTCTGGAAAGTTTTACTTCTGGCTACGATTTGCTTACGCATTTTCCTCATGTTTGACTGGTAGTACATGGTTCCGTTGCCAAGGCCTCTGGAGAGTTTTACTTCTGGCTACGATTTGCTTACGCATTTTCCTCATGTTTGACTTCTGGTAGTACATGGTTCCGTTGCCAAGGCCTCTGGAGAGTTTTACTTCTGGCTACGATTTGCTTACGCATTTTCCTCATGTTTGACTGGTAGTACGGAAGTATGGGGAGCGACGCTGTGAGCTGTGGATTTCATGTTGAATGCTTCTACCTCTGTCCACTGTTGTTTGTATTGGGTACTGCATGTACAGATGTGTATGTGTCAATGCCTGATGTATATAGTTACTTTTATGTGGTATCTTGTGCTGTGATACTAACATATGTTGTCTGAAGCAAGACTTACTGTTTCAGGGAGATCTTCCCCTACCTGATGATCATCGTGGGTGTGGAGAACGTGTTGGTCATCACCAAGTCTGTGGTATCCACTCCGGTCCACCTGGATGTGAAGACTCGTGTGGCACAAGGTTGGTCAGCTCATCTCATATGTCACCTGACTCTGAATCGTGTGCACACATTTTTGCTCGCAATGTGTTCTGTCTCTGAATCGTGTGCACACATTCTTGCTTGCAAGTGTGTTCTGTCTTTTGAATCGTGTATACACATTCAGGCTCACAAGTGTGTTCTGTGTTACCTGGTTGGATGCATCACCATGTCCTGTCTGAAAGATTCCATCTCGTTGACTTGACGTTGTGATGAAGCCACTTGTCCAGCTGTCCGTTGTCACACCACTATCATGTTGCTTGTGTTGAAGCCACTTGTCCACCTGTCCGTTGACACACCACTATCATGTTGCTTATGTTGAAGCCACTTTCCACCTGTCCATTGACACATCACTATCAATCACTATCATGCTGTGTTGTATTGATTGAATGGCACCACATGTCATGTGTGTCATGATAACCACCCATAGAACCCACACCAGTCTCTGTCACAGGGACCCAGCCAGACTACAACCACCCATAGAACCCACATCAATCTCTGTCACAGGGACCCAGCCAGACTAAAACCACCCATAGAACCCACATCAGTCTCTGTCACAGGGACCCAGCCAGACTACAACCACCCATAGAACCCACATCAGTCTCTGTCACAGGGACCCAGCCAGACTACAACCACCCATAGAACCCACATCAGTCTCTGTCACAGGGACCCAGCCAGACTACAACCACACATAGAACCCACATCAGTCTCTGTACCTGGGGTCGAAGTCCTACTCCCATTTGCCATCACATAAATGCCCATGTGAGCTGTCCTCACTTCATGTGTGTGCACGTTACTTGTCATATGTTACAACAGTACACTACTTGAGGCCTTGGCATGAGACAGGATGCTGTCCTGAAGACCAGTGACATTGGCCCACTGTTCATGTCAGTGACAACCCTGAGAGTTTTTCAATACTCTATTGTCTGTCTCATGTCAATACTCTATTGTCTGTTCCATGTCAGTACTCTATTGTCTGTCCCATGTCAGTACTCTATTGTCTGTCCCATGTCAGTACTCTATTGTCTGTCCCATGTCAATACTGTATTGTCTGTCCCATGTCAATACTGTATTGTCTGTCCCATGTCAATACTCTATTGTCTGTCCCATGTCAATACTCTATTGTCTGTCCCATGTAGGAATGTGTCTAAGTTGATCTGTTTCTTTTTCTCAGTATGCATCTCTATAGCCATCATTCTTTATCTTCTTCGTCCCTCTCTCAAGGGAAGTGTGTCATAACTAGTTACACATCTCACAGATCAGAGTGTCCGACTTTGGCCTGTATTTGTGTCAGACAGGTTCCATCCCAGAGATATGGTGATTCTGTCTCTTTCTTGTTTTTGTTTTCATTTGTGAAGTATCTATTATATTTTATTGTGAGTGTGCTCTTATCATTGTGACTGTCCATCCCAGCCAACATCCTCCCCCCAGATTGGCACTTGTGGAGAAACACCTTGTACTGTGAATGTGCTCTTATCATTGTGACTGTCCATCCCAGCCAACATCCTGCCCCCAGATTGGCACTTGTGGAGAAACACCTTGTACTGTGAATGTGCTCTTATCATTGTGACTGTCCATCCCAGCCAACATCCTGCCCCCAGATTGGCACTTGTGGAGAAACACCTTGTACTGTGAATGTGCTCTTATCATTGTGACTGTCCTGTGGGGTCTGTGTCTGCACTGGCTGACCGAGTTGTTCTGTCTGCAGGTCTGAGTCGAGAAGGCTGGTCTATCACCAAAAACTTGCTGTCAGAGCTGGCCATTGTGTTTATAGGCTTCTTCACATTTGTGCCAGCTATACAGGTGAGTTTCTACTACACAGGTGAGTCTCTGCTATACAGGTGAGTTTCTACTACACAGGTGAGTCTCTGCTATACAGGTGAGTCTCTGCCATACAGGTGAGTCTCTGCTACACAGGTGAGTCTATGCTATACAGGTGAGTCTCTGCTACACAGGTGAGTCTATGCTATACAGGTGAGTATCTGCTATACAGGTGAGTCTGTCCCAGCTATACAGGTGAGTCTGTCCCAGCTATACAGGTGAGTCTGTCCCAGCTATACAGGTGAGTCTGTCCCAGCTATACAGGTGAGTCTGCCCCAGCTATACTGGTGTCTGTCCCAGCTATACAGGTGAGTCTGTCCCAGCTATACAGGTGAGCCTGTCCCAGCTATACAGGTGAGTCTGTCCCAGCTATACAGGTGAGTCTGTCCCAGCTATACAGGTGAGTCTGTCCCAGCTATACAGGTGAGTCTGTCCCAGCTATACTGGTGTCTGTCCCAGCTATACAGGTGAGTCTGTCCCAGCTATACTGGTGTCTGTCCCAGCTATACAGGTGAGTCTGTCCCAGCTATACTGGTGTCTGTCCCAGCTATACAGGTGAGTCTGTCCCAGCTATACAGGTGAGTCTGTCCCAGCTATACAGGTGAGTCTGTCCCAGCTATACAGGTGAGTCTAGTTGACTAGTATCAATGATGTGTGCTGTGTTCTAGAGCAGGGCTTCTCACACTCACAGACATGGTGGCACCCTGAGCTGTGCTGTTGGAGACACTAGTATCTGTGACAAAACGCGATTATCTGTCTTGGGTCGTCAAGATTCCGCACTATTTTGGCGCGTCATCGGGGACTTTCCCAGCTAAGAATAGACTGAGGGAAGCCGATGAAGGACTTACGATCTAGAATATTCCCGAAACACCGAAATTCGAGTAACCCGTGATGTTGGGTATCGCTCTAAATTCTCGTGCAGAGAGATCTAGAAACTCTAGGCGGGGAATGACGGTTTTCCCGAGAAAGTATCTTTTCTCGAGAAGCACTCGCTTCTAGTGCGCATTGAGTTGGCACGAAGCGGGAATGTGGCTAAATCAGTCATTCACTTACTGTCGTTGCCACAGAATAGACGCAGGCCGAATGTGAGCCGTTTTGTGTGCGTCTCCCCTCAACCATTATTCGGCTGACTGTAAGATCAAGGAAGATGAGAAGCCCTTGAAACAGTTCGGAGCTGTCTGGAGGTCTGGTTGTCCAATACAGGTAGATAATTGTTTAATTCATTTAACTTTGTACGTGTGTTACACACGCCATTGTTCTAACCTCATTACCTATGCGGATGTCCTTGCATACTAATTAGCAAACCGATCGATAACGCAGTTGATGGCGAATCGTGTTTGTTTACCGTGTGCTCGCGAAACAGCTGTTAGAAACGCCGTATTGTGATGTAGGCGATTTGGGTTCCAAATGTGTGTACCATATTTTGACAATCGTTACATCTATTAGGTTGCTGTGTTAGAATAAAACCTAGTTACTTGTGCCGGATGGAAACCTAGATTAGTTCAGTCAGTTGCTGAAGCCCGAAGAACGGTTAGAAAACCAGGTAAGTTGGTAGGTGGAGTTTCAGACAAAATTGTGCTTAGTTACTAAGTAAAGAAAGAACTTAGTTCTGTGCCACCAGGAATGATGTAACTATGGTGTAATAACTTAATAGTGAATTCATTGTGTGGAACAGCGGATTTCTGTGTCAAGGTAAGTTGCTTTGGTGCTATATTTATATATATATATATATATGATGGGACATTGTGTGCATATATATATTAGATCATGGCATGTGATACTTCCTGGAGTAAGTCCGAACGCCGAATAGGTCGTCGCGAGATAACACTGCGTGCCGTCGCGATATAAATGTGCGTTCTGAAATCTTGTCTCAGCTATCCTGTCTCTTTCGTACTGGCGCTAGTGCGAGTGAATGCTCTGGTGCTGGAAGTATGGAAGGATGCAAGGAGGCTGCATGAGACTGGGGAAATATAGAATATGGGGGATGTGAAAGCAAGTTATGAAAGTATGTGTTGGTAGGCCAAGCCAACGATGAAGTTCCATCCATGCCAAGGCTAACCCACTTGGGGAGGACAGAACTGGAAGATTTCCCTTGGAACATGTGGGGAACATGTATTCTCAAGAAGGCTTCTTGACTCTAAGGCAGAGTCTGATAAGAAGAGTTTGCTAGGGCGGGGGCAGGTGGTCCCACCAGCAAACAGGCTTGTGTACATAGTGGATATGATCATGTCCTATTCCTATATCCCGAGGGATGGGATATTGATCCAGCTTATGTTTCTTAATGTACATTGATGATGTTAGGACCGAGTCTAGGGACTCTTTACCTATGTTTAGTTCGATTAACTTAGAACTATAATAACAGCCTTGTATCACTACTGACGTTAGCGACGACTGGTAGATGATTAGGGAGAGGTGAGACCAAAGATCAGACTCGTCATTCTGATTTCTTGCTCTGTTTGACGGGCTGTTCTGTGAGGCCAGCTGACATTTGCAAACCCATGCTATACTACTCTCCAGATAGAGATAATGCTTTAGTTATATGCATAACTAAGTAGCATGACTGAGAGTTGAGTAGTTATTGGTAGGATGCATGTGGACTTATGTTTGGGCCAGTATACTCTCACCGGTCGCTCTTCCTTTTCAGGAGTTTGCCTGTTGAGGAACCAGTCAACTATAATGTTGTTGGCAGGAAACCACTTCGTGTGACAGAGCGAAGGGTTCAGTTCTTTACTTATCACGCCAGACTCAACCACATCAGGTACCCAATATTGATTCACCATGAGTGAAGGTTGCCTCAAGACATACAACCACCCTGAAGGTGCCCGTGTGAGAAGTGTTGGGTTGGTGATTGTTCTGATAAATAGACGACACTCTGTTTTGTGATGAACAGTTCAGCATGTTGAGTAATCATGCTCAACGACAGGGAACGCCGGTCCGTCTAGTGACGGGGGTTCTGCCTAAACGCAGAAGTAACTGATCTTCAGACACTTGAATGGTTCTTTGGACAGCTCGAGTGGCAGGTCTTGAGAAGAACTTCACCAGTTAGTGACGTGTGTCGAGGTAACCCGGTGGAAGGGACTATGGGATTATAGTCCAACCTGAATTGTTGCTGTGAAATAGATGTCTGATTCTATTAATGTACTGTTGCAGTATCAAGATTATCAACTGTGTTATCCAAGAACTCAGTAACATTTTAGTAGCCATATCTGATTCTACAAGCAGTGTGACTGTAGGAGACCATTGAATTGGTCTGTGACACTTTTCCATTCATGTTCCGGTGCTGTGATAAAGGGACCATTAAATTGGTCAATACCATAGCGGTTCTGCAGTAAGACTGTGTTCTGATTGATAGACCATTAGCTTGGTCAGTGTTTAGTTCATCGAAGTGACTAATACTTGGAGCAATTCCAGGCGGATTGTCTCCCAACTGGTATTGTTCGAGAAGTGTATTAACAGTGACTCCGTGGGAGTGATAGAGAGGCAGTTGGTCCAGTGAAGTGTGGTCCAGCAGTGACTCTAGTGTTGTGGATCTACGCTCTGGAGACAGAGTGGTCTCCAAGGTTCTAGTCATCTCACTGGAAGGAAGCCGGGTGAGTGGCGGACCGACTGGACGGGACATCTGCATCCAATCTACTTCTCAACTCGATGAAGATACCTACATCTCTGAGTCTATCTCTACTCTATCTTCTATTTGTGTAAATAGATTCTTCTATTAGGATGTTCATTTCAGTTCTATATTCTCAAGGGTAGAATAAACTTTATGTAAGTTGACTGGCTCTTTGTATAATGATTGAGTGTGGTCTCGGACGATGCCTCAGTGTTCATTGTTCCACAGGTGTAGGTAGTTAGTGGGGGTCTAGAATCTGGAGGGGCTTGTAGACGTAATTAACTAATATGAGATCAACCACAGAGGAAAAAGGTGTATCTGCTCATCCAACCCCTGGGGCTAGAATACACGGGAGTGCCAGAGACACCTAGGGTGTGGTTCACTCTCGCTACCCAAGGTGAACACGTCTCACTCCATACAGAGTGGGAGCCCGTCCGGGATTATTCCAAGATCTCTGTGTGTTGTAGACCTCTCACATAGTGATAGGGACTTAGTCTTTATCCTCTACTTCAGTCTACATAAGATTCTACTACTTCTACCTATCTCCTAACTGTCTGACAGACATTTGTGTTGTGGTGATTAGTTAGTACTATTGATTATTGATTCATTGTATTCCTTCACCCACACATATTTGAGTACCCACATATCATAGTCAACATGTCTACCCAAGAGTTAGACTTAGACAAAGTTCAGGAAACTGGACGTAAGTCTGGTCTAGAGGGAGATGCTTTGAAATCCTATGTGCAAGAGGTGGAAAGAAATTTTCGCCAAGAGGAAAGAGAGAGGAGGAGAGCAGAAAGAGAACTGGAAGCCAGTAAAGTGGCTCTGGAGGAAAAGAGGATAGCGGCTGATACTGAGATGAAACGGCTTGAGTTGGAAGCCGCGAAAGAAAAACGTGACCATGAGTATCGAATGAAGCTACTTGAGGCACAAGTGCCTGCTACAGGTGTAACTGAAGGAGCTATGGGAGGAGGTGTACCTCCTGGCTCAGAGTCAACCAGTAGACGTGACTACCAGGCTATGAAATGGCCTTTACAGCCGTTCGAACCCGAGAAGGAGCGGATAGACCAATACTTAGAGAAGTATGAAGCCATGGCTATTGCAATGGGACTAGACAAACAGAAATGGTGTTTAAAACTCTCCCAGGGACTCCGTGCCGAAGGTTATGAGGTGTATGCACGCTTGCCACCGGGTCTACAGAATGATTACCCGGCTCTGAAAGCGGCTCTCTTGAAGAGATTCGAGATCACAGCGCACTCATACCGAAGGAAGTTTCGGACTGCGAAGCGAGAACCTGGTGAACTGTTTTCATCATACAGGGTGAGATTGAACTCATACCTTCTTAAGTGGATGGCCTTGGCCGGATTTAAAGAGGAGTATGAAAGTTTGCGTGAGTTGATGGTTGTAGATCAGATGCGAATGCAAATGTCTAAACCCTTGCGAAACTTCTTAGGTGAGAATGGGGCTGAGAGATTGGATATAGTCACCAAGTTAGCCGAAAGATACGTTGAAGTCTATGGCGAGACTGGGGATACCAGTCCAACAGATCCGAGATCGAAAGATACGGATCAAGGTAAGTCAAAGAAGAAGTCAAAGAAGACCAATGGTTCTGATGAACCAAAGAAACAGGTGAACTCTTTAGAGAAGATCTCTAACGTCAACCAAGGTAAGAATAGCCCACCTAGTTCTCCAAAGAGGAAGTGGAGTGAACGATGGTGCAAATTCTGCAAGTCCAGCACTCACAATACGAGTGAGTGTAGGAGTAAGCCCAAGGACTTTCACTTTGCTTGTCTTGCAGAGGTTAGGGATAGACCTTGCAGGAAAGTGAAGACGGTTGATGGGAATGGAGAACCAGAGCGACCTCCAGTGGTTGAGGAAGTAGAAGTGAATGGGCAACAGGTGTTGTGCCTCTACGACACAGGATTGCAATTTTCATGTGTAATTGCATCCCACCTGACAGGCCCAGAGCAACTCACCGGGGAGATGACGGAGATACAGCCAGCCAGTAGGAGTGCTGTAGCGTTACGTTGCCCGATTGCCAATGTGGAGATTCGGAGCAAGTACGTTACTGGACGCATTCAGGCGGCAGTCGTACCGGATCCTCTCTATCCCCTAATTCTTGGCCGGAAGTACGTGTTTCTGGGTGAACCAGAACACCCTAGCATCCATAAGTCTAGGCAGGTCAGAGGTACAGAGGAAGAGGGTCTCGAAAAGGTAAGTCTCCGAAATACTCACCCGGATGAAATGAGTAATGCTCGGAGCAAGGATGCGACGGAGTGTCCTTGTTCAGAACGGTTGCCCAAAAATAAAAACCCGTTAACTCAGGGTAAGTTCAACTCTGATAACCAGTCACCGTTAATTCCGACTGGAACAGAGAGAAGGCAGAGGGATCGTAAGTTGGTTCCTGAGAGCTTCAGAGCTAATCTGCTGCGAACGGTACATGTCAGGTCCCCAACCGGACATCTGACTGTAGGGACAACCAGTAAATGTCTATCCCGGTATTATTGGTGGCCGGGAATGACAGGCGACGTGCGCAGGTATATTAGGTCTTGTCCTGAGTGCCGTAAATGCACACTTGAGAAACGGACGAAGACGAAGATATCCTTAGAGGTTGGAGACCGAGTTCTAGTACTCCTCCCAATCGAGGGGAACGAATTCGAAATCGGGTGGCAGGGCCCATTCCTAGTGGATAAAGTGGGGCTCCACAAGCACTATGGAGTGGAGATCCTGGGAAAGTCTGCTACTTTCCATTCCAGTCTCCTCATGCGCTATGAGGGGAAGCCCGATGATAAGTCTACCACCCCAAGGGCGCAGAGATTCGCTGAAAGAACGGTTCGGGGTTCAGGTCAGGTAGCGGAAAGCCTGTCACACCATAGGCAGTCCTATATGTATGTGCAGGTACCTTCTTCGGTTCAGCCCGGTGCTCGGGGGAACATGACCGGCCAAAGGAACACCCGCAGTGCTAACTACACTGAGAACCGTGGTCGGAAGAGGTGGGTTGTGTCGGAACGGACACAGACGCTTGGTCCCTCAATCCGACCGACTGCAATCCAGCTGGGTCCTCGAAAGGGGAAGCTGGAGTTGCAGAAGTCCAGTAAACTCTGGCAGGAACGATCGTTAAATCAGATCGAGACGGGAGCTCTGTTCCGCAAGACACTGCGAGATGCCCGATCGCAGTAGCGGAGTAGGCGTTGATCACCCGTGATACTGAATAGCTTGTCACCCCACCTAATGTGGTAAAAGTATTCTATACAATATTGACGGGTTAGACTTCCTCACCCGCCATCCGGTCTCTAAGAAGAAAGAACGAACGACATAGACAGCTTCTGCGTAGAAGTGGAACGACGGGGTCGATCCTCTTAAAGTGGGGGCCTATGTGACAAAACGCGATTATCTGTCTTGGGTCGTCAAGATTCCGCACTATTTTGGCGCGTCATCGGGGACTTTCCCAGCTAAGAATAGACTGAGGGAAGCCGATGAAGGACTTACGATCTAGAATATTCCCGAAACACCGAAATTCGAGTAACCCGTGATGTTGGGTATCGCTCTAAATTCTCGTGCAGAGAGATCTAGAAACTCTAGGCGGGGAATGACGGTTTTCCCGAGAAAGTATCTTTTCTCGAGAAGCACTCGCTTCTAGTGCGCATTGAGTTGGCACGAAGCGGGAATGTGGCTAAATCAGTCATTCACTTACTGTCGTTGCCACAGAATAGACGCAGGCCGAATGTGAGCCGTTTTGTGTGCGTCTCCCCTCAACCATTATTCGGCTGACTGTAAGATCAAGGAAGATGAGAAGCCCTTGAAACAGTTCGGAGCTGTCTGGAGGTCTGGTTGTCCAATACAGGTAGATAATTGTTTAATTCATTTAACTTTGTACGTGTGTTACACACGCCATTGTTCTAACCTCATTACCTATGCGGATGTCCTTGCATACTAATTAGCAAACCGATCGATAACGCAGTTGATGGCGAATCGTGTTTGTTTACCGTGTGCTCGCGAAACAGCTGTTAGAAACGCCGTATTGTGATGTAGGCGATTTGGGTTCCAAATGTGTGTACCATATTTTGACAATCGTTACATCTATTAGGTTGCTGTGTTAGAATAAAACCTAGTTACTTGTGCCGGATGGAAACCTAGATTAGTTCAGTCAGTTGCTGAAGCCCGAAGAACGGTTAGAAAACCAGGTAAGTTGGTAGGTGGAGTTTCAGACAAAATTGTGCTTAGTTACTAAGTAAAGAAAGAACTTAGTTCTGTGCCACCAGGAATGATGTAACTATGGTGTAATAACTTAATAGTGAATTCATTGTGTGGAACAGCGGATTTCTGTGTCAAGGTAAGTTGCTTTGGTGCTATATTTATATATATATATATATGATGGGACATTGTGTGCATATATATATTAGATCATGGCATGTGATACTTCCTGGAGTAAGTCCGAACGCCGAATAGGTCGTCGCGAGATAACACTGCGTGCCGTCGCGATATAAATGTGCGTTCTGAAATCTTGTCTCAGCTATCCTGTTTCTTTCGTACTGGCGCTAGTGCGAGTGAATGCTCTGGTGCTGGAAGTATGGAAGGATGCAAGGAGGCTGCATGAGACTGGGGAAATATAGAATATGGGGGATGTGAAAGCAAGTTATGAAAGTATGTGTTGGTAGGCCAAGCCAACGATGAAGTTCCATCCATGCCAAGGCTAACCCACTTGGGGAGGACAGAACTGGAAGATTTCCCTTGGAACATGTGGGGAACATGTATTCTCAAGAAGGCTTCTTGACTCTAAGGCAGAGTCTGATAAGAAGAGTTTGCTAGGGCGGGGGCAGGTGGTCCCACTAGCAAACAGGCTTGTGTACATAGTGGATATGATCATGTCCTATTCCTATATCCCGAGGGATGGGATATTGATCCAGCTTATGTTTCTTAATGTACATTGATGATGTTAGGACCGAGTCTAGGGACTCTTTACCTATGTTTAGTTCGATTAACTTAGAACTATAATAACAGCCTTGTATCACTACTGACGTTAGCGACGACTGGTAGATGATTAGGGAGAGGTGAGACCAAAGATCAGACTCGTCATTCTGATTTCTTGCTCTGTTTGACGGGCTGTTCTGTGAGGCCAGCTGACATTTGCAAACCCATGCTATACTACTCTCCAGATAGAGATAATGCTTTAGTTATATGCATAACTAAGTAGCATGACTGAGAGTTGAGTAGTTATTGGTAGGATGCATGTGGACTTATGTTTGGGCCAGTATACTCTCACCGGTCGCTCTTCCTTTTCAGGAGTTTGCCTGTTGAGGAACCAGTCAACTATAATGTTGTTGGCAGGAAACCACTTCGTGTGACAGAGCGAAGGGTTCAGTTCTTTACTTATCACGCCAGACTCAACCACATCAGGTACCCAATATTGATTCACCATGAGTGAAGGTTGCCTCAAGACATACAACCACCCTGAAGGTGCCCGTGTGAGAAGTGTTGGGTTGGTGATTGTTCTGATAAATAGACGACACTCTGTTTTGTGATGAACAGTTCAGCATGTTGAGTAATCATGCTCAACGACAGGGAACGCCGGTCCGTCTAGTGACGGGGGTTCTGCCTAAACGCAGAAGTAACTGATCTTCAGACACTTG
The DNA here is from genome assembly GCA_014155875.1 of Cepaea nemoralis. NCBI lineage: Eukaryota > Metazoa > Mollusca > Gastropoda > Stylommatophora > Helicidae > Cepaea > Cepaea nemoralis. Next base: position 569,262 of record JACEFZ010003594.1, read on the forward strand.
AATGGTTCTTTGGACAGCTCGAGTGGCAGGTCTTGAGAAGAACTTCACCAGTTAGTGACGTGTGTCGAGGTAACCCGGTGGAAGGGACTATGGGATTATAGTCCAACCTGAATTGTTGCTGTGAAATAGATGTCTGATTCTATTAATGTACTGTTGCAGTATCAAGATTATCAACTGTGTTATCCAAGAACTCAGTAACATTTTAGTAGCCATATCTGATTCTACAAGCAGTGTGACTGTAGGAGACCATTGAATTGGTCTGTGACACTTTTCCATTCATGTTCCGGTGCTGTGATAAAGGGACCATTAAATTGGTCAATACCATAGCGGTTCTGCAGTAAGACTGTGTTCTGATTGATAGACCATTAGCTTGGTCAGTGTTTAGTTCATCGAAGTGACTAATACTTGGAGCAATTCCAGGCGGATTGTCTCCCAACTGGTATTGTTCGAGAAGTGTATTAACAGTGACTCCGTGGGAGTGATAGAGAGGCAGTTGGTCCAGTGAAGTGTGGTCCAGCAGTGACTCTAGTGTTGTGGATCTACGCTCTGGAGACAGAGTGGTCTCCAAGGTTCTAGTCATCTCACTGGAAGGAAGCCGGGTGAGTGGCGGACCGACTGGACGGGACATCTGCATCCAATCTACTTCTCAACTCGATGAAGATACCTACATCTCTGAGTCTATCTCTACTCTATCTTCTATTTGTGTAAATAGATTCTTCTATTAGGATGTTCATTTCAGTTCTATATTCTCAAGGGTAGAATAAACTTTATGTAAGTTGACTGGCTCTTTGTATAATGATTGAGTGTGGTCTCGGACGATGCCTCAGTGTTCATTGTTCCACAGGTGTAGGTAGTTAGTGGGGGTCTAGAATCTGGAGGGGCTTGTAGACGTAATTAACTAATATGAGATCAACCACAGAGGAAAAAGGTGTATCTGCTCATCCAACCCCTGGGGCTAGAATACACGGGAGTGCCAGAGACACCTAGGGTGTGGTTCACTCTCGCTACCCAAGGTGAACTCTTCACAGTATCAATGATGTGTGCTGTGTTCTAGAGCAGGGCTTCTCACACTCACAGACATGGGGCATCCTGAGCTGTGCTGTTGGAGACACTAGTATCAATGATGTGTGCTATGTTCTAGAGCAGGGCTTCTCACACTCACAGACATGGTGGCATCCTGAGCTGTGCTGTTGGAGACACTAGTGTCAGTGATGTGTGCTGTGTTTCTAGAACAGGGCTTCTCACACTCACAGACATGGTGGCATCCTGAGCTGTGCTGTTGGAGACACTAGTGTCAGTGATGTGTGCTGTGTTTCTAGAACAGGGCTTCTCACACTCACAGACATGGTGGCATCCTGAGCTGTGCTGTTGGAGACACTAGTATCAATGATGTGTGCTATGTTCTAGAGCAGGGCTTCTCACACTCACAGACATGGTGGCATCCTGAGCTGTGCTGTTGGAGACACTAGTGTCAGTGATGTGTGCTATGTTCTAGAGCTTGGCTTCTCACACTCACAGACATGGTGGCATCCTGAGCTGTGCTGTTGGAGACACTAGTGTCAATGATGTGTGCTGTGTTTCTAGAGCAGGGCTTCTCACACTCACAGACATGGGGCATCCTGAGCTGTGCTGTTGGAGACACTAGTATCAATGATGTGTGCTATGTTCTAGAGCAGGGCTTCTCACACTCACAGACATGGTGGCACCCTGAGCTGTGCTGTTGGAGACACTAGTATCAATGATGTGTGCTATGTTCTAGAGCAGGGCTTCTCAGACTCACAGACATGGTGGCATCCTGAGCTGTGCTGTTGGAGATGCTAGTGTCAGTGATGTGTGCTGTGTTTCTAGAACAGGGCTTCTCACACTCAGACATGGTGGCATCTTGAGCTGTGCTGTTGGAGACACTAGTGTCAATGATGTGTGCTATGTTCTAGAGCAGGGCTTCTCACACTCACAGACATGGGGCATCCTGAGCTGTGCTGTTGGAGACACTAGTATCAATGATGTGTGCTGTGTTCTAGAGCAGGGCTTCTCACACTCACAGACATGGGGCACCCTGAGCTGTGCTGTTGGAGACACTAGTGTCAATGATGTGTGCTGTGTTTCTAGAGCAGGGCTTCTCACACTCACAGACATGGGGCATCCTGAGCTGTGCTGTTGGAGACACTAGTATCAGTGATGTGTGCTGTGTTCTAGAGCAGGGCTTCTCACACTCACAGACATGGGGCATCCTGAGCTGTGCTGTTGGAGACACTAGTGTCAGTGATGTGTGCTGTGTTTCTAGAGCAGGGCTTCTCACACTCACAGACATGGGGCATCCTGAGCTGTGCTGTTAGAGACACTAGTGTCAGTGATGTGTGCTATGTTCTAGAGCAGGGCTTCTCACACTCACAGACAAGGGGCACCCTGAGCTGTGCTGTTGGAGACACTAGTGTCAGTGATGTGTGCTGTGTTTCTAGAGCAGGGCTTCTCACACTCACAGACATGGTGGCACCCTGAGCTGTGCTGTTGGAGACACTAGTGTCAATGATGTGTGCTGTGTTTCTAGAGCAGGGCTTCTCACACTCACAGACATGGTGGCACCCTGAGCTGTGCTGTTGGAGACACTAGTATCAATTATGTGTGCTATGTTCTAGAGCAGGGCTTCTCACACTCACAGACATGGTGGCACCCTGAGCTGTGCTGTTGGAGACACTAGTGTCAATGATGTGTGCTATGTTCTAGAGCAGGGCTTCTCACACTCACAGACATGGTGGCACCCTGAGCTGTGCTGTTGGAGATGCTAGTGTCAGTGATGTGTGCTATGTTCTAGAGCAGGGCTTCTCACACTCACAGACATGGTGGCACCCTGAGCTGTGCTGTTGGAGACACTAGTGTCAATGATGTGTGCTATGTTCTAGAGCAGGGCTTCTCACACTCACAGACATGGTGGCACCCTGAGCTGTGCTGTTGGAGATGCTAGTGTCAGTGATGTGTGCTATGTTCTAGAGCAGGGCTTCTCACACTCACAGACATGGGGCATCCTGAGCTGTGCTGTTGGAGACACTAGTGTCAGTGATGTGTGCTATGTTCTAGAGCAGGGCTTCTCAATGTAGAACTTGCTTTTCCTGGGGAAAAGAGCGGGGGTGTCAGTGACACATCTGCAGAAGTGATTTAGTGATATCATTGTTACACACTGTTGTTGTGTAAGAGAGTGAAGGAGTTGTGCCTGCCAGTTTGAAAACTCCTGTTTGAGTGTATCTCTGATGTCTTCTCCAGGAGTTTTGTGCGTTTGCCCTGGTTGGTGTCCTGTCAGATTTTTACCTGCAGATATCATTTTTTGCCACCGTCTTGTCCCTGGATATCCGCAGAATGGAGGTAGGCACACACTTCTTGCTTTATCTTGTATGTTTTGAGCCAGTTTGTTTTTTGTTGAATCAGTATTACAACAATTATTCTGCTAATAACTTTAAGTGCCTTTATAATGAGAAATACATCTTAATTTTAGACCACTAATTTTAGACCATCCAGTGTCGTTTCTCTATGTCACCGTCTCAGTCTATCCAGTGTCATTTCTCTATGTCACCGTCTCAGTCCATCCAGTGTCATTTCTCTATGTCACTGTCTGTCCATCCAGTGTCATTTCTCTATGTCACTGTCTGTCCATCCAGTGTCATTTTTCTATGTCACCATCTCAGTCCATCCTGTGTCATTTCTCTATGTCACTGTCTGTCCATCCAGTGTCATTTCTCTATGTCACCGTCTCAGTCCATCCAGTGTCATTTCTCTATGTCACTGTCTGTCCATCCAGTGTCAGTTCTCTGTGTCACTGTCTGTCCATCCAGTGTCATTTCTCTATGTCAATATCTGTCCATCCAGTGTCAGTTCTCTGTGTCACTGTCTGTCCATCCAGTGTCAGTTATCTGTGTCACCATCTCAGTCCATTGAGTTTCATTTCTCTATGTCACCAAAATAAAGTCTGTTCATTCATTCATTCATCTCAGTCCATCCAGTGTCATTTCTCTGTCACCATCTCAGTCCATCCAGTGTCATTTCTCTATGTCACTGTCTCATCATTCCAGTGTCATTTTTCTATGTCACCATCTCAGTCCATCTAGTGTCATTTATCTATGACACTGTCTCAGTCCATCCAGTGTCATTTCTCTATGTTACCATCTTAGTCCATCCAGTGTCATTTCTCTGTCACCATCTCAATCCATCCAGTGTCATTTCTCTATGTCACCATCTCAGTCCATCCAGTGTCATTTTTCTTTGTCACCATCTCAGTCCATCCAGTGTCATTTTTCTACATCACCATCTCAGTCCATCCAGTGTCATTTCTCTACGTCACCATCTCAGTCCATCCAGTGTCATTTCTCTATATCACCATCTCAGTCCATTCAGTGTCATTTCTCTGTCACCATCTCAATCCATCCAGTGTCATTTCTCTATGTCACCATCTCAATCCATCCAGTGTCATTTCTCTACGTCACCATCTCAGTCCATCCAGTGTCATTTCTCTACATCACCATCTCAGGCCATCCAGTGTCATGTCTCTATGTCACCATTTCAGTCCATCGAGTGTCATTTCTCTATGTCACCTTCTCAGTCCATCCAGTGTCATTTCTCTACATCACCATCTCAGTCCATCCAGTGTCATTTCTCTATGTCACCATCTCAGTCCATCCAGTGTCATTTCTTTATGTCACTGTCTCAATCCATCCAATGTCATTTCTCTATGTCACCATCTCAATACATCCAGTGTCATTTTTCTATGTCACTGTCTGTCCATCCAGGTTCATTTCTCTCTGTCACCATCTCAGTCCATCCAGTGTCATTTATCTATGACACTGTCTCAGTCCATCCAGTGTAATTTCTCTATGTCACAGTCCATCCAGTGTCATTTCTCTATGTTACCATCTTAGTCCATCCAGTGTCATTTTTCTGTATTCCCCTCAGCCCATCCAGTGTCATTTTTCTGTGTCATCACCTCAGTCCACCCAGAGTCATTTCTTTATGTCACTGTCTTATTCCATCCAGTGTCATTTCTCTGTTTCACCATCTCAGTCCATACAGTATCATTTCTCTTTGTCATTACCTCAGTCAATCCAGTTTCATTTCTCTATGTCATCACCTCGGTCCAGCCAGGGTCATTTCTCTGTTTCACCATCTCAGTCCATCCAGTGTCATGTCTCCGTCTCAGTCCATCCGGTGTCATTTCTCTATGTCTCTGTGTCAGTCCATCCAGTGTCATTTCTCTCTGTCACCATCTCCATCCATCCGGTGTCATTTCTCTATGTCTCCGTGTCAGTCCATCCTGTGTCATTTCTCTATGTCACCTTCTCACTCCATCCAATGTCATTTCTCTATGTCTCTGTGTCAGTCCATCCAGTGTCATATTTTTTATGTCACCTTCTCACTCCATCCAATGTCATTTCTCTATGTCACAATCTCAGTCCATCCATCCATCCATCATGTGCCATGCCGGTAAGCGTGGGCGGTCATGTTCTGCCATCTCACTCGATCACCAGAGTCGTGGATCAGCTCTGTGTTTCTGTCTCGACCATGCCACAAGGCCATGCCATCCAGGTACTTGCTTCTAGGTCTTCCCCTTGGTCTGTTCCCCTCGATCTTACCAGTTGTCACCAAGTTCTCCAAATAATTTGTTCTCATAATATGCCCAAAAAATTGTGACTGTCTACATCTAATGTCTCTAATCAGTTTACGATCTTCATTTGTTTCTTGAAGGACTTTTTCATTGGTCTTTCTGGCTGTCCATGGTATTCCTTGCATTTTCCTCAGAAACCACATCTCTACAGCCATCAGATGTTTTTCAGTCAATCAGATGTTTCTCAGTCCACCCAGTTTCATATTCTATGTCGCAGTCTCAGTCCATCCAGTTTCATTTCTCTGTCACCATCTCCATCCATCCAGTGTCATTTCTCTATGTCACCATCTCAGTCCATCCAGTTTCATTTCTCTATATCACTGTCTCAGCCATTCCAGTGTCATTTCTCTATGTCACAATCTCAGTCCTTCCAGTGTCATTTCTCTATGTCACCATCTCAGTCCATCCAGTGTCATTTCTCTATGTCACAATCTCAGTCCATCCAGTTTCATTTCTCTATGTCACAATCTCAGTTCATCCAGTGTCATTTCTCTGTTTCACCATCTCAGTCCATCCAGTGTCATTTCTCTGTTTCACCATCTCAGTCCATCCAGTGTCATTTCTCTGTTTCACCGTCTCAGTCCATCCAGTGTCATTTCTCTGTTTCACTGTCTCAGTCCATCCAGTGTCATTTCTCTGTTTCACCGTCTCAGTCCATCCAGTGTCATTTCTCTGTTTCACCGTCTCAGTCCATCCAGTGTCATTTCTCTGTTTCACCGTCTCAGTCCATCCAGTTTCATTTCTCTGTTTCACTGTCTCAGTCCATCCAGTGTCATTTCTCTGTTTCACCGTCTCAGTCCATCCAGTGTCATTTCTCTGTTTCACCATCTCAGTCCATCCAGCGTAATTTCTCTGTGTCAAAATCTCAGTCCATCCAGTGTCATTTCTCTGTTTCACTGTCTCAGTCCATCCAGTGTAATTTCTCTGTTTCACCGTCTCAGTCCATCCAGCGTAATTTCTCTGTGTCACAATCTGTCCATCCACTGGATCATCAAATCTGTTTGTGCCTCACTGCGACTCTCCGCTGGATGGAGAATACGACACACACACACATCGTGATTGTAACTGACTCAGAAAGCATGCTGACGAGGGTGAGGAGGGGCAGGCTTCATGCGGAGTGGCTTGCTTCGCTTCGGAGGTCACGGGTGACAAGCATCACATGGATCTTTTCTCCGGGGCATGCCGGTGTGCTGGGAAATGAACAGGCGGACAGATTGGCTGGCTCTGCAGAACTTGGTGGAGTGTTGATACATGACAAGGCAGACGTGGTTGCGACCTTGTGGGAGCACGTACACACCTCGGAGGAGCAAATGGATTACCATGTTCTGGCAAGAATGAGACAGCGAGGAGTGATGAGGGGATATGGCAGACGCTCAACGCTCAGAGGAAAGGCGAGACGGACATATAATCAGATTGCTACTGGTACTATTAGTGTTGGAACTCTTCGCTGGCTGCTGAGGATGGGGACGGAGCGCTTATGGGAATGCCCCAAATGCTGTGATGTCGATTCCTAAATCAATCAATCAATCTGTTTGTGCCTTATTCACTGCTGCTTGTTGTTGATGCGTTGTATAGTTGTCTAATATTTATGTATGTTCATTTGACAATGATTCTTTTTCCCTTTGTGAATGTAACATGCACAATAATGAATGAAAAATTAGTGATTGGAAGGGCCAAATGTAAGATAGGCCTGTGTGCCTAATTTGTGTCCCTTTGAAAATAAAGTCCGTTCGTTCGTTCGTTTGTAGACTAAGTGTCATGTGCGCCAGTGTTTGCCAATCACTGATTGTCATGTCTACCAATGTTTGCTAATCACTGACATTCATGTCTGCCAATCAATAATTGTCATGTCTGCCAATGTTTGCTAATCACTGACTTTCATGTCTCCAATGTTTGCTAATCACTGACTTTCATGTCTGCCAATGTTTGCTAATCACTGACTGTCATGTCTGCCAATGTTTTCTAATCACTGACTTTCATGTCTGCCAATCACTAATTGTCATGTCTGCCAATGTTTGTCAGTCACTGACTGTCATGTCTGCCAATGTTTGCCAATCACTGACTGTCATGTCTGCCAATCACTAATTGTCATGCCTGCCAATGTTTGTCAGTCACTAATTGTCATGTCTACCAATGTTTGCCAATCACCGACTGTCATGTCTGCCAATCACTAATTGTCATGTCTACCAATGTTTGCCAATCACTGACTTTCATGTCTGCCAATCACTAATTGTCATGTCTGCCAATGTTTGTCAGTCACTAATTGTCATGTCTACCAATGTTTGCCAATCACTGACTGTCATGTCTGCCAATCACTAATTGTCATGTCTGCCAATGTTTGTCAGTCACTAATTGTCATGTCTACCAATGTTTGCCAATCACTGACTGTCATGTCTGCCAATCACTAATTGTCATGTCTGCCAATGGTTTGTCAGTCACTAATTGTCATGTCTACCAATGTTTGCCAATCACCGACTGTCATGTCTGCCAATCACTAATTGTCATGTCTGCCAATGTTTGTCAGTCACTAATTGTCATGTCTACCAATGTTTGCCAATCACCGACTGTCATGTCTGCCAATCACTAATTGTCATGTCTGCCAATGTTTGTCAGTCACTAATTGTCATGTCTACCAATGTTTGCCAATCACCGACTGTCATGTCTGCCAATCACTAATTGTCATGTCTGATAATGTTGTCAGTCACTAATTGTCATGTCTACCAATGTTTGCCAATCACCGACTGTCATGTCTGCCAATCACTAATTGTCATGTCTGCCAATGTTTGTCAGTCACTAATTGTCATGTCTACCAATGTTTGCCAATCACCGACTGTCATGTCTGCCAATCACTAATTGTCATGTCTGATAATGTTTGTCAGTCACTAATTGTCATGTCTACCAATGTTTGCCAATCACCGACTGTCATGTCTGCCAATCACTAATTGTCATGTCTGCCAATGTTTGTCAGTCACTAATTGTCAAGTCTACCAATGTTTGCCAATCACCGACTGTCATGTCTGCCAATCACTAATTGTCATGTCTGCCAATGTTTGTCAGTCACTAATTGTCATGTCTACCAATGTTTGCCAATCACCGACTGTCATGTCTGCCAATCACTAATTGTCATGTCTGCCAATGTTTGTCAGTCACTAATTGTCATGTCTACCAATGTTTGCCAATCACCGACTGTCATGTCTGCCAATCACTAATTGTCATGTCTGCCAATGTTTGTCAGTCACTAATTGTCATGTCTACCAATGTTTGCCAATCACCGACTGTCATGTCTGCCAATCACTAATTGTCATGTCTGCCAATGTTTGTCAGTCACTAATTGTCATGTCTACCAATGTTTGCCAATCACCGACTGTCATGTCTGCCAATCACTAATTGTCATGTCTGATAATGTTTGTCAGTCACTAATTGTCATGTCTACCAATGTTTGCCAATCACCGACTGTCATGTCTGCCAATCACTAATTGTCATGTCTGCCAATGTTTGTCAGTCACTAATTGTCATGTCTACCAATGTTTGCCAATCACCGACTGTCATGTCTGCCAATCACTAATTGTCATGTCTGCCAATGTTTGTCAGTCACTAATTGTCATGTCTACCAATGTTTGCCAATCACCGACTGTCATGTCTGCCAATCACTAATTGTCATGTCTGCCAATGTTTGTCAGTCACTAATTGTCATGTCTACCAATGTTTGCCAATCACCGACTGTCATGTCTGCCAATCACTAATTGTCATGTCTGCCAATGTTTGTCAGTCACTAATTGTCATGTCTACCAATGTTTGCCAATCACCGACTGTCATGTCTGCCAATCACTAATTGTCATGTCTGCCAATGTTTGTCAATCACTAATTGTCATGTCTACCAATGTTTGCCAATCACCGACTGTCATGTCTGCCAATCACTAATTGTCATGTCTGATAATGTTTGTCAATCACTAATTGTCATGTCTACCATTGTTTGCCAATCACTAATTGTCATGTCTGCCAATCACTAATTGTCATGTCTGCCAATGTTTGCCAATCACCGACTGTCATGTCTGCCAATCACTAATTGTCATGTCTACCAATGTTTGCCAATCACCGACTGTCATGTCTGCCAATCACTAATTGTCATGTCTGCCAATGTTTGCCAATCACCGACTGTCATGTCTGCCAATCACTAATTGTCATGTCTACCAATGTTTGCCAATCACCGACTGTCATGTCTGCCAATCACTAATTGTCATGTCTACCAATGTTTGCCAATCACCGACTGTCATGTCTGCCAATCACTAATTGTCATGTCTGCCAATGTTTGCCAATCACCGACTGTCATGTCTGCCAATCACTAATTGTCATGTCTGCCAATCACCGACTGTCATGTCTGCCAATCACTAATTGTCATGTCTGCCAATGTTTGCCAATCACCGACTGTCATGTCTGCCAATCACTAATTGTCATGTCTGCCAATCACCGACTGTCATGTCTGCCAATCACTAATTGTCATGTCTGATAATGTTGGCCCACAGCTGTCAGACTTACACCGCCAGAGTGTGCAGCAGGCCGTCCAGGACGACATGTCCATTACCTATCTCAACATCCAGCCTCTCATTCAGTGTCCTGTTGCCCAGCAGAGCTCCAGAATTCCAGCCTGTGTGTATTCCTCTTCTATACCTGCTGCTGCAGACCCTTCATCTCATGTAGTGAGCCCAGGCCAGGCAGAGCAGAGATCCTCCCCTCCTTCACCGGGGAGACCTAGCCGTAGTCTGTCAGGCCACCATCAACAGACAGACAGGCCGCGGTATGAAATGCCACGTCGAGTCAAGTTCTTCTACTTCCTGGCCAGGTTCCGCATTGTTCAGAAGTTGATTATGGTAAGTCCTTGCCACAACAGTTATTCTTATTACTGTGAGTCTCATGTTTTATATACCATCATCACTGATTATTATTCAATGTCTGATTCTCTTATTTTATATCAGCATCACTGACAGTCATTCTTTGTCCATGTCTCATGTTTTATATCAGCACCCCTGACAGTCATTCCTTGTCCAAGTCTCATGTTTTATATCAGCACCCCTGACAGTCATTCCTTGTCCAAGTCTCATGTTTTATATCAGCATCACTGACAGTCATTCTTTGTCCAAGTCTCATGTTTTATATCAGCACCCCTGACAGTCATTCTTTGTTTAAGTCTCATGTTTTATACCAGCATAAGTGACAGTCATTCCTTGTCCAATTCTCATGTTTTATATCGGCATCACTGACAGTCATTATTTGTCTAAGTCTCATAGTTAGTTAGTTAGTTAGTCGACAGATCATCCTCATTGCACATCGAACCATTCAGTCCATAAGTGCTCGGATCCCCTCCTCAGCAAATCCCGCAACGTGTAGCGGCTAACGACGCCAGTTCTGTGTTGGTTTATCAATCTTCTTTGGCTTCCTGCGTAGTGTTCTTGTTTGGCCACCCCTCTTTAAATTTGTTGCTCTCGCAGTCTGGCCATTGTTGTAGATTCACAGTCATCACTTGGTTCTCGCAAAAGTCTTACTTCTCGTAGAGCATTCAGAATGTCGGCCTGGTCCATGGCGCATCCGCCCTCCACAGTAGCCTCACCTGCGAGCTTGTCAGCCCGCTCATTTCCTTGTACTCCCGCATGCCCTGGCACGAAGATGAAACTAATCTTTGCCAGCCGAGACCGCTCCAGAGGCAGCAACCATTCTCTTCGGATCAACCCCTCCTCTATCCTCTTGATCATGTTCATTGAGTCGCTAAGGAAAACAAGCCCTAGTGAATGTCTGTGTCTCGAGCCATGTTATTGCTTTACTTACTGCCATGACTTCCATGGACAGGCTACTTGTGGTTTCAGTGAAAGCACCAGAGTCCTCCTTCACAATTCTCCCTCCGGTCCGAGCTGTAAAGGCCCATGAGCTTCTCACATGTCGGACGACCGACCCATCTGTGTAGATGACCGCGTCACCATCTAGCAAATTCTCGAAAATCAACGCTTGTACTTCAGCCTCAACAGCAGCCGGATTTTCTTGTCTGCATTTTCTATCTAGTTGGATGCAAACTGAAAAGGATGTGCAGAAGTCTGTTGGCACTTGCACCCACTCCTCGCCAGGTTCTAAGTCCTCAAGTGAACACACCTGTTGAAGAATGTCTTCGGCTTGACCCATCCACGACCGTCCTCTTTTTAACCTGCTGCCCTTCACCTTCCTAATTTCACTATGCAGTGGATGTTGTGTGTTTGCGTTAATTCTGAGGTAGGCGCGTGCCCTACAAACTTGTATTCTCTCTTCAATGGTTGGAAAATCAAGAAGGTAGCGCATCGCCCTGCATGCTGTATCTCTTGTACATCCAAGAATAATGCGCATAGCTTCATTCTGTATCCTTTCCATCCTTTCTATCTGCTTATGGCTGACAGTCAGGATTGCCATTGCATACTCCAAAACAGACATGACCAGCCCCTTGACCAGACATTTGTTGTCTAAGTCTCATGTTTTATATCACAGTCACTGACTTCTCTGTGGGTAAACAAAGTGCCCAGTGTCTTTGAGTAGATTTCCCAGAATGTTGATGTGACTGTTGCCAGAATGATGTGGCTGTTGCCAGAATGATGCGACTGTTGCCACATCACACACTGGTTGTGTTAAAAATCCTCCACATACATTTGTTGAGTTAACTGTCTCAATATACACATTTGTTGAGTTAACTGTCTCAATATACACATTTGTTGAGTTAACTGTCTCAATATACACATTTGTTGAGTTAACTGTCTCAATATACACATTTGTTGAGTTAACTGTCTCAATATACACATTTGTTGAGTTAACTGTCTCAATATACACATTTGTTGAGTTAACTGTCTCAATATACACATTTGTTGAGTTAACTGTCTCAATATACACATTTGTTGTGTTAACTGTCTCAATATACACATTTGTTGAGTTAACTGTCTCAATATACACATTTGTTGAGTTAACTGTCTCAATATACACATTTGTTAACTGTCTCAATATACACATTTGTTGAGTTAACTGTCTCAATATACACATTTGTTGAGTTAACTGTCTCAATATACACATTTGTTGAGTTAACTGTCTCAATATACACATTTGTTAACTGTCTCCATATACACATTTGTTGAGTTAACTGTCTCAATATACACATTTGTTGTGTTAACTGTCTCAATATACACATTTGTTAACTGTCTCAATATACACATTTGTTGAGTTAACTGTCTCAATATACACATTTGTTGAGTTAACTGTCTCCATATACACATTTGTTGAGTTAACTGTCTCAATATACACATTTGTTGAGTTAACTGTCTCAATATACACATTTGTTGTGTTAACTGTCTCAATATACACATTTGTTGTGTTAACTGTCTCAATATACACATTTGTTGTGTTAACTGTCTCAATATACACATTTGTTGTGTTAACTGTCTCAATATACACATTTGTTAACTGTCTCAATATACACATTTGTTGAGTTAACTGTCTCAATATACACATTTGTTGTGTTAACTGTCTCAATATACACATTTGTTAACTGTCTCAATATACACATTTGTTGTGTTAACTGTCTCAATATACACATTTGTTGTGTTAACTGTCTCAATATACACATTTGTTAACTGTCTCAATATACACATTTGTTGTGTTAACTGTCTCAATATACACATTTGTTGAGTTAACTGTCTCAATATACACATTTGTTGTGTTAACTGTCTCAATATACACATTTGTTGTGTTAACTGTCTCAATATACACATTTGTTGAGTTAACTGTCTCAATATACACATTTGATGTGTTAACTGTCTCAATATACACATTTGTTGTGTTAACTGTCTCAATATACACATTTGTTAACTGTCTCAATATACACATTTGTTGAGTTAACTGTCTCAATATACACATTTGTTGAGTTAACTGTCTCCATATACACATTTGTTGAGTTAACTGTCTCAATATACACATTTGTTGAGTTAACTGTCTCAATATACACATTTGTTGTGTTAACTGTCTCAATATACACATTTGTTGTGTTAACTGTCTCAATATACACATTTGTTAACTGTCTCATATACACATTTGTTGAGTTAACTGTCTCAATATACACATTTGTATGTGTTAACTGTCTCACTATACACATTTGTTAACTGTCTCAATATACACATTTGTTGTGTTAACTGTCTCAATATACACATTTGTTGTGTTAACTGTCTCAATATACACATTTGTTAACTGTCTCAATATACACATTTGTTGTGTTAACTGTCTCAATATACACCATTTGTTGAGTTAACTGTCTCAATATACACATTTGTTGAGTTAACGGTCTCAATATACACATTTGTTGTGTTAACTGTCTCAATATACACATTTGTTAACTGTCTCCATATACACATTTGTTAAACTGTCTCAATATACACATTTGTTGTGTTAACTGTCTCAATATACACATTGTTGTGTTAACTGTCTCAATATACACATTTGTTTAACTGTCTCAATATACACATTTGTTGAGTTAACTGTCTCAATATACACATTTGTTAACTGTCTCAATATACCCATTTGTTGTGTTAACTGTCTCAATATACACATTGTTGGAGTTAACTGTCTCAATACACATTTGTTGGTTAACGTCTCAATATACACATTTGTTGTGTTAACTGTCTCAATATACACATTTGTTGTGTGTTAACTGTCTCAATATACACATTTGTTGAGTTAACTGTCTCAATATACACATTTGTTAACTGTCTCAATATACACATTTGTTGAGTTTAACTGTCTCAATATACACATTTGTTGTGTTAACGTCTCAATATACACATTGTTAACTGTCTCAATATACACATTTGTTGTGTTAACTGTCTCAATATACACATTTGTTGTGTTAACTGTCTCAATATACACATTTGTTAACTGTCTCAATATACACATTTGTTGTGTTAACTGTCTCAATATACACATTTGTTAACTGTCTCCATATACACATTTGTTGAGTTAACTGTCTCAATATACACATTTGTTGTGTTAACTGTCTCAATATACACATTTGTTAACTGTCTCAATATACACATTTGTTGAGTTAACTGTCTCAATATACACATTTGTTGAGTTAACTGTCTCCATATACACATTTGTTGAGTTAACTGTCTCAATATACACATTTGTTGAGTTAACTGTCTCAATATACACATTTGTTGTGTTAACTGTCTCAATATACACATTTGTTGTGTTAACTGTCTCAATATACACATTTGTTGTGTTAACTGTCTCAATATACACATTTGTTGTGTTAACTGTCTCAATATACACATTTGTTAACTGTCTCAATATACACATTTGTTGAGTTAACTGTCTCAATATACACATTTGTTGAGTTAACTGTCTCAATATACACATTTGTTGAGTTAACTGTCTCCATATACACATTTGTTAACTGTCTCCATATACACATTTGTTGAGTTAACTGTCTCCATATACACATTTGTTGAGTTAACTGTCTCAATATACACATTTGTTGAGTTAACTGTCTCAATATACACATTTGGTGAGTTAACTGTCTCAATATACACATTTGTTGAGTTAACTGTCTCCATATACACATTTGTTGAGTTAACTGTCTCCATATACACATTTGTTAACTGTCTCCATATACACATTTGTTGAGTTAACTGTCTCAATATACACATTTGTTGTGTTAACTGTCTCAATATACACATTTGTTAACTGTCTCAATATACACATTTGTTGTGTTAACTGTCTCAATATACACATTTGTTGAGTTAACTGTCTCAATATACACATTTGTTGAGTTAACTGTCTCAATATACACATTTGTTGAGTTAACTGTCTCCATATACACATTTGTTGAGTTAACTGTCTCCATATACACATTTGTTGAGTTAACTGTCTCCATATACACATTTGTTGTGTTAACTGTCTCAATATACACATTTGTTGAGTTAACTGTCTCAATATACACATTTGTTAACTGTCTCAATATACACATTTGTTGAGTTAACTGTCTCAATATACACATTTGTTGAGTTAACTGTCTCAATATACACATTTGTTGTGTTAACTGTCTCAATATACACATTTGTTGAGTTAACTGTCTCAATATACACATTTGTTGAGTTAACTGTCTCAATATACACATTTGTTAACTGTCTCAATATACACATTTGTTGAGTTAACTGTCTCAATATACACATTTGTTAACTGTCTCAATATACACATTTGTTAACTGTCTCAATATACACATTTGTTGTGTTAACTGTCTCAATATACACATTTGTTGAGTTAACTGTCTCAATATACACATTTGTTGTGTTAACTGTCTCAATATACACATTTGTTGTGTTAACTGTCTCCATATACACATTTGTTAACTGTCTCAATATACACATTTGTTGTGTTAACTGTCTCAATATACACATTTGTTAACTGTCTCAATATACACATTTGTTGAGTTAACTGTCTCAATATACACATTTGTTGTGTTAACTGTCTCCATATACACATTTGTTAACTGTCTCAATATACACATTTGTTGTGTTAACTGTCTCAATATACACATTTGTTGAGTTAACTGTCTCAATATACACATTTGTTGAGTTAACTGTCTCCATATACACATTTGTTAACTGTCTCAATATACACATTTGTTGAGTTAACTGTCTCCATATACACATTTGTTGAGTTAACTGTCTCAATATACACATTTGTTGTGTTAACTGTCTCAATATACACATTTGTTGTGTTAACTGTCTCAATATACACATTTGTTGTGTTAACTGTCTCAATATACACATTTGTTGAGTTAACTGTCTCCATATACACATTTGTTGTGTTAACTGTCTCAATATACACATTTGTTGTGTTAACTGTCTCAATATACACATTTGTTGAGTTAACTGTCTCCATATACACATTTGTTGAGTTAACTGTCTCAATATACACATTTGTTGAGTTAACTGTCTCAATATACACATTTGTTGAGTTAACTGTCTCCATATACACATTTGTTGTGTTAACTGTCTCCATATACACATTTGTTGAGTTAACTGTCTCCATATACACATTTGTTGTGTTAACTGTCTCCATATACACATTTGTTGAGTTAACTGTCTCCATATACACATTTGTTGAGTTAACTGTCTCCATATACACATTTGTTGAGTTAACTGTCTCCATATACACATTTGTTGTGTTAACTGTCTCAATATACACATTTGTTGTGTTAACTGTCTCCATATACACATTTGTTGAGTTAACTGTCTCCATATACACATTTGTTGAGTTAACTGTCTCCATATACACATTTGTTAACTGTCTCCATATACACATTTGTTGTGTTAACTGTCTCCATATACACATTTGTTAACTGTCTCCATATACACATTTGTTGTGTTAACTGTCTCCATATACACATTTGTTGAGTTAACTGTCTCCATATACACATTTGTTGAGTTAACTGTCTCCATATACACATTTGTTGTGTTAACTGTCTCCATATACACATTTGTTGTGTTAACTGTCTCCATATACACATTTGTTGTGTTAACTGTCTCCATATACACATTTGTTGAGTTAACTGTCTCCATATACACATTTGTTGAGTTAACTGTCTCAATATACACATTTGTTGTGTTAACTGTCTCAATATACACATTTGTTGAGTTAACTGTCTCCATATACACATTTGTTGTGTTAACTGTCTCAATATACACATTTGTTGAGTTAACTGTCTCAATATACACATTTGTTGAGTTAACTGTCTCCATATACACATTTGTTGAGTTAACTGTCTCCATATACACATTTGTTGAGTTAACTGTCTCAATATACACATTTGTTGTGTTAACTGTCTCAATATACACATTTGTTGTGTTAACTGTCTCCATATACACATTTGTTAACTGTCTCAATATACACATTTGTTGTGTTAACTGTCTCAATATACACATTTGTTGAGTTAACTGTCTCAATATACACATTTGTTGTGTTAACTGTCTCCATATACACATTTGTTGAGTTAACTGTCTCAATATACACATTTGTTGAGTTAACTGTCTCCATATACACATTTGTTAACTGTCTCCATATACACATTTGTTGAGTTAACTGTCTCAATATACACATTTGTTGAGTTAACTGTCTCAATATACACATTTGTTGAGTTAACTGTCTCAATATACACATTTGTTGTGTTAACTGTCTCAATATACACATTTGTTGTGTTAACTGTCTCAATATACACATTTGTTGTGTTAACTGTCTCCATATACACATTTGTTGAGTTAACTGTCTCAATATACACATTTGTTGAGTTAACTGTCTCAATATACACATTTGTTGTGTTAACTGTCTCAATATACACATTTGTTGTGTTAACTGTCTCAATATACACATTTGTTGAGTTAACTGTCTCAATATACACATTTGTTGTGTTAACTGTCTCAATATACACATTTGTTAACTGTCTCCATATACACATTTGTTAACTGTCTCAATATACACATTTGTTGTGTTAACTGTCTCAATATACACATTTGTTGAGTTAACTGTCTCAATATACACATTTGTTGAGTTAACTGTCTCAATATACACATTTGTTGTGTTAACTGTCTCCATATACACATTTGTTGAGTTAACTGTCTCAATATACACATTTGTTGAGTTAACTGTCTCAATATACACATTTGTTGTGTTAACTGTCTCAATATACACATTTGTTGTGTTAACTGTCTCAATATACACATTTGTTGAGTTAACTGTCTCCATATACACATTTGTTGTGTTAACTGTCTCAATATACACATTTGTTGTGTTAACTGTCTCAATATACACATTTGTTGAGTTAACTGTCTCCATATACACATTTGTTGAGTTAACTGTCTCAATATACACATTTGTTGAGTTAACTGTCTCAATATACACATTTGTTGAGTTAACTGTCTCCATATACACATTTGTTGTATTAACTGTCTCAATATACACATTTGTTGAGTTAACTGTCTCCATATACACATTTGTTGAGTTAACTGTCTCCATATACACATTTGTTGTATTAACTGTCTCAATATACACATTTGTTGAGTTAACTGTCTCCATATACACATTTGTTGTATTAACTGTCTCAATATACACATTTGTTGTGTTAACTGTCTCCATATACACATTTGTTGAGTTAACTGTCTCCATATACACATTTGTTGAGTTAACTGTCTCCATATACACATTTGTTGAGTTAACTGTCTCCATATACACATTTGTTGTGTTAACTGTCTCAATATACACATTTGTTGTGTTAACTGTCTCCATATACACATTTGTTGAGTTAACTGTCTCCATATACACATTTGTTGAGTTAACTGTCTCCATATACACATTTGTTAACTGTCTCCATATACACATTTGTTGTGTTAACTGTCTCCATATACACATTTGTTAACTGTCTCCATATACACATTTGTTGTGTTAACTGTCTCCATATACACATTTGTTGAGTTAACTGTCTCCATATACACATTTGTTGAGTTAACTGTCTCCATATACACATTTGTTGTGTTAACTGTCTCCATATACACATTTGTTGTGTTAACTGTCTCCATATACACATTTGTTGTGTTAACTGTCTCCATATACACATTTGTTGAGTTAACTGTCTCCATATACGCATTTGTTGAGTTAACTGTCTCAATATACACATTTGTTGTGTTAACTGTCTCAATATACACATTTGTTGAGTTAACTGTCTCCATATACACATTTGTTGTGTTAACTGTCTCAATATACACATTTGTTGAGTTAACTGTCTCCATATACACATTTGTTGAGTTAACTGTCTCCATATACACATTTGTTGAGTTAACTGTCTCCATATACACATTTGTTGAGTTAACTGTCTCAATATTCACATTTGTTGTGTTAACTGTCTCAATATACACATTTGTTGTGTTAACTGTCTCCATATACACATTTGTTAACTGTCTCAATATACACATTTGTTGTGTTAACTGTCTCAATATACACATTTGTTGAGTTAACTGCCTCAATATACACATTTGTTGTGTTAACTGTCTCCATATACACATTTGTTGAGTTAACTGTCTCAATATACACATTTGTTGAGTTAACTGTCTCCATATACACATTTGTTAACTGTCTCCATATACACATTTGTTGAGTTAACTGTCTCAATATACACATTTGTTGAGTTAACTGTCTCAATATACACATTTGTTGAGTTAACTGTCTCAATATACACATTTGTTGTGTTAACTGTCTCAATATACACATTTGTTGTGTTAACTGTCTCAATATACACATTTGTTGTGTTAACTGTCTCCATATACACATTTGTTGAGTTAACTGTCTCAATATACACATTTGTTGAGTTAACTGTCTCAATATACACATTGTTGTGTTAACTGTCTCAATATACACATTTGTTGTGTTAACTGTCTCAATATACACATTTGTGAGTTAACTGTCTCAATATACACATTTGTTGTGTTAACTGTCTCAATATACACATTTGTTAACTGTCTCCATATACACATTTGTTAACTGTCTCAATATACACATTTGTTGTGTTAACTGTCTCAATATACACATTTGTTGAGTTAACTGTCTCAATATACACATTTGTTGAGTTAAATGTCTCAATATACACATTTGTTGTGTTAACTGTCTCCATATATACATTTGTTGAGTTAACTGTCTCAATATACACATTTGTTGAGTTAACTGTCTCAATATACACATTTGTTGTGTTAACTGTCTCAATATACACATTTGTTGTGTTAACTGTCTCAATATACACATTTGTGTGAGTTGAACTGTCTCCATATACACATTTGTTGTGTTAACTGTCTCAATATACACATTTGTTGAGTTAACTGTCTCAATATACACATTTGTTAACTGTCTCAATATACACATTTGTTGTGTTAACTGTCTCAATATACACATTTGTTGAGTTAACTGTCTCAATATACACATTTGTTGTGTTAACTGTCTCCATATACACATTTGTTGAGTTAACTGTCTCAATATACACATTTGTTGAGTTAACTGTCTCAATATACACATTTGTTGAGTTAACTGTCTCAATATACACATTTGTTGTGTTAACTGTCTCAATATACACATTTGTTGAGTTAACTGTCTCAATATACACATTTGTTGAGTTAACTGTCTCCATATACACATTTGTTAACTGTCTCCATATACACATTTGTTGAGTTAACTGTCTCAATATACACATTTGTTGAGTTAACTGTCTCAATATACACATTTGTTAACTGTCTCAATATACACATTTGTTGAGTTAACTGTCTCAATATACACATTTGTTAACTGTCTCAATATACACATTTGTTGAGTTAACTGTCTCAATATACACATTTGTTAACTGTCTCAATATACACATTTGTTGAGTTAACTGTCTCAATATACACATTTGTTAACTGTCTCAATATACACATTTGTTGAGTTAACTGTCTCAATATACACATTTGTTGAGTTAACTGTCTCAATATACACATTTGTTGAGTTAACTGTCTCCATATACACATTTGTTAACTGTCTCCATATACACATTTGTTGTGTTAACTGTCTCAATATACACATTTGTTGTGTTAACTGTCTCAATATACACATTTGTTGTGTTAACTGTCTCCATATACACATTTGTTAACTGTCTCAATATACACATTTGTTGAGTTAACTGTCTCAATATACACATTTGTTGTGTTAACTGTCTCAATATACACATTTGTTGTGTTAACTGTCTCAATATACACATTTGTTGAGTTAACTGTCTCCATATACACATTTGTTGTGTTAACTGTCTCAATATACACATTTGTTGAGTTAACTGTCTCAATATACACATTTGGTAACTGTCTCAATATACACATTTGTTGTGTTAACTGTCTCAATATACACATTTGTTGAGTTAACTGTCTCAATATACACATTTGTTGTGTTAACTGTCTCCATATACACATTTGTTGAGTTAACTGTCTCAATATACACATTTGTTGAGTTAACTGTCTCAATATACACATTTGTTGAGTTAACTGTCTCAATATACACATTTGTTGTGTTAACTGTCTCAATATACACATTTGTTGAGTTAACTGTCTCAATATACACATTTGTTGAGTTAACTGTCTCCATATACACATTTGTTAACTGTCTCCATATACACATTTGTTGAGTTAACTGTCTCAATAGTACACATTTGTTGAGTTAACTGTCTCAATATACACATTTGTTAACTGTCTCAATATACACATTTGTTTGAGTTAACTGTCTCAATATACACATTTGTTAACTGTCTCAATATACACATTTGTTGAGTTAACTGTCTCAATATACACATTTGTTGAGTTAACGGTCTCAATATACACATTTGTTGAGTTAACTGTCTCCATATACACATTTGTTAACTGTCTCCATATACACATTTGTTGTGTTAACTGTCTCAATATACACATTTGTTGTGTTAACTGTCTCAATATACACATTTGTTGTGTTAACTGTCTCCATATACACATTTGTTAACTGTCTCAATATACACATTTGTTGAGTTAACTGTCTCAATATACACATTTGTTGTGTTAACTGTCTCAATATACACATTTGTTGAGTTAACTGTCTCAATATACACATTTGTTGAGTTAACTGTCTCAATATACACATTTGTTGAGTTAACTGTCTCCATATACACATTTGTTGGGTTAACTGTCTCCATTGTACTGTCTCAGGTGTGTACTGTCACCTGGATCATGCTGATATCGTACATGTTAACATGTCTCAGGTGTGTATTGTCTCAGGTATGTACTGTCACCTGGATTGTGCTGATATTGTACGTGTTGACATGTCTCAGGTGTGTACTGTCTCAGGAGTGTACTGTCTCAGGTGTGTACTGTCACCTGGGTTGTGCTGATATTGTACATGTTGACATGTCTCAGGTGTGTACTGTCTCAGGTGTGTACTGTCTCAGGTGTGTACTGTCACCTGAGTTGTGCTGATATTGTACACATTGACATGTCTCAGGTGTGTACTGTTGCCTGGATTGTGCTGATAGTGTACAAGGCTGGTCTAGTGGACAGACTGACTGGAGAAGAGCATACTCATGGAACACCTCGACCATCCTTCCCCAGACAGCATGGGTTTGAGTCCACCCCAGAACTGACCAGGTTCGTATTGCCAGGATTGTGGTGCCATGCTTTGTCACTTCTTCCTCTTCTGCTTTGGTATCGCCATGATTGTGGTGCCATGTATTGTCACTTCTTCCTCTTGTGTCTTGGTATCACCAGGATTGTGGTGCCATGTATCATCACTTCTTCCTCTTGTGTCTTGGTATCGCCAGGAGTTTGGTGCCATGTATCGTCACTTCTTTCTCTTCTGTGAAGTGAGAAAGTTTTTAATGTTTACTTAAAATAAAATTTCCCCTGGTCTCTGAGTAGTGAGATCGGACGCCCGTGTGTATTGTTGCGCACGTAAAAAATCCCTTGGCAGTTGGAAATCGAAAAAGAGTTTGAGTTAGAAGGAGAACGGAGCACGTATGGGTTACACCCGTGTGCAGTGATGTTGATCCATCGACTAAACTAAACTAAACTAATGAGAAAGTTTAACATGTTTACTTTATGACATAAAGAGTGATATGAGTTAGGTTGATGATAAAAAATTGCCATTGTTGGTGGCATGCACCAGTGAATATGTGAAATGTGTATTGTTGTGTCTTCCGTATCCAGTAGACAAGCAGACGATGCTGCCAATCTTACGGGCACTGGACACGTGGAAGAGGAGCAGAATGTGGCACTCATCCAGCACACAGACTTAGAGTTGTGGAGACAGATGTCACATAAACACTGGCCAATCTTGTTTCACAGTTTCAACATCAGCCTATCTGGCAGGTATGATTATTGTTGCTCCTAACTTCAAGTTTCTGAAATTGGCCGATGTTTACCAAAGCAGTTTCTGAAGCTGCCTGTTGTTTAGCACTGCAGTTTCTGACTTAAATCATAACATGCCATACAAGACAACCTGTCAGAGAGTCTGTTTACTTCTCAAAGACTGCCCATAAAAGACAACCTGTCAGAGAGTCTGTTTACTTCTCAAAGACTGCCCATACAAGACAACCTGTCAGAGAGTCTGTTTAATTCTCAAAGACTGCCCATACAAGACAACCTGTCAGAGAGTCTGTTTACTTCTCAAAGACTGCCCATACAAGACAACCTGTCAGAGAGTGTTTACTTCTCAAAGACTGCCCATACAAGACAACCTGTCAGAGAGTCTGTTTATTTCTCAAAGACAGCCGGTAAAAGACAACCTGTTAGAGAGTCTGTTTATTTCTCAAAGACTGCCCGTACAAGACAACCTGTCAGAGAGTCTGTTTACTTCTCAAAGACTGCCCATACAAGACAACCTGTCAGAGAGTCTGTTTACTTCTCAAAGACTGCCCGTACAAGACAACCTGTCAGAGAGTCTGTTTACTTCTCAAAGACTGCCCGTACAAGACAACCTGTCAGAGAGTCTGTTTACTTCTCAAAGACTGCCCATACAAGACAATCTGTCAGAGAGTCTGTTTACTTCTCAAAGACTGCCCGTACAAGACAACCAGTCAGAGAGTCTGTTTACTTTTCAAAGACTGCCCATACAAGACAACCTGTCAGAGAGTCTGTTTACTTCTCAAAGACTGCCCGTACAAGACAACCTGTCAGAGAGTCTGTTTACTTCTCAAAGACTGCCCATACAAGGCAACCTGTCAGAGAGTCTATTTACTTCTCAAAGACTGCCCATACAAGACAACAAAACTCCACACAGTGTGTCCTTCATTGTTCATCTGCTTGACATCTCTCACACACACATCTGTATGGCACAAAACTCCACACAGTGTGTCCTTCATTGTTCATCTGCTTGTCATCTCTCATACACACATCTGTACGGCACAAAACTCCACACAGTGTGTCCTTCATTGTTCATCTGCCTGTCATCACACACACACACACATCTGTATGGCACAAAACTCCACACAGTGTGTCCATCATGGTACATCTACCTGTCATCACACACACATATGTTCGGCACAAAACTCCACACAGTGTATTCATCATTGATGATCTACTTGTCACCTCGCACACATCCTACTGCCCCCTCCACCTCCAAAGATGTGTAGCTGTGGACGAGCAGGCCTGACTAGTGACTTGTATTCTATTCTCAGGTACATCAGCTTCCTGCCAACCATACACCTGTCGCAGCTGATAGATCCACACACAGCCATTAGTCTTAGACGTCCGTCTGATGGCAGCCCTGCGGTGTCCTTCACACCTCACAGTCTCTACCCTGAGGACTCAGATGCAGGTCAGTTCCTGTCTCACATTGATTCCCCCCCCCCCCCCACACACACACACATACACAAGCCATTACATGTGTACATTCTCACTTGCCTTCTATCTCCCTCTGTCCTAATTGGCTCTACCCCCAGCCATCACATGTGTACATACTTGCCTTCTATCTCCCTCTGTCCTAACTGGCTCTACCCCCAGCCATCACATGTGTACATACTTGCCTTCTATCTCCCTCTGTCCTAATTGGCTCTACCCCCAGCCATCACATGTGTACATACTTGCCTTCTATCTCCCTCTGTCCTAACTGGCTCTACCCCCAGCCATCACATGTGTACATACTTGCCTTCTATCTCCCTCTGTCCTAACTGGCTCTACCCCCAGCCATCACATGTGTACATACTTGCCTTCTATCTCCCTCTGTCCTAATTGGCTCTACCCCCAGCCATCACATGTGTACATACTTGCCTTCTATCTCCCTCTGTCCTAATTGGCTCTACCCCCAGCCATCACATGTGTACATACTTGCCTTCTATCTCCCTCTGTCCTAATTGGCTCTACCCCCAGCCATCACATGTGTACATACTTGCCTTCTATCTCGCTCTGTCCTAATTGGCTCTACCCCCAGTCATCACATGTGTACATACTTGCCTTCTATCTCGCTCTGTCCTAATTGGCTCTACCCCCAGCCATCACATGTGTACATACTTGCCTTCTATCTCGCTCTGTCCTAATTGGCTCTACCCCCAGCCATCACATGTGTACATACATGCCTTCTATCTTGCTCTGTCCTAATTGGCTCTATCCCCAGCCATCACATGTGTACATACTTGCCTTCTATCTCCCTCTGTCCTAATTGGCTCTACCCCCAGCCATCACATATGTACATACTTGCCTTCTATCTCCTTCTGTCCTAATTGGCTCTACCCCCAGCCATCACATGTGTACATACTTGCCTTCTATCTCCCTCTGTCCTAATTGGCTCTACCCCCAGCCATCACATGTGTACATACTTGCTTTCTATCTACCTCTGTCTAGCTGTCTCTACCCCAGCCATCACATGTGTACATACTTGCCTTCTATCTTCCTCTGTCCTAATTGGGCTCTACCCCCAGCCATCACATGTGTACATACTTGCCTTCTATCTCCCTCTGTCCTAATTGGCTCTATCCCCAGCCATCACATGTGTACATACTTGCCTTCTATCTCCCTCTGTCCTAACTGGCTCTATCCCCAGCCATCACATGTGTACATACTTGCCTTCTATCTCCCCCTGTCCTAATTGGCTCTACCCCCAGCCATCACATGTGTACATACTTGCCTTCTATCTCCCTCTGTCCTAATTGGCTCTACCCCCAGCCATCACATGTGTACATACTTGCTTTCTATCTACCTCTGTCTAGCTGTCTCTACCCCCAGCCATCACATGTGTACATACTTGCCTTCTATCTTCCTCTGTCCTAATTGGCTCTACCCCCAGCCATCACATGTGTACATACTTGCCTTCTATCTCCCTCTGTCCTAATTGGCTCTATCCCCAGCCATCACATGTGTACATACTTGCCTTCTATCTCCCTCTGTCCTAACTGGCTCTATCCCCAGCCATCACATGTGTACATACTTGCCTTCTATCTCCCTCTGTCCTAATTGGCTCTACCCCCAGCCATCACATGTGTACATACTTGCCTTCTATCTCCCTCTGTCCTAATTGGCTCTACCCCCAGCCATCACATGTGTACATACTTGCCTTCTATCTCGCTCTGTCCTAATTGGCTCTATCCCCAGCCATCACGTGTGTACATACTTGCCTTCTATCTCGCTCTGTCCTAATTGGCTCTACCCCCAGCCATCACATGTGTACATACTTGCCTTCTATCTCCCTCTGTCCTAATTGGCTCTACCCCCAGCCATCACATGTGTACGTACTTGCCTTCTATCTCCCTCTGTTCTAATTGGCTCTACCCCCAGCCATCACATGTGTACATACTTGCTGTCTATCTTCCTCTGTCCTAGCTGTCTCTACCCCCAGCCATCACATGTGTACATACTTGCCTTCTAACTCCCTCTCTCCTAATTGGCTCTACCCCCAGCCATCACATGTGTACATACTTGCCTTCTATCTCCCTCTGTCCTAATTGGCTCTACCCCCAGCCATCACATGTGTACATACTTGCTGTCTATCTTCCTCTGTCCTAGCTGTCTCTACCCCCAGCCATCACATGTGTACATACTCACTTGCCTTCTATCTCCCTCTGTCCTAGCTGTCTCTACCCCCAGCCATCACATGTGTACATACTCACTTGCTGTCTATCTCCCTCTGTCCTAGCTGTCTCTACCCCCAGCCATCACATGTGTACATACTCACTTGCCTTCTATCTCCCTCTGTCCTAGCTGTCTCTACCCCCAACCATCACATGTGTACATACTCACTTGCCTTCTATCTCCCTCTGTCCTAGCTGTCTCTACCCCCAGCCATCACATGTGTACATACTCACTTGCCTTCTATCTCCCTCTGTCCTAGCTGTCTCTACCCCCAGCCATCACATGTGTACATACTCACTTGCTGTCTATCTCCCTCTGTCCTAGCTGTCTCTACCCCCAGCCATCACATGTGTACATACTCACTTGCCTTCTATCTCCCTCTGTCCTAGCTGTCTCTACCCCCAGCCATCACATGTGTACATACTCACTTGCCTTCTATCTCCCGCTGTCCTAGCTGTCTCTACCCCCAGTCATCACATGTGTACATACTTGCTGTCTATCTCCCTCTGTCCTAGCTGTCTCTATCCCCAGCCATCACATGTGTACATTCTCACTTGCCTTCTATCTCCCTCTGTCCTAGCTGTCTCTACCCCCAGCCATCACATGTGTACATACTTGCTGTCTATCTCCCTCTGTCCTAACTGGCTGTACCCCCAGCCATCACATGTATACATTCTCACTTGCTGTCTATCTCCCTCTGTCCTAGCTGTCTCTACCCCCAGCCATCACATGTGTACATACTTGCTGTCTCTCTCCCTCTGTCCTAGCTGTCTCTATCCCCAGCCATCACATGTGTACATACTTGCTGTCTATCTCCCTCTGTCCTAGCTGTCTCTACCCCCCCCCCCCCCCCCAGCCATCACATGTGTACATTCTCACTTGCCTTCTATCTCACTCTGTCCTAACTGGCTGTACCCCCAGCTATCACATGTGTACATACTTACTTTTCTTCTATCTCCCTCTGTCCTAACTGGCTTTTCCCCCAGCCATCACATGTGTACATTCTCACTTGCTGTCTATCTCCCTCTGTCCTAGCTGTCTCTACCCCACCCCCCCCCACCCCCCAGCCATCACATGTGTACATTCTTGTTGTCTATCTCCCTCTGTCCTAGCTCGCTCTACCCCCAGCCATCACATGTTTACATTCTTGCTGTCTATCTCCCTCTGTCCTAGCTCGCTCTACCCCCAGCCATCACATGTGTACATTCTTGCTGTCTATCTCCCTCTGTCCTAGCTCACTCTACCCCCAGCCATCACATGTGTACATTCTCACTTGCCTTCTATCTCCCTCTGTCCTAGCTGTCTCTACCCCCAGCCATCACATGTGTACATACTTGCTGTCTATCTCCCTCTGTCCTAGCTGTCTCTACCCCCCCCCCCCCCCCCAGCCATCACATGTGTACATTCTTGTTGTCTATCTCCCTCTGTCCTAGCTCGCTCTACCCCCAGCCATCACATGTGTACATACTCACTTGCCTTCTATCTCCCTCTGTCCTAGCCGTCTCTACCCCCAGCCATCACATGTGTACATACTTGCTGTCTATCTCCCTCTGTCCTAACTGGCTGTACCCCCAGCCATCACATGTGTACATTCTCACTTGCTGTCTATCTCCCTCTGTCCTAGCTGTCTCTACCCCCAGCCATCACATGTGTACATACTTGCTGTCTCTCTCCCTCTGTCCTAGCTGTCTCTATCCCCAGCCATCACATGTGTACATACTTGCTGTCTATCTCCCTCTGTCCTAGCTGTCTCTACCCCCCCCCCCCCCCCAGCCATCACATGTGTACATTCTCACTTGCCTTCTATCTCCCTCTGTCCTAACTGGCTGTACCCCCAGCTATCACTTGTGTACATACTTACTTTTCTTCTATCTCCCTCTGTCCTAACTGGCTGTACCCCCAGCCATCACATGTGTACATTCTCACTTGCTGTCTATCTCCCTCTGTCCTAGCTGTCTCTACCCCACCCCCCCACCCCCACCCACCCATCACATGTGTACATTCTTGTTGTCTATCTCCCTCTGTCCTAGCTCGCTCTACCCCCAGCCATCACATGTTTACATTCTTGCTGTCTATCTCCCTCTGTCCTAGCTCGCTCTACCCCCAGCCATCACATGTGTACATTCTTGCTGTCTATCTCCCTCTGTCCTAGCTCACTCTACCCCCAGCCATCACATGTGTACATTCTCACTTGCCTTCTATCTCCCTCTGTCCTAGCTGTCTCTACCCCCAGCCATCACATGTGTACATACTTGCTGTCTATCTCCCTCTGTCCTAGCTGTCTCTACCCCCCCCCCCCCCCCCCAGCCATCACATGTGTACATTCTTGTTGTCTATCTCCCTCTGTCCTAGCTCGCTCTACCCCCAGCCATCACATGTGTACATACTCACTTGCCTTCTATCTCCCTCTGTCCTAGCCGTCTCTACCCCCAGCCATCACATGTGTACATACTTGCTGTCTATCTCCCTCTGTCCTAACTGGCTGTACCCCCAGCCATCACATGTGTACATTCTCACTTGCTGTCTATCTCCCTCTGTCCTAGCTGTCTCTACCCCCAGCCATCACATGTGTACATACTTGCTGTCTCTCTCCCTCTGTCCTAGCTGTCTCTATCCCCAGCCATCACATGTGTACATACTTGCTGTCTATCTCCCTCTGTCCTAGCTGTCTCTACCCCCCCCCCCCCCCCCCCCCAGCCATCACATGTGTACATTCTCACTTGCCTTCTATCTCCCTCTGTCCTAACTGGCTGTACCCCCAGCTATCACTTGTGTACATACTTACTTTTCTTCTATCTCCCTCTGTCCTAACTGGCTGTACCCCCAGCCATCACATGTGTACATTCTCACTTGCTGTCTATCTCCCTCTGTCCTAGCTGTCTCTACCCCACCCCCCCCCCCCCCACCCACCCCCCACCCCCCAGCCATCACATGTGTACATTCTTGTTGTCTATCTCCCTCCGTCCTAGCTCGCTCTACCCCCAGCCATCACATGTGTACATTCTTGCTGTCTATCTCCCTCTGTCCTAGCTCGCTCTACCCCCAGCCATCACATGTGTACATTCTTGCTGTCTATCTCCCTCTGTCCTAGCTCGCTCTACCCCCAGCCATCACATGTGTACATACTTGCTGTCTATCTCCCTCTGTCCTAGCTGTCTCTACCCCCAGCCATCACATGTGTACATTCTCACTTGCCTTCTATCTCCCTCTGTCCTAGCTGTCTCTACCCCCAGCCATCACATGTGTACATACTTGCTGTCTATCTCCCTCTGTCCTAGCTGTCTCTACCCCCCCCCCCCCCCCCCCAGCCATTACATGTGTACATTCTTGCTGTCTGTCTCCCTCTGTCCTAGCTCGCTCTACCTCCAGCCATCACATGTGTACATTCTTGCTGTCTATCTCCCTCTGTCCTAGCTGTCTCTACCCCCCCCCCCCCCCCCCCCCAGCCATTACATGTGTACATTCTTGCTGTCTGTCTCCCTCTGTCCTAGCTCGCTCTACCCCCAGCCATCACATGTGTACATACTCACTTGCCTTCTATCTCCCTCATTCCTAGCTGTCTCTCCCCCCCCCCCCCATAGCCATCACATGTGTACATTCTCACTTGCCTTCTATCTCCCGCTGTCCTAGCTGTCTCTTCCCCCAGCCATCACATGTGTACATTCTCACTTGCTGTCTATCTCCCTCTGTTCTAACTGGCTGTACCCCCAGCTATCACATGTGTACATTCTCACTTGCCTTCTATCTCCCTCTGTCCTAGCTGGATTAGAAATCTGTTGGATATTTGTTGTGAATATACGTATTTTGTTTGTGTGTTTCTGTGTGTGTAATGTCTCCCTTCCTGTTGCTTCAAGGTTGTGTCAGTAATCTTGTAACTCATCCCCTACAGGTGAGAATGAGTCTCTGGACATGGGGGATGTGGTCAGTGGGCACCAGTTTGAGAACTTCTACCCCAGGTCACAGAGGGAGTACATCATCACCGTGCTGCTGTGTTTCCTCTCCGTGATCGTCATGACCTACTTTATGTGCGCGCTGTATCGGTGCATGTGTTCCCGCAACTACTCTCGCTGGCGGCATGCCTGGCACAGGTCGGCCCGCAGACGCTCTAGGGGCTATTTTAAGCAAATCAAAGAGTCGGTGCCTCTGGTTCTGTCAGGGCATACACAGGTACGTTTTCTTTGTTAGTGAAGTGGGTGGGTGTGAACATGAATGTCACATCATTGGTACATTGATGTTATGTGAAACCATTGACACATTGATGTTATTTGAAAACATTGACACATTGATGTTATGTGAAAACATTGGTACATTGATGTTATGTGAAACCATTGATACATTGATGTTATGTGAAACCATTGACACATTGATGTTATGTGAAACCATTGACACATTGATGTTATGTGAAAACATTGATACATTGATGTTATGTGAAAACATTGACACATTGATGTTATGTGAAAACATTGACACATTGATGTTATGTGAAAACATTGACACATTGATGTTATGTGAAAACATTGATACATTGATGTTATGTGAAAACATTGGTACATTGATGTTATGTGAAAACATTGACACATTGATGTTATGTGAAAACATTGATACATTGATGTTATGTGAAAACATTGACACATTGATGTTATGTGAAAACATTGACACATTGATGTTATGTGAAAACATTGGTACATTGATGTTATGTGAAACCATTGACACATTGATGTTATGTGAAAACATTGACACATTGATGTTATGTGAAAACATTGGTACATTGATGTTATGTGAAACCATTGATACATTGATGTTATGTGAAACCATTGACACATTGATGTTATGTGAAACCATTGACACATTGATGTTATGTGAAACCATTGACACATTGATGTTATGTGAAACCATTGACACATTGATGTTATGTGAAAACATTGGGATACATTGACACATTGATGTTATGTGAAAACATTGACACATTGATGTTATGTGAAACATTGACACATTGATGTTATGTGAAAACATTGACACATTGATGTTATGTGAAAACCATTGATACATTGATGTTATGTGAAACCATTGCTACATTGATGTTATGTGAAACATTGACACATTGATGTTATGTGAAAACATTGATACATTGATGTTATGTGAAAACATTGATACATTGATGTTATGTGAAACCATTGATACATTGATGTTATGTGAAACCATTGACACATTGATGTTATGTGAAATCATTGATACATTGATGTTATGTGAAAACATTGATACATTGATGTTATGTGAAAACATTGATACATTGATGTTATGTGAAACCATTGACACATTGATGTTATGTGAAACCATTGACACATTGATGTTATGTGAAAACATTGGTACATTGATTTTATCTCAAATCATTGACACATTGATGTTATGTGAAAACATTGATACATTGATGTTATGTGAAAACATTGACACATTGATGTTATGTGAAAACATTGATACATTGATGTTATGTGAAAACATTGATACATTGATGTTATGTGAAAACATTGATACATTGATGTTATGTGAAACCATTGACACATTGATGTTATGTGAAATCATTGATACATTGATGTTATGTGAAAACATTGATACATTGATGTTATGTGAAAACATTGATACATTGATGTTATGTGAAACCATTGACACATTGATGTTATGTGAAACCATTGACACATTGATGTTATGTGAAAACATTGGTACATTGATTTTATCTCAAATCATTGACACATTGATGTTATGTGAAAACATTGATACATTGATGTTATGTGAAAACATTGGTACATTGATGTTATGTGAAATCATTGACACATTGATGTTATGTGAAAACATTGGTACATTGATTTTATCTCAAATCATTGACACATTGATGTTATGTGAAATCATTGACACATTGATGTTATGTGAAATCATTGACACATTGATGTTATGTGAAAACATTGGTACATTGATGTTATGTGAAACCATTGACACATTGATGTTATGTGAAAACATTGACACATTGATGTTATGTGAAAACATTGATACATTGATGTTATGTGAAAACATTGGTACATTGATTTTATCTCAAATCATTGACACATTGATGTTATGTGAAAACATTGATACATTGATGTTATGTGAAAACATTGGTACATTGATGTTATGTGAAATCATTGACACATTGATGTTATGTGAAAACATTGGTACATTGATTTTATCTCAAATCATTGACACATTGATGTTATGTGAAATCATTGACACATTGATGTTATGTGAAATCATTGACACATTGATGTTATGTGAAAACATTGGTACATTGATGTTATGTGAAACCATTGACACATTGATGTTATGTGAAAACATTGACACATTGATGTTATGTGAAACCATTGGTACATTGATGTTATGTGAAAACATTGGTACATTGATTTTATCTCAAATCATTGACACATTGATGTTATGTGAAAACATTGGTACATTGATTTTATCTCAAATCATTGACACATTGATGTTATCTCAAATCATTGACACATTGATGTTATCTCAAATCATTGACACATTGATGTTATGTGAAACCATTGACACATTGATGTTATCTCAAATCATTGACACATTGATGTTATCTCAAATCATTGACACATTGATGTTATCTCAAATCATTGACACATTGATGTTATGTGAAAACATTGACACATTGATGTTATGTGAAAACATTGACACATTGATGTTATGTGAAAACATTGACACATTGATATGTGAAACCATTGGTACATTGATGTTATGTGAAAACATTGGTACATTGATTTTATCTCAAATCATTGACACATTGATGTTATGTGAAAACATTGGTACATTGATTTTATCTCAAATCATTGACACATTGATGTTATGTGAAAACATTGACACATTGATGTTATGTGAAACCATTGACACATTGATGTTATGTGAAACCATTGACACATTGATGTTATGTGAAACCATTGACACATTGATGTTATGTGAAAACATTGACACATTGATGTTATGTGAAACCATTGGTACATTGATGTTATGTGAAATCATTGACACATTGATGTTATGTGAAACCATTGGTACATTGATTTTATCTCAAATCATTGACACATTGATGTTATGTGAAAACATTGGTACATTGATGTTATGTGAAAACATTGGTACATTGATGTTATGTGAAACCATTGGTACATTGATTTTATCTCAAATCATTGATGATTTGATATTAACCCTTTACCGGACAAAACGCCTGTGAATGTTTTTACCCCGGAACGGGCAAAACACCCGAAAGTGTCTGTGACTATTATGCATTGCAAAAATGCGATCTTGCAGCTTTCCGAGACTTCTGATTGTCTACTTTCGGTTTGCCGATAGCTTGACAACATGGCTGCCATTTGCAAGCATGCACTTTGAATTTGAACGGATTTTAAAAATAGTTTTTGGGGGTTTTATGTTTTGCATTTCAAAATGGATTTTGATGATTCTTCAAGTGATAGCGGAGATTTCACTGGGTTCAATTAAGTGACACTGAAGGGCACGAAGTTGACTATTAATTGGAGCTAAATATCAGTGATGAGCGAGCGTTAGCAGTCGTGTGTCGAACTTTAAAGAAAGTGATTCTGATTCTGAAAATGTGTTTGTATATTGCCGTATAAATGACTGACAATCACAAGCAATATGTTGTATTTTGTAAGTATTTGTGTTCATGTGTGGATTACCGGCAACATTCACATGAGTAAAATAATCTGCATGCATTTTCCTTCGTTTTGCTGTTTATTTCACTAAAATCTGTTGACTACCACCTTATACGTGATATTTTTACCCGAAATTTTACTGAACCTAAACAATCTTGTCCATCATCATCATCTTCCACTTCTGCCGTCAAGAGTCGTGGGGAGGAATAATTTGCGTTCCAGTGCCCAGTGTGTGGCACTGGATAGTGTCATTCCGTGTGATTGTACAATGTCTTTGATGTCGTCAATCCAGTTTCTTCTTGGACGTCCTCTTGGTCTCGTCGCAGATGATCTTTGATGTAAGGCCAGTGATGGTAGTTGCTATCAATTTCCTCCATAATTCTCGAGCAATAGTACTTGAACAAATAAATTCCTTACCGGTTTGCTGGACCTGTTTCATCCTTATTTGAACAGATTGATGTTATGAAACACGCACAGAACACATAATTAGAACTCTGAAAATCAAAGCGACACGGTTTACATCACCATCTTCAAACTATCTATTCAAGAATCATCTTGCCCATTCATGGCTAAAAAACAGACAAATGTCTGCCCTGTACAGGGTTAATATAAAATAATTAGTATTGATGTAACAATACGTTAACTCAACCTGACGTTCCACCCTTGTTGTTATTGTTAATGAAGTAACAATGTTAACTCATCCTGTTTTCCAAGAGGTGATGTTATTGTTAGTGAAGTAACAACGTTAACTCAGTCTGTTTTCCTTGAGGTGATATTATTGTTAGTGAAGTAACAACATTAACTCAGTCTGTTGGTTTTTGTTTTAAAGTTGCATATCCTTTTCATATAATCACCATCTATCCAAGCAGTTTTGACTATTTGTGATTTTCTAAGCCAGTTTACTTTGGGTAGTTTTCCATTGCTTATACCATAGTGAGAATCAATGCGAGGTAAATTGTGAACCCGTAATGTGGGTATGTGAACCTGCATGCACTACCCCTGAGCCAGAGAGGCTGGCCATGCAATTGTTAGTGAAGTCATAGCAAGCCAACTGACTACTTGTGATACACATATACATGGTAACAACATATCACAGATAGTCTGTGATTTTCTGAGATTTACGTAGGAAAGATGCCACGGTGTCACATATAGTCAGTGACTACTTGTGATACACACTTCTATACTATGTTCTACAGCTGGTGATCTGCTATGTTCTACAGCTGGTGTTGTACAATGTTCTACAGCTGGTGATCTGCTATGTTCTACAGCTGGTGATGTGCTATGTTCTACAGCTGGTGTTCTATTATGTTCTACAGCTGGTGTTTGTTCCCACCCAGTCACACACAGTTGCTTATCATTAATGTTGCCCTGAACCATCCATGGTATTCTGTGTTCATTGTCTGACCAGACAGTTCAGATTGTCTGACCAGATAGTTCAGATTGTCTGACCAGATAGATCACATTGTCTGACCAGATAGATCACATTGTCTGACCAGATAGATCACATTGTCTGTTATTCTCTTGTGTGCACAGAATATTGAATGTTTGCTGGGGGACAACGGACTGGTCATCAGCTGCTGTCTCGGAGGTCATCTCAAAATTTGGAATTCAAACTCAGGGGAATGCATTAATACAATCATGAGAAACAGGTGAGTTGTATGTTGTGATCACTTTATCTGTATAGGTAAGTTGTTGTATGTAGTGATAACTTCACCTGTACAGGTGGGGCATTGTATGTAGTGATAATTGTACCTGTACAGGTGAGATATTGGTCTGTATAGTGATAACATCACCTGTATAGATGGGGCATTGTTATATGTAGTGATAGCTGCACCTGTACAGGTGAGACATTGTTGTATGTAGTGATAACATCACCTATACAGGTGGGACATTGAATGTAGTGATAACTGCACCTGTACAGGTGAGACATTGTTGTATATAGTGATAGCTTCACGTGTACAGATGCATTGTTGTATGTAGTGATAACTTCACGTGTACAGGTGAGACGTATGTATTGATAACTTCACCATTGGAACTTATTATTGTTCATGGATGTCAAAAGGAATTAAACTTAGCTGAAAATTAAGACTACTCAATTATAACGTGACATTAGTACTGCTGTATGGATTAGAAACCTGGAGAACAAGGGCAACAGAAGAAGACAAAGAAGAGGAATGATCATAGACCAGATCATTGCATATAGTTCCATACAGAACATTATCTCCATGGATAGCAGATCATTGCATATAGTTCCATACAGAACATTATCTCCATGGATAGCAGATCATTGCATATAGTTCCATACAGAACATTATCTCCATGGATAGCAGATCATTGCATATAGTTCCATACAGAACATTATCTCCATGGATAGCAGATCATTGCATATAGTTCCATACAGAACATTATCTCCATGGATAGCAGATCATTGCATATAGTTCCATACAGAACATTATCTCCATGGATAGCAGATCATTGCATATAGTTCCGTACAGAACATTATCTCCATGGATAGATCAGAACATGAATGTGAATTCATTGAGGGATTGGTGTAAACATGAATGTGAAATTAATGATGCATTGGTGTGAGCATGAATGTGAAAGTAATGATGCATTGGTGTGGTGATGGATTGTTGTGAACTAAAAGATTGATTGATTCTTTGTTTCCCCATGAACCATCTAGAGAAATCCCAGCTTCCCACAGAAGGCCTTGCGTGGGGCGCAATATTGAAGACAGCGACGCCGATTTGTACGCAGAGTACCATGGAGCAATGGACAGCCGAAGTTCATCAGAAACCTCCTTGCTGGACGCCATGGCTGGCGGGGCAGGTGACGGCGTCCGAATCAGAAAAGGTAACTTCCTGTCAGCTGACCCAAGTGGGCGAGGGAGAAGGATGGGGTGTTCCAGAAAAAGCAGTCACAAGTACCAAGATCTCATGCCAGATTTGGTCTCGACAATCAATACAGAGTTCTCCTGCATGGGCTGGCAGACGCCAGCCGTAAGTTCAACCACTGGCTATGACTTTAAGAGCTGGTTTGAAGGTCAGTGACAGACTGTTGACTGTTTCCATTAGAGAGTATTTCAGGTGTATAGGAAACTCTAACACTTAGTATTTCAGGTGTGTAGTAAACTCTAACACTAATACTCTAGAATTTCAGGTATATAGTATAACACTTTAACACTTAGTATTTTGGGTGTGTGGTAAACACTTTAACACTTAGTATTTTGGGTGTGTAGAACACTTTAACACTTAGTATTTCAGATGTACAGGAAACACTCAAACACTTAGTATTTTTGGTATAAAGTAATTACTTTAACATTTAGTATT
This sequence comes from Cepaea nemoralis, assembly GCA_014155875.1. Lineage (NCBI taxonomy): Eukaryota > Metazoa > Mollusca > Gastropoda > Stylommatophora > Helicidae > Cepaea > Cepaea nemoralis. The sequence goes on from JACEFZ010003594.1 coordinate 607,585, forward strand.
TTTGGTATGTGGTAAACACTTTAACACTTAGTATTTCAGGTGTGCTATAAACAAACACTTTAGCAATGAGTATTTCTGGTGTTAAACTCTGTATATAAATAAACACTCTAGTGATCAGAAAATATTTCAGGCATGGTGTATCACTCTGTCACTAGGATAATATTTAGGACTTGTTATACCCACTCTGTCACTAGGATAATATTTAGGACTTGTTATACCCACTCTGTCGCTTAGAGGATATGTCAGACATGCTATACTCACTCTTGTCACTCAGAGAATATTTCAGCATGATATATCCACTCTATTACTTAGAGAATATTTCAGCATGATATATGCACTCTATCACTTAGACTTAGAGAATATTTCAGACAGGCGAGACGGACATATGATCAGATTGCTACTGGAACTATTAGTGTTGGAACTCTTCGCTGGCTGCTGAGGATGGAGACGGAGCGCTTATGGGAATGTCCCGAATGCTGTGATGTCGGTTCCTAAATCAATCAATCAATCAATCATATCACTTAGTGAATATTTCAGACATGCTATAATAATTAAGTTGCATGTACTTCACAGGACGTAGCAGTCAACCCCAGCATTTTCACTGTTCGTGATTCCTGGGCAAATTTTACATTCAGTAGTTTCCCTTTGCTTTCTGAACGACCGGCTCCTATACCTTTTTCGAAGAAAAAAACCCAGCACCATTGTGTTTCGAACCCGGGTATACGGGCTCACAAACCGCGTTCGCAAGCCCTTAGTCACAGAGATATGCTATATCCACTCTATAACTTAGAGAATATTTCAGACATGCTATACCTACTCTATCACTTAGTGAATATTCCAACTCCGTTGTATCCACTTTATGAGTGGTGTTTCAGATATATACTGTTATGCCATCATAACTGGTCTGTCTGGTGTCAGGTGTGTATGAAGAACACAGAAGGTTCATGGCGGCTGACAGTCCCACACAACAGTTGCCGGGACACTCCTCCAGCGATCTGGCCATGATGGACAAGTCTGGAGATCGCTCCCGCAGTTGGAGTTATGGTAGGTCATCTAACCTTTCATATCAGGTGCGATAGTTCATGTGTAAGGTTAGCCTCAGTGTTGAGACAGTGGAATAGATCACATGTAAGGTTAGCCTCAGTGTTGAGACAGTGCAATAAATTATGTATAAGATTAGCCTCTGTGTTGAGACAGTGCAATAAATTATGTATAAGATTAGCCTCTGTGTTGAGACAGTGCAATAAATTATGTATAAGATTAGCCTCTGTGTTGAGACAGTGCAATAAATTATTATAAGATTAGCCTCTGTGTTGAGACAGTGCAATAAATTATGTATAAGATTAGCCTCTGTGTTGAGACAGTGCAATAAATTATGTATAAGATTAGCCTCTGTGTTGAGACAGTGCAATAAATTATGTATAAGATTAGCCTCTGTGTTGAGACAGTGCAATAAATTATTATAAGATTAGCCTCTGTGTTGAGACAGTGCAATAAATTATGTATAAGATTAGCCTCTGTGTTGAGACAGTGCAATAAATTATGTATAAGATTAGCCTCTGTGTTGAGACAGTCTAATAAATTATGTGTAAGATTAGCCTCTGTGTTGAGACAGTCTAATAAATCATGTATAAGTGTAATCTCTGTGTTGACACTGTGGAATAAATCATATATGAGATTAACCTCTGTGTTGATGTCCACTAGTCTTGTCTCTCCGACAGGTGATTTCCACTAGTATTGTCTCTCTAACAGGTGATTTCCACTAGTATTGTCTCTCTAACAGGTGATGTCCAGTAGTATTGTCTCTCTAACAGGTGATTTCCACTAGTATTGTCTCTCTAACAGGTGATGTCCACTAGTATTGTCTCTCTAACAGGTGATGTCCACTAGTATTGTCTCTCTAACAGGTGATGTCCACTAGTCTTGTCTCTCTAACAGGTGATGTCCACTAGTATTGTCTCTCTAACAGGTGATGTCCACTAGTATTGTCTCTCTAACAGGTGATGTCCACTAGTCTTGTCTCTCTGACAAGTGATGTCCACTAGTCTAGATTGTCTTGTCTCTCTCGACAGGTGATCAGTCGATGCTGGATATGTCCACTACAGATGAGGATGTGATGTGTGGACGTGCAGCCTCTGTGTGGTGTCTGGCCACCCTGCATGGTCTCATTGTTACTGGCTGTGGCAATGGACACATTGAAATCTGGGAGGCAGAAACAGGAGAGCTACGCTATCATTATGGAGTCAGTGAGGTTGGAGTCACTGGCTTATGTGTGGTAGCTAACAAGTGAGTCACAGTTTGTGTGTAATAGCTAAACAGTGAAGAGTCATTGATGTATGTGTATTAGCTAAACATAGTCACGGGTCATTGATTTATATATATTAGCTAAACAATCATGTGCCATTGATTTAGATATATATATATATTAGCTAAACAATCATGTGCCATTGATTTATATATATATATATATATATTAGCTAAACAATCATGTGCCATTGATTTATATATATATATATATATTAGCTAAACAATCATGTGCCATTGATTTATATATATATATATATATATTAGCTAAACAATCATGTGCCATTGATTTATATATATATATATATATTAGCTAAACAATCCTGTGCCATTGATTTATATATATATATATATATTAGCTAAACAATCATGTGCCATTGATTTATATATATATATATATATATTAGCTAAACAATCATGTGCCATTGATTTATATATATATATATATATATTAGCTAAACAATCATGTGCCATTGATTTATATATATATATATATATTAGCTAAACAATCATGTGCCATTGATTTATATATATATATATATTAGCTAAACAATCCTGTGCCATTGATTTATATATATATATATATATATATATATATATTAGCTAAACAATCATGTGCCATTGATTTATATATATATATATATATTAGCTAAACAATCATGTGCCATTGATTTATATATATATATATATATTAGCTAAACAATCCTGTGTCATTCTCATCTCATCATGTTCCTCTTGTACCTTGCGGTGTCGAGGTGAAGTATAAACATCGTGAGAGTGCCGGAGTATGGGCTTCATATATCGATATTCCCATGGACTCTGCTATTCCCTCCGTCCAACGTTTATGTGGTTGGCCTCTTCCTCTGTTTCCATCTGGTCTGTTCATCATTGCTTCTTGTGGTATGCTGTTGAATGGTAATCTACTTGCATGGCCAAACCATTTGACTTGCTGCTTTTTAATAAAATCTAGTGCTGCTATAACCCCCACTTTAGTCCTAATTTCTTCATTTCTGATCTTATCTCTTCTTGATACGTTGAGTATTCTTCTCAGGAATGTGTCCCTGTGCAGGTTAGGGTTTTTCCTTGTCACCCCAGACAGAAAAAAATCCACACCTTACCAGGGATTTGATCCCTGGTCTTCTGACAGAAAACCCAGCATTCATAGCCACTCGGACAGCTGCTCCTCATGTATGGTCATTAAACAATCATGGTTTATTTATGGTCACTAAACAAGCATGGTTTACGTGTGGTCAATAAACAATCATTGTTTATGTATCACCATAGTCTGGTAAGAATGAGGCAGCGAGGTGTGACGAGGGGATCTGGCCGATGCTCGACGCTCAGAGGAAAGGCGAGACGGACATATAATCAGATTGCTACTGGAAATATTAGTGTTGGAACTCTTCGCTGGCTGCTGAGGATGGGGACGGAGCACTTATAGGAATGTCCCGAATGCTGTGATGTCGGTTCCTAAATCAATCAATCAATCAATCATGGTTTATGTATGGTCACAAAACAATTATGGTTGATGTGGTCACTAAACAATCATGGTTTATGTGTGGTCACTAAACAGTAATGCTCATTGACTGTCCCTCTGTGACAGGATTGTGGCAGCCAGGCTGGATGGCACCCTGGACTTTCTGGACATGGAGACATTTCAGAACCCGGTGTTGAACCCATACCCAGTCAGCCCTCACTCAACACACACGGAGAGAGGTCAGTGTCAGCGTTCCAGTCGCTGGTTAGTCGTGGTTATGACAGAAATTAATACATGCATGAATAACCTGTCAACACAGTGTACATGTATAGGTATTTATTAACGTGAATATGTTCTACGTTAATCACAATTTACGTTTATGACAATTTATTGTGAAATACAATACAATACTCAGCAATGCATTCGTGCGCTCTCGTATCGCAGATTACCTCAAATACTAGCGCACAGGCTATTCAATGCCACACTCTCTCAGCATTAGCAAACTCTTGTGTCAGGTATTCAGTACACTCTCTCTCACAAATATCCAAACACATCCTTCCTCAACCAGTCTAGTCCAGTCTGTCCTTTCTTCCCTCTGTCTGTGGTCATGTGGTACTTGACCTTGTGTCGTCCGTAATAGTCGTGCTAAGTAGAATGTCTCGGTATTCTGGATATCGTCCTGTCCTTCAACCATCTTTTGATGGCTGGTGTCTCAGGTCATCTGTCATTCCAGGACACTGTCCTGTCTATAAACCCCATGTCCTGTCTATTAATGGGTGTATAGTCCTGTCTACTCTACCCATGCTATACCTATGTCCTGTCCCTGTCATCTGTCCTCTCTTTCATACTCCTGGGACTCTGACACACTGATTGACACTCATCACATTGTAGGGTGAGAGTAGACCATCAGTCTGGATGTACTTCACATTATAGACAGAGATCACCAGTTCTCACATAGAAAAATACAAATTATGTGAACTGTCTCACTACAGACTACAATCCCCACAAATACAAACATTAATTATGTGAACTGTCTCACTACAGACTACAACCCCCACACATACAAACACTAATTATGTGAACACTGTCTCATTACAGACTACAAGCTCCTTAAATATCCTGGTATACTAAGCATTCTCCTTTCCTTGTCCATGTAATATTTCCCTTAGCCTGTTTACAATGACCATAATATCAAATAGTATTAGTCATACACGTAGTGTTGACCAGTGCTGACAGTGTAAATGTATTTACATTGCTAGTGCAAGTGTTTTTGTTGATTGTTTAAGCTTAACCCAATAATGGTTATGCATTCATGAAATAATTTCTGAAAGGAGGGAGACACAAAGGGTAGAATGTTAGACAGACATGCATACTCAATTCTGAACCCTTTGAAAATAGTCTGTCTGTTGTTTATCTTTCTCTGATCTCTCACACACTCTTGTACACCTCCTCCTCCCCCTCCCCCTCTCTCTTTCTTTTTCACACACACGCACAAGCACAAGCACAAGCAGGCATGATTGTAGACAGGGAAGATTGTAGATAGGGAAAGGATAACAAGGAGTCACCTACTATGCACATGACCATTGCTGGCCTTGTAGACATGCAACAGGTAAACTCTTATGACTGTCTGACAGGCCAGACATACAGCTACAGTACAGGCAGTGCTCAGTCTATCAAATGTTGGGATGAGGTCATCCGATGTGCTGGTGTCACCACCTGTCGGGCACATCAGCTGCCAATCAATGCCATCCAGTGTGCCGGAGGTCGGGTCGTGACGGCCAGCCAGGACCACACATTGAAGGTGAGTATAGCAGTCTGTGGGTGCTGTCAATGTCTGTGTGGGCATGTAGTTACACATGTGTAGTTATATAGATCAGTGTCTGTGTGGGCATGTAGTTATACATGTGTAGTTATATAGATCAGTGTCTGTATGGGCATGTGGTTACACATGTGTAGTTATATAGATCAGTGTCTGTGTGGGCATTTGGTTACACATGTGTAGTTATATAGATCAGTGTCTGTGTGGGTATGTAGTTATACATGTGTAGTTATATAGATCAGTGTCTGTATGGGCATGTGGTTACACATGTGTAGTTATATAGATCAGTGTCTGTGTGGGCATGTAGTTATACATGTGTAGTTATATAGATCAGTGTCTGTATGGGCATGTGGTTACACATGTGTAGTTATATAGATCAGTGTCTGTGTGGGCATTTGGTTACACATGTGTAGTTATATAGATCAGTGTCTGTGTGGGTATGTGGTTACACATGTGTAGTTATATAGATCAGTGTCTGTGTGGGCATGTAGTTACACATGTGTAGTTATATAGATCAGTGTCTGTGTGGGCATGTAGTTACACATGTGTAGTTATATAGATCAGTGTCTGTGTGGGCATGTAGTTACACATGTGTAGTTATATAGATCAGTGTCTGTGTTGGCATGTGGTTACACATGTGTAGTTATATAGATCAGTGTCTGTGTGGGCATGTGGTTACACATGTGTAGTTATATAGATCAGTGTCTGTGTGGGCATGTGGTTACACATGTGTAGTTATATAGATCAGTGTCTGTGTGGGCATGTAGTTACACATGTGTAGTTATATAGATCAGTGTCTGTGTGGGCATGTAGTGACACATGTGTAGTTATATAGATCAGTGTCTGTGTGGGCATGTAGTTACACATGTGTAGTTATATAGATCAGTGTCTGTGTGGGCATGTAGTTACACATATGTAGTTATATAGATCAGTGTCTGTGTGGGCATGTAGTTACACATGTGTAGTTATATAGATCAGTGTCTGTGTGGGCATGTAGTTACAAATGTGTAGTTATATAGATCAGTGTCTGTGTGGGCATGTGGTTACACATGTGTAGTTATATAGATCAGTGTCTGTGTGGGCATGTAGTTACACATGTGTAGTTATATAGATCAGTGTCTGTGTGGGCATGTAGTTACACATGTGTAGTTATATAGATCAGTGTCTGTGTGGGCATGTAGTTATACATGTGTAGTTATATAGATCAGTGTCTGTGTGGTGTGTTACATATGACATGTGTGGTGTGTTACTTATGACATGTGTGGTGCATTACATACAACATGTGTGGTGTGTTACATATGACATGTGTGGTGCATTACATAGTGGTAGCACCAAACTTGGAACATTTAACTGTCAACACTACTAGTACATGACTGACTGTAGAACAATGCTGACCACTCATGACTGTCTGTAGAATTTTGACTGCAAGACTGTCTCTAGAATGTTGACCACTTGACTGTCTGTAGGATGTTGACCACATGACTGTCTGTAGAATGTTGACCACATGACTGTCTGTAGGATGTTGACCACATGACTGTCTGTAGGATGTTGACCACATGACTGTCTGTAGGATGTTGACCACATGACTGTCTGTAGGATGTTGACCACATGACTGTCTGTAGGATGTTTACCACATGACTGTCTGGAGAATGTTGACCACATGACTGTCTGTAGGATGTTGACCACATGACTGTCTGTAGAATGTTGACCACATGACTGTCTGTAGGATGTTGACTACATGACTGTCTCTAGGATGTTGACCACATGACTGTCTCTAGAATGTTGACCACATGACTGTCTGTAGGATTTTGAGCACATGACTGTCTGTAGGATGTTGACCACATGACTGTCTGTAGGATGTTGACCACATGACTGTCTGTAGGATTTTGAGCACATGACTGTCTGTAGGATGTTGACCACATGACTGTCTGTAGGATGTTGACCACATGACTGTCTCTATGATGTTGACCACATGACTGTCTGTAGGATGTTGACCACATGACTGTCTCTAGAATGTTGACCACATGACTGTCTGTAGGATGTTGACCACATGACTGTCTCTAGAATGTTGACCACATGACTGTCTCTAGGATGTTGACCACATGACTGTCTCTAGGATGTTGACCACATGACTGTCTCTAGGATGTTGACCACATGACTGTCTGTAGGATGTTGACCACATGACTGTCTGTAGGATGTTGACCACATGACTGTCTGTAGGATGTTGACCACATGACTGTCTGTAGGATGTTGACCACATGACTGTCTGTAGGATGTTTACCACATGACTGTCTGGAGAATGTTGACCACATGACTGTCTGTAGGATGTTGACCACATGACTGTCTGTAGAATGTTGACCACATGACTGTCTGTAGGATGTTGACTACATGACTGTCTCTAGGATGTTGACCACATGACTGTCTCTAGAATGTTGACCACATGACTGTCTGTAGGATTTTGAGCACATGACTGTCTGTAGGATGTTGACCACATGACTGTCTGTAGGATGTTGACCACATGACTGTCTGTAGGATTTTGAGCACATGACTGTCTGTAGGATGTTGACCACATGACTGTCTGTAGGATGTTGACCACATGACTGTCTCTAGAATGTTGACCACATGACTGTCTGTAGGATGTTGACCACATGACTGTCTGTAGGATGTTGACCACATGACTGTCTCTAGAATGTTGACCACATGACTGTCTGTAGCATGTTGACCACATGACTGTCTCTAGAATGTTGACCACATGACTGTCTCTAGGATGTTGACCACATGACTGTCTGTATGATGTTGACCACATGACTGTCTCTAGGATGTTGACCACATGACTGTCTCTAGGATGTTGACCACATGACTGTCTGTAGGATGTTGACCACATGACTGTCTGTAGGATGTTGACCACATGACTGTCTGTAGGATGTTGACCACATGACTGTCTGTAGGATGTTGACCACATGACTGTCTCTAGGATGTTGACCACATGACTGTCTCTAGAATGTTGACCACATGACTGTCTCTAGGATGTTGACCACATGACTGTCTCTAGGATGTTGACCACATGACTGTCTCTAGGATGTTGACCACATGACTGTCTCTAGGATGTTGACCACATGACTGTCTGTAGAATGTTGACCACATGACTGTCTGTAGGATGTTGACCACATGACTGTCTGTAGGATGTTGACCACATGACTGTCTGTAGGATGTTGACCACATGACTGTCTGTAAGATGTTGACCACATGACTGTCTGTAGAACAGTGTTGACCACATGACTGTCTGTAGAATGTTGACCATATGACTGTCTGTAGGATGTTGACCATATGACTGCCTGTAGATCAGTACTGATCATGTGACTGTCCATAGAACAATGGCTAACATACTTTGACATCTTGTACTGGCCAGGTGTTCCGGCTGGAGAACTCACTCTGTCTGTACACCATGCATGGCCATGAGGGCAGTGTGACCGCTCTGTCCCTGGACCAGGTCAGTATTACATGCAGCAGCTAGATAGTGCTTACATTCTGGGTCATTGTCACATATCAGATGTCTGTGTAGGTGTATTCTATGTGACTGTCAGATATCACATGTCTGTGTGGGTGTATTCTATGTGACTGTCAGATATCACATGTCTGTGTGGGTGTATTCTATGTGACTGTCAGATATCACATGTCTGTGTGGGTGTATTCTATGTGACTGTCAGATATCACATGTCTGTGTGGGTGTATTCTATGTGACTGTCAGATATCACATGTCTGTGTGGGTGTATTCTATGTGACTGTCAGATATCACATGTCTGTGTGGGTGTATTCTATGTGACTGTCACATATCAGATGTCTGTGTGGGTGTATTCTATGTGACTGTCACATATCAGATGTCTGTGTGGGTGTATTCTATGTGACTGTCACTTATCAGATGTCTGTGTGGGTGTATTCTATGTGACTGTCACATATCACATGTCTGTGTGGGTGTATTCTATGTGACTGTCAGATTTCACATGTCTGTGTGGGTGTATTCTATGTGACTGTCACATATTAGATGTCTGTGTGGGTGTATTCTATGTGACTGTCACATATCAGATGTCTGTGTGGGTGTATTCTATGTGACTGTCACATATCAGATGTCTGTGTGGGTGTATTCTATGTGACTGTCACATATCACATGTCTGTGTGGGTGTATTCTATGTGACTGTCAGATATCACATGTCTGTGTGGGTGTATTCTAGATGACTGTCAGATATCACATGTCTGTGTGGGTGTATTCTAGATGACTGTCAGATATCACATGTCTGTGTGGGTGTATTCTAGATGACTGTCAGATATCACATGTCTGTGTGGGTGCATTCTATGTGACTGTCAGATATCACATGTCTGTGTGGGTGTATTCTAGATGACTGTCAGATATCACATGTATGTGTGGGTATATTCTATGTGACTATCAGATGTGAGTTGTGTGTGGGTGTATTCTATGTAACTGTCGATATCACATGTCTGTGTGGGTGTATTCTAGTGGGTGTATTCTATGTGACTGTCAGATATCACATGTCTGTGTGGGTACATTCTAGATGACTGTCAGATATCACATGTATGTGTGGGTACATTCTAGGTGACTGCCAGATATTAGGGTGTGGGTACATTCTAGGTGACTGCCAGATATTAGGGTGTGGGTATATTCTAGGTGACTGTCAGATATTAGGGGGTGGGTATATTCTAAGTGACTGTCAGATATCACATGTCTGTGTGTGTACATTCTAGATGACTGTCAGATATCAGGGTGTGGGTATATTCTAGGTGATTGTCAGATATCAGGGTGTGGGTATATTCTAGGTGACTGCCAGATATTAGGGTGTGGGTATATTCTAGGTGACTGCCAGATATTTGGGTGTAGGTATATTCTAGGTGACTGTCAGATATCAGCTGGGTATATTCTAGGTGACTGTCAGATATCAGGGTGTGGGTATATTCTAGGTGACTGTCAGATATCAGGGTGTGGGTATATTCTAGGTGACTGTCAGATATCAGGGTGTGGGTATATTCTAGGTGACTGTCAGATATCAGCTGGGTATATTCTAGATGACTGTCAGATATCAGGGTGTGGGTATATTCTAGGTGACTGCCAGATATTAGGGTGTGGGTATATTCTAAGTGACTGTCAGATATCACATGTCTGTGTGTGTACATTCTAGATGACTGTCAGATATCAGGGTGTGGGTATATTCTAGATGACTGTCAGATATCAGGGTGTGGGTATATTCTAGGTGACTGCCAGATATTAGGGTGTGGGTATATTCTAGGTGACTGTCAGATATTAGGGTGTGGGTATATTTTAAGTGACTGTCAGATATCACATGTCTGTGTGTGTACATTCTAGATGACTGTCAGATATCAGGGTGTGGGTATATTCTAGGTGACTGTCAGATATTAGGGTGTGGGTATATTCTAGGTGACTGTCAGATTTCAGGGTGTGGGTATATTCTAGATGACTGTCAGATATCAGGGTGTGGGTATATTCTAGGTGACTGCCAGATATTAGGGTGTAGGTATATTCTAGGTGACTGTCAGACATCAGCTGGGTATATTCTAGATGACTGTCAGATATCAGGGTGTGGGTATATTCTAGGTGACTGCCAGATATCAGGGTGTGGGTATATTCTAGGTGACTGTCAGATATTAGGGTGTGGGTATATTCTAGATGACTGTCAGATATCAGGGTGTGGGTATATTCTAGATGACTGTCAGATATCAGGGTGTGGGTATATTCTAGGTGACTGCCAGATATTAGGGTGTGGGTATATTCTAGGTGACTGCCAGATATTAGGGTGTAGGTATATTCTAAGTGACTGTCAGATATCACATGTCTGTGTGTGTACATTCTAGATGACTGTCAGATATAAGGGTGTGGGTATATTCTAGATGACTGTCAGATATCAGGGTGTGGGTATATTCTAGGTGACTGCCAGATATTAGGGTGTGGGTATATTCTAGGTGACTGCCAGATATTAGGGTGTGGGTATATTCTAGATGACTGTTAGATATCAGGGTGTGGGTATATTCTAGGTGACTGTCAGACATCAGCTGGGTATATTCTAGGTGACTGCCAGATATTAGGGTGTGGGTATATTCTAGGTGACTGTCAGATATCAGCTAGGTATATTCTAGGTGACTGTCAGACATCAGCTGGGTATATTCTAGATGACTGTCAGATATCAGGGTGTGGGTATATTCTAGATGACTGTCAGATATCAGGATGTGGGTATATTCTAGGTGACTGTCAGACATCAGCTGGGTATATTCTAGGTGACTGCCAGATATTAGGGTGTGGGTATATTCTAGGTGACTGTCAGATATCAGCTGGGTATATTCTAGATGACTGTCAGATATCAGCTAGGTATATTCTAGATGACTGTCAGATATCAGCTAGGTATATTCTAGATGACTGTCATATATCAGCTAGGTATATTCTAGATGACTGTCAGATATCAGCTAGGTTTATTCTAGATGACTGTCAGATATCAGCTAGGTATATTCTAGATGACTGTCATATATCAGCTAGGTATATTCTAGGTGACTGTCAGATATCAGCTAGGTATATTCTAGGTGACTGTCATATATCAGCTGGGTATATTCTAGATGACTGTCAGATATCAGGGTGTGGGTATATTCTAGGTGACTGTCAGATATCAGGGTGTGGATATATTTAGATGACTGCCAGATATCACATGGTTGTAAAACTAGAGTTGTGTGTGTTGAATGTACATGGTTGCAGAATCAGAGTTGGGTGTGTTAAATGTACATGGTTGCAGAACCAGAGTTGTGTGTGTTAAATGTACATGGTTGCAGAACCAGAGTTGTGTGTGTGTTAAATGTACATGGTTGCAGAACCAGAGTTGTGTGTGTTAAATGTACATGGTTGCAGAACCAGAGTTGGGTGTGTTAAATGTACATGGTTGCAGAACCAGAGTTGGGTGTGTTAACCAGAGTTGTATGTTTTGAATGTACATGGTTGTACAGTATGAGTTATGTAAAACCAGAGTTGTGTGTGTTGAATGTACCTGGTTGTAAAACCAGAGTTGTGTGTGTTGAATGTACATGCTTGTAAAACCAGAGTTGTGTGTGTTGAATGTACCTGGTTGTAAAACCAGAGTTGTGTGTGTTGAATGTACATGGTTGTAAAACTAGAGTTGTGTGTGCTGAATGTACATGGTTGTAAAACTAGAGTTGTGTGTGTTAAATGTACATGGTTGTAAAACCAGAGTTGTGTGTGTTAAATGTACATGGTTGCAGAATCAGAGTTGTGTGTGTTAAATGTACATGGTTGTAAAACCAGAGTTGTGTGTGTTAAATGTACATGGTTGCAGAACCAGAGTTGTGTGTGTTAGATGTACATGGTTGCAGAACCAGAGATGTGTGTGTTAAATGTACATGGTTGTAAAACCAGAGTTGTGTGTGTTGAATGTACATGGTTGTAAAACTAGAGTTGTGTGTGTTAAATGTACATGGTTGCAGAACCAGAGTTGTGTGTGTTAGATGTACATGATTGCAGAACCAGAGTTGTGTGTGTTAAATGTACATGGTTGCAGAACAAGAGTTGTGTGTGTTAGATGTACATGATTGCAGAACCAGAGTTGTGTGTGTTAGATGTACATGGTTGCAGAACCAGAGTTGTGTGTGTTAGATGTACATGGTTGCAGAACCAGAGTTGGGTGTGTTAGATGTACATGGTTGCAGAACCAGAGTTGTGTGTGTTAGATGTACATGATTGCAGAACCAGAGTTGTGTGTGTTAGATGTACATGGTTGCAGAATCAGAGTTGTGTGTGTTAAATGTACATGGTTGTAAAACCAGAGTTGTGTGTGTTGAATGTACATGGTTGTAAAACCAGTGTTGTGTGTGTTAAATGTACATGGTTGTAAAATATGAGTTGCATGTGTGTTGATTGTGCATGGTTGTAAAACCAGAGTTGAATGTGATAACTGATAAAGAAAAGGACATTTAAATGTGTTAATTGTGGAAACTGATTACTTGATTGTTGATCACATGATTGGTGTCTTCTTGATATTTCTGAAAGAATGGATACAAGACCTGGTTTTCAGTTAGAAAATCTAAAATTTCACTGGAGATAGTGCTGTTTAGATGTCAGAAAGTAATGGTATCACTGGAGATAGTGCTGTTTAGCTGTCAGAAAGTAATGGTATCTGTCTTGTGTGTGTGAACAGGTAACACCATTTGCAGCAGTCAGTGGGTCAGTGGATGGGACAGTGAGGATCTGGGACCTGATCACGGGCACCTGTATCCATGTGTTTGACTGGCATGATGCAGCTGTAGTCACCCTGACCATCTCCCCTCTCTACATTGTCAGCGTGGGGCTGGACGACCGCATGTGTGTGTGGGACAGGATCAAGTCAGTTCTTCTACATAAAGTGGACTTGGTGGGTATCACATCTGATGTGTAGACAACATCACATCTCACATGTCTAGACAACATTGACCTGGTATCACATCTCTAGACAACATTGACCTGGGATCACATCTCATATGTCTAGACAACATTGACCTGGTATCACATCTCATATGTTTAAACAATATTGACCTGGTATAACATGTCTAGACAACATTGACTTTGTATCACATGTCTAGAAAACATTGACCTGGTATCACATCTCTAGACAACATTGACCTGGTATCACATCTCATATGTCTAGACAACATTGACTTGGTATCACGTGTCTAGACAACATTGACTTGGTATCACATGTCTAGACAACATTGACTTGGTATCACATGTCTAGACAACATTGACCTGGTATCACATGTCTAGACAACATTGACCTGGTATCACATGTATAGACAACATTGACCTGGTACAACATGTCTAGACAACATTGACCTGGTACCACATGTCTAGACAACATTGACCTGGTATCACATGTCTAGACAGCATTGACTTGGTATCACATGTATAGACAACATTGACTTGGTATCACATGTCTAGACAACATTGACCTGGTATCACATGTCTAGACAACATTGACCTGGTATCACATGTATAGACAACATTGACTTGGTACAACATGTCTAGACAACATTGACCTCGTACAACATGTCTAGACAACATTGACCTGGTATCACATGTCTAGACAGCATTGACTTGGTATCACATTTATAGACAACATTGACTTGGTATCACATGTCTAGACAACATTGACCTGGTATCACATGTCTAGACAACATTGACCTGGTATCACATGTATAGACATTGACTTGGTATCACATGTATAGACAACATTGACCTGATATCACATGTATAGACAACATTGACTTGGTATCACATGTATAGACAACATTGACCTGGTATCACATGTCTAGACAACATTGACCTGGTACAACATGTCTAGACAACATTGACCTGGTATCACATGTATAGACAACATTGACCTGGTACAACATGTCTAGACAACATTGACCTGGTACAACATGTCTAGACAACATTGACCTGGTACAACATGTCTAGACAACATTGACTTGGTATCACATGTATAGACAACATTGACTTGGTATCACATGTATAGACAACATTGACTTGGTATCACATGTCTACACAACATTGACTTGGTATCACATGTCTAGACAACATTGACTTGGTATCACATGTCTAGACAACATTGACCTGGTATCACATGTCTAGACAACATTGACCTGGTATCACATGTATAGACAACATTGACCTGGTATCACATGTCTAGACAGCATTGACCTGGTATCACATGTCTAGACAACATTGACCTGGTATCACATGCCTAGACAACATCGACTTGGTATCACATGTATAGACAACATTGACTTGGTATCACATGTATAGACAACATTGACTTGGTATCACATGTATAGACAACATTGTCTTGGTATCACATATATAGACAACATTCACCTGGTACAACATGTCTAGACAACATTGACTTGGTATCACATGTATAGACAACATTGATTTGGTATCACATGTACAGACAACATTCACCTGGTACAACATGTCTAGACAACATTGACCTGGTATCACATGTATAGACAACATTGACCTGGTATCACTTGTATAGACAACATTGACTTGGTATCACATGTCTAGACAACATTGACTTGGTATCACATGTATAGACAACATTGACCTGGTATCACATGTATAGACAACATTGACTTGGTATCACATGTCTAGACAACATTGACTTGGTATCACATGTATAGACAACATTGACTTGGTATCACATGTCTAGACAACATTGACCTGGTATCACATGTCTAGACAACATTGACCTAGTCTCACATTTCTAGACAACATTGACCTGGTATCACATGTATAGACAACATTGACTTGGTATCACATGTATAGACAATATTGACTTGGTATCACATGTCTAGACAACATTGACTTGGTATCACATGTCTAGACAACATTGACTTGGTATCACATGTCTAGACAACATTGACCTGGTATCACATGTATAGACAACATTGACCTGGTATCACATGTCTAGGCAACATTGACTTGGTATCACATGTCTAGACAACATTGACCTGGTATCACATGTCTAGACAACATTGACCTGGTATCACATGTCTAGACAGCATTGACATGGTATAACATGTCTAGACAGCATTGACCTGGTATCACATGTCTAGACAACATTGACCTGGTATCACATGTATAGACAACATTGACCTGGTATCACTTGTATAGACAACATTGACTTGGTATCACATGTCTAGACAACATTGACTTGGTATCACTTGTATAGACAACATCGACTTGGTATCACATGTCTAGACAACATTGACTTGGTATCACATGTATAGACAACATTGACTTGGTATCACATGTCTAGACAACATTGACCTGGTACCACATGTCTAGACAACATTGACCTGGTATCACATGTCTAGACAACATTGACCTGGTACAACATGTCTAGACAACATTGACTTGGTATCGAATGTATAGACAGCATTGACTTGGTATCACATGTATAGACAACATTGACTTGGTATCACAGGTCTAGACAACATTGACTTGGTATCACATGTATAGACAACATTGACTTGGTATCACATGTCTAGACAACATTGACCTGGTATCACATGTCTAGACAACATTGTGAATGAGTGGGTGTGAGAGTGAATGAGTGAGTGTGAGAGTGAATGAGTGAGCGTGAGAGTGAATGAGTGAGAGTGAATGAGTGAGAGTGAGAGTGAATGAGTGAGCATGAGAAGGAATGAGTGAGTGTGAGAAGGAATGAGTGAGCGTGAGAGTGAATGAGTGAGCATGAGAGTGAATCAGTGAGCGGGAGAGAATGATTGAGTGAGCATGAGAGTGAATGAGTGAGCGTGAGAGTGAATGAGTGAGCGTGAGAAGGAATGAGTGTGTGTGAGAAGGAATGAGTGAGCGTGAGAGTGAATGAGTGAGCGTGAGAGTGAATCAGTGAGCGGGAGAGTGAATGATTGAGCCTGAGAGTGAATGAGTGAGCAGGAGAGTGAATGAGTGAGCGGGAAAGTGAATGAGTGAGCGGGAGAGTGAATGAGTGAGCGGGAGAGACAGAATGAGTGAGAGTGAATGAGTGAGCGGCAGAGTGAATGAGTGAGCGGGACAATGAATGAGTGAGCGTTAGAATGAATGAGTGAGCATGAGAGTGAATAAGTGAGAGTGAATGAGTGAGCGGGAAAGTGAATGAGTGAGCGGGAGAGTGAATGAGTGAGCAGGAGGGACAGAATGAGTGAATGAGTGAGTGGGAGAGACAGAATGAGTGAGGGTGATAGTGAATGAGTGAGCATGAAAGTGAATGAGTGAGCGGGAGAGTGAATGAGTGAGCGGGAGAGTGAATCAGTGAGCATGAGAGGGAATCAGTGAGCGTGAGAGTGAATGAGTGAGCGGGAGAGTGAATGATTGAGCGGGAGAGTGAATGAGTGAGCGTGAGAGTGAATGAGTGAGAGTGAATGAGTGAGCGTGAGAGTGAATGAGTGAGCATGAGAGTGAATGAGTGAGCGTGAGAGTGAATGAGTGAGCGTGAGAGTGAATGAGAGAGAGAATGAGTGAGCATGAGAAGGAATGAGTGAGCGTGAGAAGGAATGAGTGAGCGTGAGAGTGAATGAGTGAGCATGAGAGAGAATCAGTGAGCAGGAGAGTGAATGAGTGAGCGTGAGAGTAAAAGAGTGAGAGTGAATGAGTGAGCGGCAGAGTGAATGAGTGAGTGGGACAGTGAATGAGTGAGCGTGAGAGTGAATGAGTGAGTGTGAGAGTGAATAAGTGAGAGTGAATGAGTGAGTGGGAGAGTGAATGAGTGAGAGTGAATGAGTGAGCGGGAAAGTGAATGAGTGAGCAGGAGAGTGAATGAGTGAGCGGGAGAGACAGAATGAGTGAGAGTGAAAGAGTGAGTGGGAGAGACAGAATGAGTGAGCATGAGAGTGAATGAGTGAGAGTGAATGAGTGAGCGTGAGAGTGAATGAGTGAGTGGGAGAGTGAATGAGTGAGCGGGAGAGTGAATGAGTGAGCGGGATAGTGAATGAGTGAGAGTGAATGAGTGAGAGTGAATTATTGAGCGGGAGAGTGAATGAGTGACCGTGAGAGTGAATGAGTGAGCGTGAGAGTGAATGAGTGAGCATGAGAGTGAATGAGTGATAGTGAATGAGTGAGCGTGAGAGTGAATGAGTGAGAGCGAATGAGTGAGCATGAGAAGGAATGAGTGAGTGTGAGAAGGAATGAGTGAGCGTGAGAGTGAATGAGTGAGCGTGAGAGTGAATCAGTGAGCGGGAGAGTGAATTGGTTGAGCGTGATAGTGAATGAGTGAGCGTGAGAGTAAATGAGTGAGCGTGAGAGTGAATGAGTGAGCGGCAGAGTAAATGAGTGAGCAGGACAGTGAATGAGTGAGCGTGAGAGTGAATGAGTGAGCAGTGAGAGTGAATAAGTGAGAGTGAATGAGTGAGCAGGAGAGTGAATGAGTGAGAGTGAATGAGTGAGCGGGAAAGTGAATGAGTGAGCGGGAGAGTGAATGAGTGAGCGGGAGAGACAGAATGAGTGAGAGTGAATGAGTGAGCAGGAGAGTGAATGAGTGAGCGTGAGAGTGATTGAGTGAGCGGGAGAGTGAATGAGTGAGTGGGAGAGTGAATGAGTGAGCGGGAGAGACAGAATGAGTGAGCGTGAGAGTGAATGAGGGAGTGTGAGAGTGAATGAGTGAACGGGAGAGAGAATGAGTGAGCGGGAGAGAATGAGTGAGAGTGTGTGGGTGAATGAGTGAGAGTGAATGAGAGAGAGAGATAGTGTGTGTGGTGTGTGTGTGGGTGAATGAGTGAGAGGGAATGAGTGAGAGTGAATGAGGGAGCGTGAGAGTGAATGAGTGAGCGGGAGAGTGAATGAATGAGAGTGTGTGAGTGAATGAGTGAGAGGGAATGAGTGAGAGTGAATGAGAGAGAGAGTGTGTGGTGTGTGTGTGTGTGTGTGTGTGTGTGGGACACGCTGACATCACTACTTTTACGACACATACTTTTTATGTACACATTTTTCTCCATGTTTAGCCTTGTTTATGTTTACAACATTCATTTCACAATGTTTATTTTTCTTCCTATGTAAATGTATAATGCTCTTGATGAACGAAAGACGAGTGATTGGAAGGGCCGAATGTAAGACAGGCCTGCGCGCCCAATTTGTGACCCTAATAAAGTTGATTTGATTTGATTTGACCTGGTATCACATGTCTAGACAACATTGACCACGTATGACATCTCACATGTCAAGAAAACATTGACTGGATATTGTCTAGAAGACATTGACATAGTGTCCAATCAGAGTGCCTGATAGTTTAACATTAATTCATCATTCATGCTATTATTGTGTCCTTATTTTGATGTTGTGTTGTGTTATTATTTGTGTGGTGATGTTTTGACCATATTCCAGGTTGGTTGTGTTGTGATGTTAACATGTTGGTTGTGTGTGGATGTGTACATGTGGGTTGTGTGTGGATGTGTACATGTGGGTTGTGTGTGGATGTGTACATGTGGGTTATGTGTGGATGTGTACATGTGGGTTGTGTGTGGATGTGTACATGTGGGTTGTGTGTGGATGTGTAGTTGTGGGTTGTGTGTGGATGTGTACATGTGGGTTGTGTGTGGATGTGTACATGTGGGTTGTGTGGGGATGTGTACATGTGGGTTGTGTGGGGATGTGGGTTGTGTGGGGATGTGTACATGTGGGTTGTGTGTGGATATGTACATGTGGGTTGTGTGTGGATGTGTACATGTGGGTTGTGTGTGGATGTGTACATGTCGGTTGTGTACATGTCAGTTGTGTACATGTTGGTTGTGATGTGTGTGTGTGTGTTTTGATGTGTACATGTTGGTTGTGTTGTAATGTGTTCATGTTGTGTTGTGTACATGTTGGTTGTGATGTGTACGTGTTGGTTGTGTTGTGATGTGTATGTGTTGGTTGTGTTGTGATGTGTATGTGTTGGTTGTGTTGTGATGTGTACATGTTGGTTGTGTTGTGATGTGTACATGTTGGTTGTGTAGTGATGTGTACATGTTGGTTGTGATGTGTGTGTGTGTTGATGTGTACATGTTGGTTGTGTTGTAATGTGTGTGTATTGATGTGTACATGTTGGTTGTGATGTGTCTGTGGATGTGTACATGTTGGTTGTGCTGTGATGTGTGTGTTGATGTATACATGTTGGTTGTGTTGTGATGTGTGTGTTGATGTGTACATGTTGGTTGTTTTGTGGTGTGTGTGTGTCTGTCTGTGTGTGTCTGTGTCTGCATGTTGGTTGTGATGTGTGTGCTGTGATGTGTACATGTTGGTTGTGATATGTACATGTTGGTTGTGATATGTACATGTTGGTTGTGCTGTGTTGTGTGTGTTGATGTGTACATGTTGGTTGTGCTGTGATGTGTGTGTGTGTAACTGCTAGAAGTAGTTGGTCATGATGGCCACACAATCTCCACAGGAGCAGGGAGGGGTGGGCAGTGCAGCGCTCATGTCCAGAAATCTCATGGTCACCGGAGGCCAGGTCAGTCTGCTTCTTTTATGTCAACTCTGTCTACAGACATGCTGTCTACATTATATGTCAACTCTCAGACATGCTTCCTACATTATATGTCAACTCTGTCTCCAGACATGCTTCCTACATTATACGTCAACTCTGTCTCCAGACATGCTTTCTACATTATACGTCAACTCTGTCTACAGACATGGTCTCTACATTATACGTCAACTCTGTCTACAGACATGCTTCCTACATTATATGTCAACTCTGTCTACAGACATACTTCCTACATTATACGTCAACTCTGTCTACAGACATGCTTCCTACATTATATGTCAACTCTGTCTACAGACATGCTTCCTACATTATATGTCAACTCTGTCTCCAAACATGCTTCCTACATTATATGTCAACTCTGTCTACAGACATGCTTTCTACATTATATGTCAACTCTGTCTACAGACATGCTTCCTACATTATATGTCAACTCTGTCTCCAGACATGCTTTCTACATTATATGTCAACTCTGTCTACAGACATGCTTCCTACATTATATGTCAACTCTGTCTACAGACATGCTTCCTACATTATATGTCAACTCTGTCTACAGACATGCTTCCTACATTATATGTCAACTCTGTCTACAGACATGCTTCCTACATTATATGTCAACTCTGTCTACAGACATGCTTCCTACATTATATGTCAACTCTGTCTACAGACATGCTTCCTACATTATACGTCAACTCTGTCTACAGACATGCTTCCTACATTATATGTCAACTCTGTCTACAGACATGCTTCCTACATTATATGTCAACTCTGTCTCCAGACATGCTTCCTACATTATATGTCAACTCTGTCTACAGACATGCTTTCTACATTATATGTCAACTCTGTCTACAGACATGCTTCCTACATTGTATGTCAACTCTGTCTCCAGACATGCTTTCTACATTATATGTCAACTCTGTCTACAGACATGCTTCCTACATTATATGTCAACTCTGTCTACAGACATGCTTCCTACATTATATGTCAACTCTCAGACATGCTTTCTACATTATATGTCAACTCTGTCTACAGACATGCTTCCTACATTATATGTCAACTCTGTCTACAGACATGCTTCCTACATTATATGTCAACTCTGTCTACAGACATGCTTCCTACATTATATGTCAACTCTGTCTACAGACATGCTTCCTACATTATATGTCAACTCTGTCTACAGACATGCTTCCTACATTATATGTCAACTCTGTCTCCAGACATGCTTCCTACATTATATGTCCACTCTGTCTACAGACATGCTTCCTACATTATATGTCAACTAGACATGCTTCCTACATTATATGTCAACTCTGTCTCCAGACATGCTTTCTACATTATATGTCAACTCTGTCTACAGACATGCTTCCTACATTATATGTCAACTCTGTCTACAGACATTGTTTCTACATTATATGTCAACTCTGGCTACAGACATTGTTTCTACATTATATGTCAACTCTGTCTACAGACATGCTTCCTACATTATATGTCAACTCTGTCTACAGACATGATTTCTACATTATATGTCAACTCTGTCTACAGACATTGTTTCTACATTATATGTCAACTCTGGCTACAGACATGCTTCCTACATTATATGTCAACTCTGTCTACAGACATGCTTCCTACATTATATGTCAACTCTGTCTACAGACATGCTTCCTACATTATATGTCAACTCTGTCTCCAGACATGCTTTCTACATTATATGTCAACTAGACATGCTTTCTACATTATATGTCAACTAGACATGCTTCCTACATTATATGTCAACTCTGTCTACAGACATGCATCCTACATTATATGTCAACTCTGTCTACAGACATGCTTCCTACATTATATGTCAACTCTGTCTACAGACATGCTTCCTACATTATATGTCAACTCTGTCTACTGACATGCTTCCTACATTATATGTCAACTCTGTCTACAGACATGCTTTCTACATTATATGTCAACTCTGTCTACAGACATGCTTCCTACATTATATGTCAACTCTGTCTACAGACATGCTTCCTACATTATATGTCAACTAGACATGCTTCCTACATTATATGTCAACTCTGTCTACAGACATGCATCCTACATTATATGTCAACTCTGTCTACAGACATGCTTCCTACATTATATGTCAACTCTGTCTACAGACATGCTTCCTACATTATATGTCAACTCTGTCTACAGACATGGTCTCTACATTATATGTCAACTCTGTCTACAGACATGCTTCCTACATTATATGTCAACTCTGTCTACAGACATGCTTCCTACATTATATGTCAACTCTGTCTACAGACATGCTTCCTACATTATATGTCAACTCTGTCTACAGACATGCTTCCTACATTATATGTCAACTCTGTCTACAGACATGCTTCCTACATTATATGTCAACTCTGTCTACAGACATGCTTCCTACATTATATGTCAACTCTGTCTACAGACATGCTTCCTACATTATATGTCAACTCTGTCTACAGACATGCTTCCTACATTATATGTCAACTCTGTCTACAGACATGCTTCCTACATTATATGTCAACTCTGTCTACAGACATGCTTCCTACATTATATGTCAACTAGACATGCTTCCTACATTATATGTCAACTCTGTCTACAGACATGCATCCTACATTATATGTCAACTCTGTCTACAGACATGCTTCCTACATTATATGTCAACTCTGTCTACAGACATGCATCCTACATTATATGTCAACTCTGTCTACAGACATGCTTCCTACATTATATGTCAACTCTGTCTACAGACATGCTTCCTACATTATATGTCAACTCTGTCTACAGACATGCTTCCTACATTATATGTCAACTAGACATGCTTCCTACATTATATGTCAACTCTGTCTACAGACATGCATCCTACATTATATGTCAACTCTGTCTACAGACATGCTTCCTACATTATATGTCAACTCTGTCTACAGACATGCATCCTACATTATATGTCAACTCTGTCTACAGACATGCTTCCTACATTATATGTCAACTCTGTCTACAGACATGCTTCCTACATTATATGTCAACTCTGTCTACAGACATGCTTCCTACATTATATGTCAACTAGACATGCTTCCTACATTATATGTCAACTCTGTCTACAGACATGCATCCTACATTATATGTCAACTCTGTCTACAGACATGCTTCCTACATTATATGTCAACTCTGTCTACAGACATGCATCCTACATTATATGTCAACTCTGTCTACAGACATGCTTCCTACATTATATGTCAACTCTGTCTACAGACATGCTTCCTACATTATATGTCAACTCTGTCTACAGACATGCTTCCTACATTTCCATTCTTTACCTTTGATAATTGATGGTAGACAACACCTGGGTGATTTACCCACGGCCTGGTTGTACAACACATAGATGTCATAGGTCGTATGGGTTAAGATCACTGACTCACCATAGCTTGTGGAACAGGACACTGCTGTAGTTTTTCACAGTCTATTTTACTCACATAATACATTAGACGCTGTCACGAACATCATCTTTTGATCCATAATGAATTCACAAATGTACAAACAATGTACAACAATATCGAACATCACACTTCTACAAGAGTGGCAGAGTTTATAGCCGTAGCTCTGTTGACGAGGACAATGTCCAATACCGAACAAAGTCCAAGTCTGACTGACTCTCAAGTGACGTTTTGTTCTAGCCCAAAACATCCAGCCTACTTTTCACATTTTTTTAACCAGGACTATGGCACAGGACGATCCCCCATTTGTCAGCATAAACACTGAAAACCCACCTTGGCGGGAGACATTTCGCGAATGATGCCGAAGTTGAATGTGAAGTAAAAACGTGGTTTAGAAAACAGAGTACGCAGTTCTATGCAGTGGGTTTGGGAGGACTGATAAAACGATGGGATAAGTGCTTTAATGTTGGTGGAAATTATGTTGAGAAATAAAGGGACAATGTATGTATATAAATAAACTGGTTTCAAGTTGTTATAATGTTTAGTTATTATTTCTACAGCCATTTGTGACTTTCTTATTGACTTCCCCTCATCTGTCAACTCTGTCTACAGACATGGTTTCTATATTATATGTATGTTCATTAAAGGTTTGTACATTTCATAATTGTTTACAAATCTGTCGAACTTGACATCTATCTTTATGAAACTGAAGTTAGTGCAGAAAAATGAAATCTTAACACAACACAACACTGCACAGCACAAAATGCACAACACAACACAAGCCAGCCAGTAGATGTGTATTGATTGTGTGATGCATTTACTTCCAGGGCAGCGTGTCGTTGTGGGATGTTGCAAGAGGGTCACTTCTGAGGAAGGTTGTGTTTGCAGATGGTGAACAAAGTGTTTATGTGAACCACATCGTCAGCGTGGCCAACAATGGAATTGTTTGTGACCAGGGACAAGATCTGAAAATTGTTTTCTTTCCCACAATTCTAGAAAAGGCCGAGTGATCAGACAATATTTGTTGTCACTGCCAGCGCTGGACATGAAGATGTTCATGGGCCAGAAAATGAGAGACATTGACCAGTCAGAGCTGATGGTACATCTGTCATGTTGCCAGGTGTGTCACCTCTGACTCCACCGCCAAGCCATTCCAAGAGGGAGAAGTTGCGACTGATTGTTGATTCATCCAAGCAGGTTTTCCGCAACAATCGTGTTTTCCAGATGAATCCAATGTGCTTTCCTTTTTGTATACGTTTTATTTGATTGAATGTTGCATATGTCATGCATCACATGTTTGATGTGTGTGACGATGACAACAGATGTGAATTGTTTCAGTGCTGTGATAGCTGCCTAATGTGTGTGTGTACATGTTGATTCAGGCATGGCTGTGTGTTTGTGTACACATTGATTCAGACATGGCTATGAGTTTGTGTACACATTGATTCAGACATGGCTGTGTGTTTGTGTATTCATTGATTCAGACATGTATGTGAGTTTGTGTACACATTGATTCAGACATGTATGTGAGTTTGTGTACACATTGATTCAGACATGGCTCTGTGTGTACACATTGATTCAGACATGGCTGTGAGTTTTTGTACACATTGATTCAGACATGGCTGTGTGTTTGTGTATTCATTGATTCAGACATGTATGTGAGTTTGTGTACACATTGATTCAGACATGTATGTGAGTTTGTGTACACATTGATTCAGACATGGTTGTGAGTTTGTGTACACATTGATTCAGACATGGCTGTTTGTGTACACATTGATTCAGACATGGCTGTTTGTGTACATATTGATTCATACATGGCTGTTTGTGTACACATTGATCAGACATGGCTGTTTGTGTACACATTGATTCAGACATGGCTGTGTGTGTACACATTGATTCAGACATGGCTGTGTGTTGTATTCATTGATTCAGACATGTATGTGAGTTTGTGTACACATTGATTCAGACATGGCTGTGTGTTTGTGTATTCATTGATTCAGACATGTATGTGAGTTTGTGTACACATTGATTCAGACATGTATGTGAGTTTGTGTACACATTGATTCAGACATGGCTCTGTGTGTACACATTGATTCAGACATGGCTCTGTGTGTACACATTGATTCAGACATGGCTGTGAGTTTGTGTACACATTGATTCAGACATGGGTATGTTTCACATTGATTCAGACATGGCTGTGTTTGAGAAATGTGGTTGGTGGTCAGGCTAAAGGATGAGTGAGAGTTGTGTATCTGTAGTTGATACAATCATTCAAGGTGCTTCACACGTGTCTCCCTCCTGTTTGAGTGAATGTGTATATGAGTGAATGATTTAGTGATTAATGGCTTTCAGTAAATGTGTCAGTGAGTAAATAATGGAGGTTACCATTAATGACTAAGTGAGTTAATGATTAATGACCATTAATGAATGTATCTTAGTGATTGAGATAATGATTGACTGTGAGTGAATGTGTCAGTGAGTAAATTATTGAGTTAATGATTAATGGCTGTAAATGAATCAGTGATTGAATCAATTATTAATGACCATGTGAGTGAATGTGGGAACGATTTAGTGATTGGCTCTGTGAATATGTGGATGATTTAGTGGTTACTGAGTGTGGATGTGTTCATGTGGGAATGATTTAGTGATTAATGATTACAGGAGTGAATGATTTAGTAATTGATGATTGTGTGTTAGTAGGTAAACTCAAGGTATTGGAGCTGTGTGCCTTGTGTGAGAGATATTGGAGCTGTGTGCCTTGTGTGGGAGATATTGGAGTTGTGTGGGAGATATTGGAGCTGTGTGCCTTGTGTGGGAGATATTGGAGCTGTGTGCCTTGTGTGGGAGATATTGGAGCTGTGTGACTTGTGTGGGAGATATTGGAGCTGTGTATCTTGTGTGGGAGACATTGGAGCTGTGTGCCTTGTGTGGGAGATATTGGAGCTGTGTGTCTTGTGTGGGAGATATTGGAGCTGTGTGACTTGTGTGGGAGATATTGGAGCTGTGTGCCTTGTGTGGGAGACATTGGAGGTGTGTGACTTGTGTGGGAGACATTGGAAGTGTGTGACTTGTGTGGGAGATATTGGAGCTGTGTGACTTGTGTGGGAGACATTGGAGCTGTGTGACTTGTGTGGGATATATTGGAGCTGTGTGCCTTGTGTGGGAGATATTGGAGCTGTGTGCCTTGTGTGGGATATATTGGAGCTGTGTGACTTCTGTGGGAGATATTGGAGCTATGTGATATTGGAGCTGTGGGAGATATTGGAGCTTTGTGCCTTGTGTGGGAGATATTGGAGCTGTGTGCCTTGTGTGGGAGATATTGGAGCTGTGTGCCTTGTGTGGGAGATATTGGAGCTGTGTGCTTTGTGTGGGAGATATTGGAGCTGTGTGCTTTGTGTGGGAGATATTGGAGCTGTGTGACTTCTGTGGGAGATATTGGAGCTGTGTGACTTGTGTGGGATATATTGGAGCTGTGGGAGATATTGGAGCTTTGTGTGGGAGATATTGGAGCTGTGTGACTTCTGTTGGAGATATTGGAGCTGTGTGACTTGTGTGGGATATATTGGAGCTGTGGGAGATATTGGAGCTGTAAGCCTTGTGTGGGAGATATTGGAGCTAGTAAGCCTTGTGTGGGAGATATTGGAGCTGTAAGCCTTGTGTGGGAGATATTGGAGCTGTGTGGGAGATATTGGAGCTGTGAGCCTTGTGTGGAAGATATTGTGGTTGTGTGGGGAGATATTGGAGCTGTGTGAGTTGTATGGGAGATATTGGAGTTGTGTGGGAGATATTGGAGCTGTGTGTCTTGTGTGGGAGATATTGGAGCTGTGTGCCTTGTGTGGGAGATATTGCAGCTGTGTGCCTTGTGTGGGAGATATTGGAGCTGTGTACCTTGTGTGGGAGATATTGCAGCTGTGGGAGATAATGAAGCTGTGTGAATTCTGTGGGAGATATTGGAGCTATGAGAGATATTGGAGCTGTGTGCTTTGTGTGGGAGATATTGGAGCTGTGTGACTTCTGTGGGAGATATTGGAGCTGTGTGACTTGTGTGGGATATATTGGAGCTGTGGGAGATATTGGAGCTGTGTGCTTTGTGTGGGAGATATTGGAGCTGTGTGACTTCTGTGGGAGATATTGGAGCTGTGTGACTTGTGTGGGATATATTGGAGCTGTGGGCTTTGTGTGGGAGATATTGGAGCTGTGAGCCTTGTGTGGGAGATATTGGAGCTGTGTGGGAGATATTGGAGCTGTGAGCCTTGTGTGGATGGATATTGCAGCTGTGTGAGTTGTGTGGGGAGATATTGGAGCTGTGTGGGAGATATTGGAGCTGTGTGCCTTGTGTGGAAGTTATTGGAGCTGTGTGACTTCTGTGGGAGATATTGGAGCTGTGTGACTTGTGTGGGATATATTGGAGCTGTGGGAGATATTGGAGCTGTGTGACTTCTGTGGGAGATATTGGAGCTATGTGATATTGGAGCTGTGGGAGATATTGGAGCTGTGTGCTTTGTGTGGGATATATTGGAGCTGTGTGACTTCTGTGGGAGATATTGGAGCTGTGTGACTTGTGTCTGATATATTGGAGCTGTGGGAGATATTGGAGCTGTGGGCTTTGTGTGGGAGATATTGGAGCTGTGAGTCTTGTGTGGGAGATATTGGAGCTGTGAGCCTTGTGTGGAAGATATTGCAGCTGTGTGAGTTGTGTGGGGAGATATTGGAGCTGTGTGAGTTATATGGGAGATATTGGAGCTGTGTGGGAGATATTGGAGCTGTGTGCCTAGTGTGGGAGTTATTGGAGCTATGTGACTTCTGTGGGAGTTATTGGAGCTGTGTGACTTCTGTGGGAGATATTGGAGCTGTGTGACTTGTGTGGGATATATTGGAGCTGTGGGAGATATTGGAGCTGTGTGCTTTGTGTGGGAGATATTGGAGCTGTAAGCCTTGTGTGGGAGATATTGGAGCTGTAAGCCTTGTGTGGGAGATATTGGAGCTGTGTGGGAGATATTGGAGCTATGAGCCTTGTGTGGAAGATATTGCGGCTGTGTGAGTTGTGTGGGGAGATATTGGAGCTGTGTGAGTTGTATGGGAGATATTGGAGCTGTGTGCCTTGTGTGGGAGATATTGGAGCTGTGTGCCTTGTGTGGGAGATATTGCAGCTGTGTGCCTTGTGTGGGAGATATTGCAGCTGTGAGAGTTGTGTGGGAGATATTGGAGCTGCATGAGTTGTGTGCAAGATATTGGAGCTGTGTGCCTTGTGTGGGAGATATTGGAGCTGTGTGCCCTACTTGGGAGATATTGGAGCTGCCTTGTATACAAAGCATTGAAGTTGTGTGGGAGATATTGGAGCTGTGAGAGTTGTGTGGAAGATATTGGAGCTGTGAGAGTTGTGTGGAAGATATTGGAGCTGTAGGAGATATTGGAGTTGTGTGTGTGTGAGATATTGGATCTGTGTGCCTTGTGTGGGAAATATTGGAGCTGTGTATGAAATATTGGAGCTGTGTGTCTTGTGTATAAAACATTGAGCTGTTTGTCTTGTGTATGAAAAAAACAAAAACAAAAAAACAAAACACACACACGCGCATGCACACACGCGCGCACACACACATAATATTGGAGCTGTTTGTTTTGTGTGTAAAACATTGGAGCTGTATATGAAACATTAGAGTTGTCTTGTGAATTAAGCATTGGAGCTGTGTGTCTTGTTGATGAAATATTGGTGCAGTGTGTCTTGTGTGTGAAATAGAGCTGTGTATATTTTGTGTGAAACTGAAACTGCGAATTGTTATGAAACATTGGAGCTGTGTCCATTGTCTATCAAATATTGTAGCTGTGTGTGAGATAACGGAGCTGGTATATGAAATATTGGAGCAGTGTGTGTGATATTGGAGCTATGTATGAAATATTGGAGCATTGTATATTGCATATGAAACACTGGAGCTGTGGGGCATTGAGAACATTGAACAGATTTATGGATAAATTATTTGTAAATATGTTATTTGATGTCAAAAACATGTTCGTTTTACACACACAAAAGCCATCAAAAAAGCTTCTATTTTTGTAAACATTGTGCATGCCATAGTTTGTCATGTTTGTTGTCTGGTTGGGCTACAGTCGGCTAACTCCTTGGTGTCATTATTGTTGTCTGTTTGTGCTACAGTCAGTTAACTCCTGGGCCAGCTGGTCACAGAGGCAACTGCTGCAAGAGCAGTGGTCGTGAGGCTGTCAACAAATGAGCATTGTTGCATGCAGGCTGTGGGAATCATTCATCTCTCTGGAAGTTGTCCTGACTGGAAATATCCTGCTCATGTTTTGTCTATTGCTGCACTGAAGGTTATAAGTGCAATGTTTGTCAACAGGAAAGTTGTAACAGTTACTGAGGTGCCCTCACCCAGTCTTGGAAACCTTCACCAGCGCTTGGAAATATATGCAGACACTGGCCAGCCAGCCAGTCATCACGCGCAGGGACACAATACTTGTTCAGGAACAGCTGTCAGTACAGCATCTGACATGTCTGGTTCCCTTTGAACAGCTGTCAGTACAGCACCTCACATGTCTGGTTCCCTTTGGACAGCTGTCAGTACAGCACCTCACATGTCTGGTTCCCTTTGGACAGCTGTCTGTACAGCACCTCACATGTACGGCTCCCTTTGGACAGCTGTCTGTACAGCACCTCACATGTCTGGCTCCCTTTGGACAGCTGTCAGTACAGCACCTCACATCTGTGGTTCCCTTTGGACAGCTGTCAGTACAGCACCTCACATGTCTGGTTCCCTTTGGACAGCTGTCAGTACAGCACCTCACATGTCTGGTTCCCTTTGGACAGCTGTCAGTACAGCACCTTACATCTGTGGTTCCCTTTGGACAGCTGTCAGTACAGCACCTGACATCTGTGGTTCCCTTTGGACAGCTGTCAGTACAGCACCTCACATCTGTGGTTCCCTTTGGACAGCTGTCAGTACAGCACCTCACATGTCTGGTTCCCTTTGGACAGCTGTCTGTACAGCACCTCACATGTCTGGCTCCCTTTGGACAGCTGTCAGTACAGCACCTCACATCTGTGGTTCCCTTTGGACAGCTGTCAGTACAGCACCTCACATGTCTGGTTCCCTTTGGACAGCTGTCAGTACAGCACCTCACATGTCTGGTTCCCTTTGGACAGCTGTCAGTACAGCACCTTACATCTGTGGCTCCCTTTGGACAGCTGTCAGTACAGCACCTCACATGTCTGGTTCCCTTTGGACAGCTGTCAGTACAGCACCTCACATGTCTGGCTCCCTTTGGACAGCTGTCAGTACAGCACCTCACATGTCTGGTTCCCTTTGGACAGCTGTCAGTACAGCACCTCACATGTCTGGTTCCCTTTGGACAGCTGTCAGTACAGCACCTCACATCTGTGGTTCCCTTTGGACAGCTGTCAGTACAGCACCTCACATGTCTGGTTCCCTTTGGACAGCTGTCAGTACAGCACCTCACATGTCTGGTTCCCTTTGGACAGCTGTCTTTACAGCACCTCACATGTCTGGCTCCCTTTGGACAGCTGTCAGTACAGCACCTCACATCTGTGGTTGCCTTTGGACAGCTGTCAGTACAGCACCTCACATGTCTGGTTCCCTTTGGACAGCTGTCAGTACAGCACCTCACATGTCTGGCTCCCTTTGGACAGCTGTCAGTACAGCACCTCACATGTCTGGCTCCCTTTGGACAGCTGTCAGTACAGCACCTCACGTGTCTGGTTCCCTTTGGACAGCTGCCAGTACAGCACCTCACGTGTCTGGTTTCCTTTGGACAGCTGTCAGTACAGCACCTCACGTGTCTGGTTCCCTTTGGACAGCTGTCAGTACAGCACCTCATGTGTCTGGTTCCCTTTGGACAGCTGCCAGTACAGCACCTCACATGTCTGGTTCCCTTTGGACAGCTGTCAGTACAGCACCTCACATCTGTGGTTCCCTTTAAACAGCTGTCAGTACAGCACCTCACATGCCTGGTTCCCTTTGGACAGCTGTCAGTACAGCACCTCACATGTCTGGTTCCCTTTGGACAGCTGTCAGTACAGCAGCTCACATCTGTGGTTCCCTTTGGACAGCTGTCAGTACAGCATCTGATATGTCTGGTTCCCTTTGGACAGCTGCCAGTACAGCACCTCACATGTCTGGTTCCCTTTGAACAGCTGTCAGTACAGCACCTCACATGTCTGGCTCCCTTTGGACAGCTGTCAGTACAGCACCTCACATCTGTGGTTCCCTTTGGACAGCTGTCAGTACAGCACCTCACATGTGTGGCTCCCTTTGGACAGCTGCCAGTACAGCACCTCACATGTCTGGTTCCCTTTGGACAGCTGTCAGTACAGCACCTCACATGTCTGGTTCCCTTTGGACAGCTGTCAGTTCAGCACCTCACATGTCTGGTTCCCTTTGGACAGCTGCCAGTACAGCACCTCACATCTGTGGCTCCCTTTGGACAGCTGTCAGTACAGCACCTCACGTCTGGTTCCCTTTGGACAGCTGTCAGTACAGCACCTCACATCTGTGGTTCCCTTTGGACAGCTGTCAGTACAGCACCTCACATCTGTGGTTCCCTTTGGACAGCTGTCAGTACAGCACCTCACATGTCTGGTTCCCTTTGGACAGCTGTCAGTACAGCGCCTCACATATCTGGTTCCCTTTGGACAGCTGTCAGTACAGCACCTCACATATCTGGTTCCCTTTGGACAGCTGTCAGTACAGAACCTCACATGTCTGGTTCCCTTTGGACAGCTGTCAGTACAGCACCTCACATGTCTGGTTCCCTTTGGACAGCTGTCAGTACAGCACCTCACATATCTGGTTCCCTTTGGACAGCTGTCAGTACAGCACCTCACATCTGTGATTCCCTTTGGACAGCTGTCAGTACAGCATCTCACATATCTGGTTCCCTTTGGACAGCTGTCAGTACAGCACCTCACATATCTGGTTCCCTTTGGACAGCTGTCATTACAGCACCTCACATCTGTGGCTCCCTTTGGACAGCTGTCAGTACAGCACCTCACATATCTGGTTCCCTTTGGACAGCTGTCAGTACAGCACCTCACATGTCTGGTTCCCTTTGGACAGCTGTCAGTACAGCACCTCACATGTCTGGTTCCCTTTGGACAGCTGCCAGTACAGCACCTCACATCTGTGGCTCCCTTTGGACAGCTGTCAGTACAGCACCTCACATCTGTGGCTCCCTTTGGACAGCTGTCAGTACAGCACCTCACATCTGTGGCTCCCTTTGGACAGCTGTCTGTACAGCACCTCACATCTGTGGCTCCCGTAGGAGCTTTTGAGGTTAACATTGGGCAGTGTGCTTCTATTTCTAAAGAACATTAGTTAGGTGGTATAATTATATTACTATAGACAATGTGTTAGGTGCTATGCTACTATACTATAGAACATTAGTTAGGTGCTGTCTGCTTCTATTACTATAGAACATTAGTTAGGTGGTATGCTTCTATTACTATAGAACATTAGTTAGGTGGTATGCTTCTATTACTATAGAACATTAGTTAGGTGGTATACTTCTATTACTATAGAACATTAGTTAGGTGGTATGCTTTTATTACTATAGAACATTAGCTAGGTGGTATGCTTCTATTACTATAGAACATTAGTTAGGTGGTATGCTTCTATTACTATAGAACATTAGTTAGGTGGTATGCTTCTATTACTATAGAACATTAGTTAGGTGGTATGCTTCTATTACTATAGAACATTAGTTAAGTGGTATGCTTCTATTACTATAGAACATTAGTTAGGTGGTATGCTTCTATTACTATAGAACATTATTTAGGTGGTATGCTTCTATTACTATAGAACATTAGTTAGGTGGTATGCTTCTATTACTATAGAACATTATTTAGGTGGTATGCTTCTATTACTATAGAACATTAGTTAGGTGGTATGCTTCTATTACTATAGAACATTAGTTAGGTGGTATGCTTCTATTACTATAGAACATTATTTAGGTGGTATGCTTCTATTACTATAGAACATTAGTTAGGTGGTATGCTTCTATTACTATAGAACATTCGTTAGGTGCTATGTTTCTATTACTGGGAAGATGGAGATGGTTGTAGTGATCTCCTATTGTTGTAAGATGGAGATGGTTGTAGTGATCTCCTATTGTTGTAAGATGGAGATGGTTGTAGTGATCTCCTATTGTTGTAAGATGGAGATGGTTGTAGTGATCTCCTATTGTTGTAAGATGGAGATGGTTGTAGTGATCTCCTATTGTTGTAAGATGGAGATGGTTGTGGACATCCCTGTGAGTCTTGTATTGACTGGCCAAATGTGTTTATTCTCATTTACCTCATCTCATCTCATCACATTTACATTTGCATATATTATTGATGTGAGCAGATTTTATTTCATACATTCATAATAAATCAAACTGATGAGCAGAAAAACTAACAGCTGTGTGTGTCAATCATGAATTGATTGTGTGTGTTAGCACCGTGTTCAAGGTGTTCTTGGAGAGCCATGATATGGCCATGACTGGACATGCTGCCATGAGAGACAAGCAGCTATGGGTGTAACCAGAGTACAATAATGCCCTTAGGTACAAATACATGAGGAGCGCAATTGGGAGGATACAAGCCTTACCTTAGGGCGAAGAAATACAACTGTCTTATTGTCATGGCAGGGCAAACCAGGCCCTAAGCCTTTGTTGGCAACTGGTCTAGGATCAATTCTACTGTAGGCAATCAGTTAGAGCATTGCTTTGCTGATCCGGCAGCTTCTGCAGCTTGTCTTGTTCCAGAAGTATTGGTGTTACCTTTCCTCTGGAGTAAACTAGGCAGGCCTAGAGAGGGATCATGCTACATGGGCAACACATGGTCTCTACAATTCCGCCCAGGCTTTGTGCTATGGAGAGGTACAACTCCATTCCTGGTCTTAACTGGTCTCAGAATCAAAGTGAGAGTTGGCAGTTACGAGTTGATTAGTCACATTTGCTACCACCATGGGTTTTAGCTGTTATGCCTTGTTGAAACACAGTGTAACAAACTATCATCTGTCAAGACGGCCAGGTGCCAGTACAAGGTTTAGGAAACTACCAGAGGCTGCTTGTGTCATTGTCATCATCCAGACTGCAGCAAACACCCAGATGTTAGCTTCTAAGACTGGGACCATGCTGGCAGTCTGCACATGTCTGAAGCCAGTTACATTCTCACACATCCTCGCTCTGAGAGGGGGGGGGGGGGGGGGGGGGGGTGAGAGAAACTTGCTGCCACCAGTCTCTACATGCTGTGTTTACCTTTTGTTTTGTTTTTTACATAATCCCATGTTTTTGGTCTTCCATTCTTCCCTGTGGTCTTGATTTAGTATTGACTTTTGTTACTGTATGGTGTAACTGGTGCTGCTGTTTGTCTCCCTCCTTCTACCCTGGAGTATGGAGGTACCTGTCAGAGGTGGAGGGTTAGCTACTGCCTAGTTATGTACTGTCACTGGCCAGCAACCCCATTTTGTCAGAAATTGACTCGGGACAAAATCTATATGGCTGAAATAAAGATTATGCCCCTGATACCCAAGAGTACAGCTTAGAATGGCTCATTTAAAAGGAAAGATTAGTGGGTCTTGATATCCCCAAGGAGTGGGAAAGGGAAAGTTTGATGTTTAGGTCTACTAATGGACTACTAGGCAGGGAGGTTTTTCCCCCCTGACATAACTCCCCTCCCTAGTATGTAATTAATCCCCCACCAATGTACACACATACACATGTATGCACAATTGGAAAATAAGATAAATATGAGTTTTAACCAAACTACAATCACTTTATTTACTGTCAATGTGAAAACAAAAACTGATTAATTGCAGGATGATGATGTTAATGAATTATAACAAAGCAGGACTAACGAGATCTGTTGGTTGAATATAAACAAGCTTTATTTCATATTGATGGCCACTACATGATATTATCACAATTCCGTACCGATGGCGACTTCTCTTTCCTAGACCCAGATGTTGACTGCCTCCTAACAACCAACTACGTCACGACTTGAGCATCCTTCTTCCCATTCCATCCTGATGCTCAAGCGTGCTGTAGCTTTGCCCACCTAATCATACCTATTCTGCTACACCTTCCTATGTTTCAGAAAGACTTTTTCCCTTTAAAAAGTCTTTACTCCCAATCCCCCTATTCTATTCCCTCTCTTTCCTTACTTCCCATAACTCCTCTAATCTTCCCCAAACCAACTTTATTTTAAGTACAACAATCTATTCGTAACTCTTTCCCCTGCCATATAGTAAACCACTATACATTTCTTGTTCGTTTTTGGCTCTTCAAAAGTGTTCCTGTACAAAATATATATATCATAAGAACAGCTCGTATAATCGTTATCGTACACTTGACATTATGAGATTTCTCACTCTTTCACAACACAGAAAACAATGTAGAGTAGTTAGAAAAAGTAAAGAAGGGGTGCGCACCCAGTGAAAAGCATAAAGAACGAATAGTCAACACAATCACATTTACATAAAGGAATGAATAGTCAACACAATCACATTTACCTCTCTTGCCAACAAAAAAAATTTTTTGTAAAAATTTTTTTTTAAAATACATCTTATGAAATACATCCTTGTACCCTATAAATCAAGTTGATATAAGTTTTCTCAACATTTATATATTCAACATTTATATTGCCATCCACAATCTTGTCTATATTTCCGTTATCTCATCTTTGACCACGAGCCAATGTTCATATTCCATGAACATTTTTAATTTAATTAACGCTGATTTTTCACAGCTCCTATATCTTGCCCCCTCACATCCCATGATCTGCTTTCTTGTCTACCTATATATACCCCAGCTTATATGCTGCCATTCACAGTCTTTCCCCCCTTCTCTTTTTTTTTTCATATACCCAACCTTATATCTTCATATAATGCTGACTTTAATGCAGCTCCTATTTTACTTTCTCATAGCCATCCCCGATCTATGCTTCTAATATTTTATATCCATAAGAACCTCCTCATGCCGATTATGACAACCAGATAATATTCACCAAGAGAATGTGTCTCTCTATTAGCCCTCAGTAGTTTTAGTAACTCTTTTCTGAACGAAGGGTCTTAAATAAAGCCCCATGTATTTTCTTTATTCTAGCCAACACCATAACTATTTAAAAATTAAACTTACTTAACTAAATTTGTAACATATTTACTAATAAGGTAACCTAATACACTAAACAACTTATTTAAATTATGAGTGAAGCGAAATAAAATCAAAACAGGACATCATACCCCCCAAGTATTTTTTTACACAAATTTATGTTTCCCCTCATATTAATTAAAGATATCAACTCATTCAAAGAAAAACACATTTTAAAATAATATAACATGCATCTTATCAAATCAGAAGAAAATATTCTAGTACTACCTAACACTACTGGTCTCTTTTACGGACCAATAGTTTGTACGTAAAAGTCTAAGAACACAATAATCCTATTTTAAAATCAATTAATAACAATCATTTTACAGGACCAAATCAAGCACACAAAAAAAAACATATTATATATGAGGCATTAAAAACTCAGATTCAATAAAACAAGTGTCTTCTCGCTAAAGAGAAGGTTTTCAAAAAAATATAATTCATTTAAAATTAACTACGTACAGTGACCCATCAACATTGGCCTCCTATACGAACCAATGTAACACATATCTATTCCTACAAGTCATTCCACTATTTTTATAACCGTGAAAACAAAACAACTCACTGTCAAGTATATATATATCTGTTACCACAGACCAATTCCTAAGTTAAAACAATATCTGTTCATTCCATAAAAGTCTTTAGCTAACAATGAGCGTACTATCTATCAATAGAACCTGTGGTTCGACACAGCAATTGTTTCTCCTTCATTTGTAGCAACTTCTTAATCATTACCATTAACCACGGTATTTCTAGCACCAATAAAAACTTGTCTATTTATTATAGAGTATATCTACCTGCTGTACCATTGACTAACTTATCTATCTAAGAAAACTCAAAAAGTTGACACATAAAATCGACCAGCAATTCCATCACAGAGAGAAAAAAAACATATATACCTCACTCGAATTTACTTCTATATTAGTTATCTTAATGCTTAACTACTCCTCAAGACCATTTATGAAAAGTATCAATAGAAGCCTTTTCCATTTCCACTGTCTCATATACTTCATCAAGTATCTCTTTCCTTTTTAAATCATGAAACTTACATCTTGCTATCTGCAGTATTTTCTATCCATTTACTTCTTACGTTTCCACTTCTTCAATAACTCCAAGTTTCTTTGAATAAGTGCTATCTCCACATCAATATCTTCTTCTTCGTATAACTTATTAGTTTCTTCCATACTACTATTTGATTCTGACTTTTCATCCATTTCCTCTTCTTCATCTGTATGTCTATCGCTAGCAGCCGCTAATTTCTTCCGTTCAATATCCCATCTAATTTGTCTATCATTCTTTCTTAAGGACCTTTCTAGTAGAGGCATATCTTCACCGCTTGTTGAATAATCTCTAATTCTTCTCTGTCTTTTTACTTCTCTTTCTCTTTGTTTATCCATTCTTCTTTTCGTTGCTTGTCTAGTATTCTTAAATGGAGCACCTATTTCCTCTTCCATAGATTCTATACTATCATAATGACTCACATTCGCACCTTCTTCTTCTATCGTTTTCGGTATTGTCTGTTCTTGAGTATCATCGTAAACTGGAGTTGTTATTAACTGATTTTGTGCTGGATCTTTTCCAAAACCTGGGGTTATTGTAGCTCCCCTGACGACTTGTTCATCTAAGTATCCAGAGTCTGAATAATAATTATTATTATAATTATTATTTCCCCTCTCATCCTCATCTCTTCTTAAGTGTTCCACGTGTGCCCTTGCCACATGTCCCGTGATCTGGTTCTTGATACTATACGATACATTTCCTAGCTTTTCCAAAACGTAATAACCTGGGATCCAACGAGCATCAAACTTAGAGTTCCTTCTATGCTTCTTGTAATAAACTCTATCACCTACTTTAAACTCCTGTAATTTTGTATTCACGTTTTTGTACTTTTTCTGTCTTTCTCTAGCTTTAATTATATTATTCTTTAATCTTACGTGTGCTTTATGCATTTCTTGTATGATGGTCTCTTGAAAGTCTTCCCCCATATATTTCCGTCTTGGTTTTAACAGATTATCTATAGGTAGTACTGGTTCTCTCCCGTGTATTAAATAGAATGGTGAAAACCCCGTGCTCTCATTTTGATTTGTGCGAATAGCACTAAGCGCAGGTCCCAAGAATAGATCCCAATCTTTTTCATGTTCATCAACAATCTTTGCTATAATATCGTATAATGTCCTATGTTGTCGTTCGTTCTTAGCATTTGAAGAAGGTCTATAGTATGAGGTCTTTATATGTTTTATATTCAAATCTTTTAATAACTTTTCGAATTTTTTATTTACAAATTCTTTACCATTATCCGTAAGTATACTTTGTGGGCAACTAAATCTTGGTACGAATTCTTGTAAAAAAAATATTAATGACAGTATCTGCGCTCTTATCTGGGATTGCATAAACTTCCGGCCAAAGACTGTAGACGTCTACTATATGAATTAAATACACGTTCCCTGACAATGTTCTAGGGTGAGGACCCGATATATCTAAACTAATTTTTTGCATAGGAAACTGAGGAATATCTGTATCTTGTAAGGGACACTTAATTGTTTTCATATTCCTTAATCTGCATCTTTCACACGTATCTACATATTTACAAGCAGATTTAAATAAGTTCGGCCAATAATATTTACTTGTAAGTGCTTTCACCAATTTATCACGACCGAGATGACCATTCTCATCATGATATGCTTTTAACACTTCATTTTCCAAATGTTTTGGAATATATTTCCTTAGCTGTTCGTTCCTTTCACTCATATAATATAACTGTTCATCCTCTTGCAAAATTAAATAATTCTTCTTATATTTATTCTCCTCCGTTTCTTTTAATTTCTGTTTTATTATTTGTAAGACTTTTGGATATAATTCTTGTTCTTCTTTCATATTAAATTGTGCTAAATGTGGGTCTTCTGCTCTAGGTTCAGACTCTTGATCCGATGGTAAACTCTCAAACTCTTCTCTATTTATTATGGCAGAATCTAATATATTTACTTGCCAGTTTCGGTTGTCGATCTCTGGTTCACCTTCATCTTCTGTGTCTCCTGATGACTGTGGATACGGGATCCTAGACAATAAATCAGCACATGTGTTAATCCTACCTGGTATGTATTCAATTTTTGTATTGTATCCCTGTAGATTCAATGCCCACGTCTGTATCTTCCTGTTCTGCACTGGAGCTTCTAACAGAGATTTTAAAGGCATATGGTCAGTTCTAATAACAAAATTTGCGTTATGTAAGTAGTAATTTAGTTTTTGGAGAGCATAGTGTATAGCATAAGCCTCCTTCTCAATAGTAGGCCATTTCCGTTGAGACCTGCTAAGTTTATGAGACAAGAAATAAATTGGCCTTTCATTTTTAACCCCTGGTATTCCAGATTCTTTTCCTTCATACGGTTGAACCAAACACGCTCCTATAGCATTATCTGAAGCATCTGTATATAGTATTAACTGTTTATTCAAATCTGGATGCGTCAATAGTGGTACCACTGTTAAGCTATTTTTTAAAAACTCGAACGCTTTTTGACACTCATCATCCCACTTAAATCTAGCGTATTTGCCCGTTAAATTGGTAATAGGTTCTGCTATTTTAGAAAACCCTGGGATAAAGCGCCTATAATACCCACAGGTTCCAATAAAAGCACGCACTTCTTTTACGTTAGTTGGAGGAGGTAACTCTTTAATAACCTTTATTTTGTCTTGGTCTGGTTTTATTCCGTCTCTATTAATAATATACCCCAAATATTTTGTTTCTGTTTTTAAAAACTCGCATTTACTAAGCTTCAATTTAACATCATGTACTCTTAATCTGTCGAATACCAATCTGACATGTTTTAAGTGATCATCCACATCCCCTGCTGTATAGATTAGAATGTCGTCTATGTATGCCAATGCAAACTTTTGCATACCCTCTAATACCTCATTTATTAACAGCTTGTAGTGAGATGGAGCCGTTCGAACCCCGAATGGCATTCGTAAGAATTCGTAAGAACCCATATGAGTACAGAAAGCACTTTTCTTTTGAGCGTCTTCCGACATCGGGATACACCAGAATCCTGATCTTGCGTCTAGTGTCGTGAAGAATGTAGAGCCATTAAGCAACCCCAAAATATCATCAATCACCGGCAAGTGGGTACGCTACATTCTTAGTGATTTTGTTCAATGCCCTGTAGTCGCAGCAGAATCGATGTGAACCGTCAGGTTTGGTCACGATTACAATCGGAGATGACCATTCTGACTTCGATCTTGTTATTATTCCTGCTTTCAACATCTCTTCTATTGCATTTTCAACAATTTCTCTATTTCTTAAGGGAGTTCTATACGGTTTTAAACTAATTGGTGGATGATCTCCCGTATCTATTTCCATTGTAACTGTTTTTGTCCTTCCCAATTCTAAATCATTAATTGCAAATACATCCTGATTTTCTTTTATAAGTTGTAATACTTTCTTATTTTCTGGTGGAGCTTTTAACTGTGCCAACAATTCTTGTTCCCTTGTCATTTTGTCTAGTGAATATATTTGGGCTGTATTTCTTCTGAATGGATGGATCAATTCATCCTTTTGTACGTTCCCTCTTCTTCCGCGTCCGCGTCTGTTATTAATTCTTTCACTAGAAGTTTCTGAATAATTTGTTCCCGGCATTTCTACTCTATCCGTTGCCAATACATCATTAACGTTATGTTCTACTTTGGCTATTACACATCCTCTGTATAGTCTAATTTCTCTACCTGTGTTGTTAATAATCATTACTGGAAAAGTTAAGTGTTTATCTAATGATACTATTCCATCTGGAACTTCTAGACCAGGCTCATCAATTACTTCCTTTTGCAATTCAGTGATTCTAACTGTGTGTCCTGCCACATAATATGGGTTTCTCTTTACCTTTGCTTGTATCAAATTAACCGACTGTGGTTTTAACGTCGTAGACATTTTAACTCTAACTAGTGCTGATATATGCATGTCTTCTTCCATATCTACATATACGTCCTTGAATTTTAATTTGTGTAAATCAAAGAAAAGTCTTACTCCGTTTTTTATTAAAAAATCTCTTCCTATAAGCATGTTTCTATTTAAATCTTTCACTACATGAAAAAGATGTCTTACGTTGATCCCTCCTAATTTAAAATTGATCATTGTTTGTCCAATTACTTGTAAATTCTGTCCTGTAACAGAGTGAAGATTATTATGACTCTTAAATATTCTACAATTTCTCATTATTTTATATAAAAAACTTTCTTTAATTACACTGACCTGAGCTCCTGAATCAATTAATGTACGAACTCTATATTTTCCTATTTCTATTATACATGAGCTATGATCTGTTTTATTTTCTGTAAACTGTTTGATTTCATCTAGTTGAAAGTATTCTCTACTCGTCCTACTATGCCTGTTATTAACATATTCTTTAAATCTTGGGACCTTATTATTTTCCCTCCTACTACAGGTCCTATTTAATAGGTAGGGCGCCGGTTTTCCTGCGTTCTTGTACCTGTAAAATTTCTGTGTCTATCTTCAACATTCCTATTCAACCTGCTATTGCCATTTCTACTTTGTGTATTCGACTGGATACGCCTGTTATCACAAAAACGAGAAACATGTCCGCGTTGACCACAAAACCAACAGACTATATTTGTGTTATTTGTGTTACCTACTGTCTCACTTGTAGGGTACCTCATATGTCTTCTTTCATCATAAGCATTTCTATTTCTACCTTGTAACGTCTGTATACCTCCTCTCCTATTCCATCCGAACCTTGTTTGTCCTATCTCCATAGGCTCCTCAATCCTGTCTTCTCGACTAGTTCCTATTTCTCGTCCTGTTCTCAATCTAAATCTACGTCTCAAATTTTCTTCTTGTACCGCAATATCTACAGCTTGTGATAACCTCTCGGGGTTTTCTCTCATCAGCTTAAACTTCAGTCCATCGGATTTTATGCCATCTACAAAAATCCCGACTAACATCCTCTCCACCTCTTCTCCTCGTACATTCTGTCCTAAGAATGCTTCTTCAGCTAGGTTAATCAACCTATCGCTGAACAATTGTACCGTCTCTCCAGTGTTTTGTTTAGACTGTCTCAACACCGAAAACGCATGTTGTGGGTCCGTTATTTCCGCGTATTTATGGGCTAGGTCGTCTTTGAACTGCTCCCATGTCTCATCTACTCTAGCCTCTAATTTTCTTCGGATATGATCTGAAACCGGTTCTGTCGCTGCCTGATAAGCAAGTCTCATTTTCTCTTCATCTGATGCTGACACCAAATATGCATATTTCTCTATGGAAGTTACCCACTTTTTAAAATCTCTGGCCTGTCCACTAAACTTAACAATTTCAGTTGCCATTCCCTGTTGTTTTATGACCGTATTAAGTCTACCTATCACTGCTCCTACCCCCGTCAAAACTTGTGCCAATGAATCTTGTTCCGTCATGCTGAAATATTTCTATATATAGCAATAAAATCAATTTCACATTTATAACTATCTAATTTAAAGACATGACCGTTGTTACTTTACACAGTAAGAATTGTTCAATCAGTCAATAGTACTTAAAATGATATTTAAGGTTTACAATTTACCCTAATCTCTGCTCCTGATTCAAGAAAGACGGATTCCTCTATGTTCGCTGTCAGGTAGAATTCACACGCCAGGAGTCTGCGCCAGCTGAAATGCTCTTCCAACCGATCACGCACCTCAGGTAGTTAGGGAGTTTCTTCTTCCAACGTCTCAGTAACTTCAACCCCTGGTTGGGTCCCTACCAGACTTCTGGCTTCTTTTCACCCTATACAGGGCACATCAAAGCGACGTCTTGAGAACTTCACAAAAGCGATAATTTGGGTCCCCTCTTCAGTAGGTCGGCAGCCCAGTCTGCCCCTCCCACTTCCGAGAGTCCCCTGACGATATCGCTGCTGTTGATGACCTTCTCATTTCTTTTTATTCTTCAAATGAGTGATTGACCTGTTTCTTCAAACTCTCAAGGTCACGATTCAACGGTTTTCAGTTCGCTCCAGACAATCTTGATGCGAAGTAGATAACTGCTACTTAATTCGATTTGTCTTGAAGTTTCTTTTTCCAACGTCTCTTATTTCAAAGGATCCAGAAAAAACGTGCTGGTTTTTCTCACTCTTTTGCTCAGCAAGACGATAACTATTGTACAGCAACCCATCCTGGCAAGCTGGTTTTCATATCTCAGGTGAT
Source organism: Cepaea nemoralis (assembly GCA_014155875.1). Lineage (NCBI taxonomy): Eukaryota > Metazoa > Mollusca > Gastropoda > Stylommatophora > Helicidae > Cepaea > Cepaea nemoralis. Next base: position 652,042 of record JACEFZ010003594.1, read on the forward strand.
AACGACTGCCTGTACAGCGAGGATTCTTGACAAGAGGTCCTTACAGCGAGGATTCTGAAAAATATTTACAGACAACCACCCCTAGCCGGGCTTTTGGCTGCTGTAACTCTCACAGACAACATAGTGGCCATTTATCAACTTCGTTTTAACGTTCAATACAAGTATAGAACCGTGCCGTAATTCTGTCTCTGGGAAATTGATGCAAGCAGAACAAGGATCTTCAAAACTTTGTATTTACTTCGATGTTTGTTTTATATGGACGGCGTATTGAGATTCCGCAACACTCCAGGTTCCGATCCTGAGTCGTGGGCACCATTTCGTCCTGTATAACAAAGCAGGACTAACGAGATCTGTTGGTTGAATATAAACAAGCTTTATTTCATATTGATGGCCACTACATGATATTATCACAATTCCGTACCGATGGCGACTTCTCTTTCCTAGTCCCAGATGTTGACTGCCTCTTAACAACCAACTACGTCACGACTTGAGCATCCTTCTTCCCATTCCATCCTGATGCTCAAGCGTGCTGTAGCTTTGCCCACCTAATCATACCTATTCTGCTACAGAATAATGGAAATATATCTCCAATGCAATTAAATATGTCAATGCTGTTGTGATTTGTATGACTTATGGATTCCGGGTGAGATGATGCCTCAATTCCAGTAGGGTTCAGCTTAGGTCCAGTAAACACCTACAATCCAGTAGGGTTCAGCTTAGGTCCAGTAAACACCTACAATCCAGTAGGGTTCAGCTTAGGTCCAGTAAATACCTACAATCCAGTAGGGTTCAGCTTAGGTCCAGTAAACACCTACAATCCAGTAGGGTTCAGCTTAGGTCCAGTAAACACCTACATTCCAGCAGGAATAGCTAGCCAGTTTTCTGGACTACTGTCCAGGCCTGATGCTATCTGGTCTTCCTTCATGTTCAGGATCTATAATTTGGCATTTTTCTTGAGAGTTGAGGAGCGGCTGGCCGAGAGGCTAGAATGCCAGACTCTCATTCGGGAGGCCCGGGTTCGGTCCCTCGGTAAGGTGTCGGATCTTTTTCTGTCAGGGGCAAAAAGAAAATCCTAACCTGCACAGTTCGCGGCGACTGCACTAGCCAGGCGGCCCTAATTCTTCAGGCTCAAAGACCCCTCTGCCACACACCGCAAGGTACTATATTGGCAGTAAATGGCAGTTGTTGTTTTTCTTGAGAGCTTGGAAGACATAATCAAGAATGTGTATTATCTAAGTCTACATCAGTAGAATCCTAGGGAATACATACAATCTTATAACCCCCAAACACACACCCACATTGAAAAGTCTGGCAGTGTTTCTCTTCCAGCTTTACTGCGTTCACTCTCCTCTTTCTCCCTCTATATCTCTCTCCTACTGTCTAGTCAGGTAGGACTTTTCCAGTAGTCGAACACCCTGTAGTTATTACATCTCATGCCTTCCGTTTAAGATCCCATTATGAGGAATGAAATGTCCTAAGTCCATGTAGCTAATTAGACACCCGGCACCTTACAGCCACTCTGTTCAAAATTTGGTTTATAGCAGATCAAAGTCTGTATGTTATAATAAGAGTATATGTTTGCCGGGCTTAAGTGATCAGTCTCTGTCCTAGGCCTTCATGAGTTACAATGAATGCTCATTCACCACACTGAAAGTGCTAAGCACACCATATACCCGTTAAAAATTGTGGGTAATGTCTGCACCACTACACCTTTTCTTCAACCACAATCAATAGACAATATGAATAAATTTGCTGCTCATAAGAACAAAATAGCACACACCCTATTCACCCTGATGAGTTACCATATGACAATTTGCATCTCAGACATCAAATAAACACTAAGCATGTCAACATAAAAGTATGCATAGTAACAATTCAAACTAGGCGAATAATGATATTCCTATTAATAGCATCATGAATGAATTAGTATTTCTATTACATACAGCAACATGAGACAATAAACAGTTCTCATAGGAGTGACATACATCTAATCAGACCAAATGTGAGTCCGCCAAATGCATATACTGGGTATAATAAAATTATGCATAATAACCTATGGGAGTCTTCATTGGGGAAGTGGTCAAGCCGTTTGACTCAGGCTCTGGAGGTTATGGGTTTGATTCTGGGCCACGTCCTTTGGTTCATGAGTGAATCTTTTCTGACACTCCTAATGGTCGTCGCTGGAGCTACAGAGTTTGTGCTTTGTGCAACGCTTTCCATGCTGTGGAAAGAGACTGAGCCATATTGGATAAAACCAGGTGCAATGAAGTTGACCTGTTGACTTTCAAGTGATTGTCTTTTTTAAAATTTAAATATACAAAAAAATTTTGCAAGGAGTATACTCCTAGCATTGTATATTCATATGTGTATAGTAGAAAAAAATCGACGTGAATACAGAAACACGAGATAGTGACACAGGAATCAAGATAAACACAGAAACACAGGGGAGAAAGGAACACAAGAATGAACATGAAGACAGAAACACAGGGAGTAAGGAACACAAGAATGAACATGAATACAGAAATACGGTGGAGACAGGGACATAAGAATCAACATGGTTACAGAAACACAGGGAAGACAGGATCACAAGAATCAACATGGTACAGAAACACAGAGGAGACAGGAACACAAGAATCAACATGGTACAGAAACACAGGGAAGGCAGGAACACAAGAATCAACATGGTTACAGAAACACAGGGGAGTAAGGAACACAAGAATGAACATGAATACAGAAATACGGTGGAGACAGGGACATAAGAATCAACATGGTACAGAAACACAGGGAAGGCAGGAACACAAGAATCAACATGGTTACAGAAAGACAGGGAAGACGGGAACACAAGAATCAACATGGCACAGAAACACAGGGAAGGCAGGAACACAAGAATCAACATGGTTACAGAAACACAGGGAAGACAGGAAGACAAGAATCAACATGGTACAGAAACAGAGGGAAGGCAGGAACACAAGAATCAACATGGTACAGAAACACAGGGGAGACAGGAACAAAAGAATCAACATGGATACAGAAACACTGGGAAGACAGGATCAGTTAGTTAGTTAGTCGACAGATCATCCTCATTGCACACCGAACCATTCAGTCCATAAGTGCTCGGATCCCCCCTCAGCAAATTCCGGAGCGTGTAGCGGCTAACGACACCAGTTCTGTGTTGGTTTATCAGTCTTCTTTGGCTTCCTGCGTAGTGTTCTTGTTTGGCCACCCCTCTTTTTATTTGCTGTTCTCGCAGTCTGGCCATGGTTGTAGATTTACAGTCATCACTTAGTTTTCGCAAAAGTCTTACTTCTCGTAGAGCATTCAGAATGTCAGCCTGGTCCATGGCGCGTCTGCCCTCCACAGTAGCCTCATCTGTGAGCTTGTCAGCCCGCTCATTCCCTTGTACTCCCGCATGCCCTGGCACAAAGATGAAACTAATATTTGCCAGCTGAGACCGCTCCAGAGACAGCAACCACTCTCTTCGGATCCACCCTGTCTCTATCTTGAGCATGCTCATTGAGTCACTAAGGAAACATGCCCTAGTGAATGTCTGTGTCTCGAGCCATGTTATTGCTTTACTTACTGCCATGACTTCCATAGTCAGGCTACATGTGGTCTCAACAACAGCGCCAAAGTCCTCCTTCACAATTCGTAGTATACAATGTGGTATTTACATCTTAAATGGGGGGGGGGGGGGGCATCGCGGGAGGCCGGAAGTCGTATTTCCTTATATGAATGTTATACCTCCCCTATAGAGGCCCCCCTGAAAAACGGACCTCATTTTTAAAAAATCGACGGATATTTTCTTGGGTCCGATTGTCACTTCCTTTTGACTACTTCCGGTTGACTTCCGGTGTCTCCCAGGGGCGGCGGCGGCGCTCGACGGTACGGTTGTGGTGGGGCGGGTTCGAGTCCTATAAAAAACTTGCCTCGATAGGATAGGTGATTATTATTAGTCATGGATCCGAGGTGGAAACATCCTTTACGGCTTTGATTGCGGGACCAACAGGGTGTGGAAAATCCATCTTTGTGCTAAAGTTTCTGACTCATATATCAGCCATGGTCGCCCCGATTCCAGAGGAGATTATATGGTGCTACGGAGAATGGCAATCCATGTATGAGACTATGAAAGGCATTCAATTTAACGAAGGCTTGCCGGATATGGAACAGTGGGCAGGCGATAGACGTCGTCTAGTGGTAATAGATGATATAATGTCCGAGACAGATGATTGGGTTACTGCAATATTCAAGTAATTTAACTCCCTTTAATGCGATTTAGTTAAAGTGAGTGACTGCAACGTGCAGGCAATATGCAATGCCTTAAAAGATTTTTTAAACAAGAATAGACTTGAGTTGCAAAGACTAGTTGCACTCGATACTGACAATGCATCTGTCATGGCAGGTGTAAACAATTGAGTATATGCAAAATTAAAATCCGTAGCTCCTCATCTGGTACTAGTTAGGTGTGTATGTCATTCCCTTCAGCTGGCAACGTCACAGGCTGCAGCTGCTTGTCTACCCAGGAACATAGAGTTCATGATTAGAGAAACATATAACTGGTTTTCTCACTCAAGTATTCGTTTAGCAAAGTACAGGGAGCTTTTTGCTTTATTAAATGATGAACAACATCCACTGAAGGTTGTTCAATTAAGCCAGACACGATGGATGTCCATTAAATCTGCCATTGTCAGAATATTACAGCAGTGGGTCGAGCTCAGAACTCATTTTGATATAGCAAGACTCAACGAAAACTGTTATACAGCAGACCTTCTACATTCTATGTTTAACGACATGAAAAACCATATGTATCTCATATTTCTCAAGCATATTCTCGGAGAAGTTCAAAGTGTGAATAAGAAATTCGATGCAGATATACAGAGTCCAACAAAACTACTCAGCGATCTTGTCCAACTTACTGATTCTGACAGTTCAAAGATTGCTATTCCTGGGGGGAAAATAACAGAAAGTGATGCTGTTCAAGATTATTTAGATCCTAATCCCAATCTAGGTTATGAGTTTGAGAAAGAAATAGCAGGCTACAAGTTTCCTGATGAGAAAAAAATTCGCGGAAGGTAATCCAGTTTTTAATAGAGCTGTTGACACAGCTGCGATTACGTTTGCCCGATAACGTTCGAGTTTTGCAGTCCATGTCATGTCTTAGTGAAAGTGAATGTCTACAGCCAATGACGCCCTGTATATTGGATCTTGCTAAAATGTTTGTAGAAGATGCAACTACTCTCACCCGCTTCGATTTCCAGTGGAGAAAACTTCATCATATGTAGTAGACACAGACTTCTGACATACTTGGACTGTGGTCAGAAATAGCCTCATACAGGGATGCCACCGGTGAAAATCCTTTCCAAGATCTTACAGATTTAGCTTTAACTGTGCTCATTTTACCTCATTCTAATGCGGACGTGCCGCGTATTTTCAGTCAGATGTGAATTATAAAATCAAAATTGTGGAATAGACTGAGCATCAAGAGGTTGACAGATGTTTTGACTATTAGGTATGGAATGAAAAGATATGGCAAATGCTGTCATGATTAAAAACTACCTAAGGATATTCTACGAAAAATTGGATCACAGGAATCATATACACGTTTCTTTCAATCATCATCATCATCATCATCATCATCATCATCATCATCATCATCATCATCATCATCATCATCATTGCAAGAGAAAACACAGCAGGAAATAGCTACAGAAACTGAAGAGGAGTTGTCTGACTGGGATTTGGCAGATCTGGAATAAACTTCATTCTAATATTCAGTGATAATCTTCTTCATCTTCTTCTTCTTCTTCTTCTTCTTCTTCTTCTTCTTCTTCTTCTTCTTCTTCTTCTTCTTCTTCTTCTTCTTCTTCTTCTTCTTCTTCTTCTTCAGCTTTCCGAGCCATTGAGGTTCTTTGCTGCAGATACAATCCGTCTCCATTCGTCTCTCTGGTTGACCTTCTCTTGCCAGACGTTGATTCCAAGTGTTTTAGGTCTGTATATATATTATCTCTCCACCGTCTTCTTGGTCTACCTCAGGGTCTACGGTCATTTATTTCCTGAGTGTAAGCGAGTTTTGTTTCCCTATTATCTTCCATTCTTTCTTTATGTCCCAGCTATTGTAGTTTATTAGCCTTCATGATACCAGTGATTAGCGGGGGCTTAAACAGATCATAAATGTCTTTGTTACTTCTTCTTTTCCACTCTCCACTTTATGTATCTGTCATCGTCTTGCTCATGTCTAGGTATCTGAGCTCGGGTTCACACAGGCAACAATAACTCCGTTAAATATAATATCTAACATTTATTGTAGTTCACTATACAGTGCATTGGCACTGAGTTGCATATCACAGAGATTTAACATCATCACACATAGTTATCACAAACATCCTAGCAAACTATCTAGCATCTGTCTATGAACCCCAAATACACATGGGTTTAATCTATTAATCTATTGAGTCCCTCTAAGGCAGGCCCTGTTGCCTCTCTGATGGTCCGTCTGTCCTCTGACGGTCCACACGTGTCCCAATCCGACACGGGTGGTAACTCCGTCTGAGTTCCTCGTGGACCCCGCAATAGGCGGGCCACATCAGTGTCCACGGGACAGTGGACTCAATGACCAGTCCTTCGAGAAGGCTCTAGATTACTCTGGCCTTCGAGTGACTGACTTCTTTCCCTTCGGCGGGAGTTGTAGCCCTTTGACTCATGTCTATAAATGTGAGTCTGTGACAGGATTCCCCCCTCTCCCCCGATTTGATGGGTTGTTATAAGGTAATTAGATCTGTTCTAATTCTGTCACAGAATCACATAAAGTCAGTGGTTGTAGTTTGGTGGACAGTAACCTGGTAACCTACATACTGGCATCACAACTCATGTATTCTCCCATACACCACTTCTCTGATTTGGTGAAGAGATCACTCTCTCTCCTGTGTCCTTAAAAATGCTTATCTGACCGAAGTTACGTGACGTTTACTAGTTGTGTTTACAAACTGTCCTTCTCATAGTACCCACTGATACCAAGACAATTAACCTCTGTATTAAAGAGGATTAACAAGACCGAAGTCCTGGCTAATTAAGTACACCTTCAAATCTTGATCTGTGTGTGCATTTCCATACACTTTTACTCTCGTATGTTGTATAATGTTAAATATGTAGTTACGTTGTTATTTTATCCCTTCAGACTACATGTGTCCCTGTTGGCTTGTTAGTGTGTTGACTAATAAGTTGCTGCTTCTAATAAAGTGACTGTATTTTAAATTGATAGTGTTCAGTTTTAAGGTTTGTGTAAAGTGTGTGCTGAATGTGTGGCTTATTTCCAAGCGTCACGAGTTGGGTTAACCTTAATCATGAATTACTCCAATGTGTGCAATACATGATCAGGCATTCCAAGCAGTGGTGCTTAGATGTAGTATCCTAACTCCTAAACTAAGAATATTAACCTAACTAATAAACATGTATGAACAATTTAGACAAGTAATACAATTTACATGAAAGACGCAGACAAATTAAAATAAATACGTTTTGCGTACAATTTGTCCGCTCAGTATATCGTTCTCTCATTTAATCCATCCACTCTGTCATTCACTCATCTTTCATTCCAAATAATATTTGGTTAAAATATATAATTAAAGTTGAGGTAAGTGTTATTGCCCTTAGAAAAAATGGAATAGGCGATATTTTCCCTTTAAGAAAATACGTACTTTTTGTACGATGACTCAAAAATGGGTTATAATTTACACAGAGACAATTGCATAGGAAGGTTATTTATCCTATTAATGGAACTACCTATAATATTATGGTAGAATATGTACAAATTACAGGTTAACACATTTTATATACAAAATTCAATGCAAATATAATACATATTTAATATTAAATTAATTAATTAACTAAGTAGCTAAATCCAACGATGATGTGCGCGTTGTCCTCCTGTTGTTAGCGTATTGTGCCATGAATGTTACAAGTTAGTATGGCTGTATCTTGAGTGTTGTAGTCGACGTAGTTCTGTTTCGGCTGTTTGCAAAGTCTCGTAGCAACAGCAAGTATGGAATGTTGTCAATGTTGCGTATAAAGTGTTCTTTCAATTTTCAGAGTGAGTTCACAGGTTGAAATCATTACACTGTTAAAGTCTCTCGCTCGGATCGTTCTAGAGCTTGGGCAATTGATAGTATAGCTCTTCACGTATAGTTCACAATGTATGACTCTTAAAGTTTCATGTTCGTGGGTGTCATAAGTAACTTATTTACTGAGGTGTTATTACTATTCACTGGGAGTTCTCTAGCAGGTGTAGAGTTACACTGTTATATGCCACAGACTAAAAATATCACAGTTTCTAGTATGGCGAATGGTCGATGTGATAAATGTCATTCTACTGGCGCATTCGTTTGCCGTGATAATAGGTCAGCAATAATGTTGTCAGTGCTTCTGATATGGCGGATTTCGAAGTCGAAATCTTGAAGAAGAAGACACCATCTTTGTAAACGATGGTTTTTCGGGGCACCTTGCTTAAGGACCAACAATGGCGAATTGTCAGTGAGTACAACAAAGTGGCTACCTAAGAGGAACTTAGATAATCTTAACACACAAAATAATAGACTTAATGCCTCCAATTCCACCGTAGAATACCGGGTTTCTGCCTTCTTTAGCTTCCGGCTTACGTAGAGAATTGGGTGTCTCACTCCATCCACTTCTTGCATTAAACATCCTCCTATTGCGATAGCACTCGAATCTGTGTTCAAAATAAAGGGTAAATTTATGTTGGGTAATCGTAAGACTGGTGGATTAGAAAAAATACGTTTCAATCTGCTCATTGCATCCTCTAAGCGAGTACTTTTACAAATTTTTGATGGATGATCTTTAGTTAACATATCAGAAAAGACTGAAGTAAGTTCTGCCCAATTTGGTATAAATTTAGAATAATAGTTAATAAGACCTAGTAAACTTCTAATTTGTTTCTTTGTGGTAGGCACTTCTAGATTGAGAATCTTCGACACAATTTTATCATCTGTCAACAATTTGCCTTCAGAAATTCTATGACCAAGGAAGTCTATTTGTTTATAGCCTATTTCAACCTTGGAAGGTTTGATAGTAAGTCCAAAAAGAAAGATTTGGTTGAAGACTTGTTTGAGTGTAAGTAAGTGAGAAGTCATATTTGAAGAATGGATGCATATATCATCAATATAAGCTTGGACATCTTTAATTCCGTGCAATAACAATCTAGTTAATCTAACAAATGTGGCGGGCGCGTTCTTGAGACCAAATGGAAGATATAGCCATTCGTACAAACCGAGGGGTGTTGCGAATGCTGTTATATGTCTAGAAGCAGGGTGTAGTGGCACTTGCCAATAACCTTTCGCTAAATCAGTCTTAGAAAATAAGGATGATTGAGACATATTTAAAATGAGATCTTCACAACTGTTCATTGGCTCTGCATCCGTTGTGGTTCTTGTATTTAATACTCTATAGTCGATGCACAAACGGATTGTCTGGTCCTTCTTTTTCACCAGGACAATCAGTGAAGTATATTGAGACATAGATTTTTGAATTATTCTATTTTTCTCTAAATCCAAAATTTCTTTGTCTAAATTTGCTCTGTAATGGAGAGGAATAGAATATGGTCTACATTTGACCGGTGTCAGATCTGTCAGCACAATTGAATGTGTTATTTTGTCAGTGCGTCCAGGTTTGTTAGAAAAGATAGATTTATACTCGTCAAGGAGAGTCAAAATGTCTTGTCGCTGTTGTTGTGTCAAAGTGTCAGAGATTTGTATGTCATTGATACTACCGTCGTCAGTCATAATCGGTACTGGGATTTCAGTATTGTCTACGTCTGTCTGATTTATCACAGATGCTACTGTTTGTAAATTGTCCTCAATGTCATTGTCGTCGTCGTCGAGATTAATCGTTGTCAATATGTCGTCAAATTGGTCATCGTTGTCGATATCACATATTGTCGGTAATGTCCATATGTCTTCGTCGTCTTTGTCGTCGTAAGAGTGCGTCGTTAACGATGCTTCATTTGTCGAGGTGTCATTCAGTTGGGTAATTGTCGTTTCGTTTTTGTCATCAGTTCGCTGCGTCTGCTCACTCGTGTCCGTGTCCTGTCTAGCATAGTATGGTTTCAACATATTTACATGGAATATTTTCAACTTTCCATTCAAATAAATTTCGTAATCAACTTCCGAAATTCTTCTAATAATTTTAAAAGGTCCCTGCCAAGAGGTTGATAGCAAATCTCTCTTGTCAGGTAGCAGTAGTAAAATATCCTGACCTGGATTTAATACAATTGTTTTTGCACCTCTGTTGGCGTACTGCCTGTACCTAAAACCTTTCTCCTGTAGTGATGTTCTGGCCAGTATACAGGAACGTATGATTTTGTCTCTGGTGTCAGTGACTAAATCATAGGTAGAAATGTGTAGTTGGATATTTACAGGTTGTGATATGATATCTTTGTAAATAGTGAGAGGTCCTCTTGGGTTCGCTCCATACATCAATTCGAAAGGAGAGAACCCTGTGCTTGATTGCGGGACTTCTCTATATGCGAACAGCACCGTTGGGAGAAGTATATCCCAATCGGCTGGATTTTCAGCTGTCACTTTAGATAGCATATGTTTCAGGTCCTCGTTTAGTTTCTCGCAGATACCATTTGCGGTCGGTCGATAGGGACTGGTGAAACATTGCTTTATGCCTAGTAACTTAGTTACCGATTGAGTGGCATTCGATATGAACTGGGTTCCTCTATCAGAAATTATTTTCTCCGGGAAGCCAAAACGGGAGAAAATATTTAATAATATGTCCGTCACATCCTTAGAGGAGACAGATTTTAATGGAAGCATTTCTGGCCATCTCGTACATACATCAATAAGAGTGAAAATATATCTATTCCCTTTACTTGAAATGTGATTCAACGGACCTACTAGGTCAACTGCCACGATTTGGAATGGCCTCGAGGCAGTTGTAGTTGATTGGACTTCTGCCGTAGGGTTTTTCCCTTTTTTCACCAGTTTCTGACATATATCACATGATCTACAAAAGGTTTTTATATCTTGGCAAAATTTTGGCCAATAAAACTGGGTCAGGACCCTAGCCCTAGTTTTTTCGTATCCCATATGACCTCCGAAAGGTGAGTCATGGGCTATCCTTAATACTTTGTCTCGATGTGCTTGTGGTAACACTACTTGCTGTATCGTGGTCTGATTTGTTGTGTATACTCTAGTTAATACATTGTTCTATAGCCTAAATGTCCACGATGCGTTCTTGGTTATTTTGGTTTAAGTCCTACTAACTTAAAATATGGTGAAAGTGTAGGATCTGCTTTCTGTTCATCTCCAAAATTCGTGTTGGTAGTGTTTGGTGATAGAATTTCTAGTGACTCCTGCAGTTGGTCGGTGTTGGTTTTATGGGTTGTCTGTCGTGTTATTGCATTTGTGTGTTGTGTGTGTTGTTGCACATCTACAGGCTTGGTACTTGGTAGATCGGTAGCATCCTCAATTCGAGGTTTTAATTTGGTCGTATCACTGACAGATTCGACCGCCCCTGCATTGTACACCTCGGTGAATTCTTTCTGAATTACTTCATTGGTTGTCTCTCTTGGTCTTTTGGCAGATTGAGACAAGCATGAATGGTGATTCTCTTTAGAATCGCTGTTTGGGTGGTGGATACCGTTTCTATGCTCCCAATCTCTGATTTCCTTTTCAGAGCAAGGTCGTATGTTGGGCAGGTTCCCAAGTATAATATCAGCGACAGGATTTTCTAGGACAGCGCACAATACTAGTCCTGATATGAACGGGGTTCGAATTTCGACAAGAGCAAGGGGGTATTTCTCTATAGTTCCTGAGAATGTGCGACAAGTAACGTGTTTGTCTGTATAGCCTTTCTCGTTTATTAATGTTTTCTTAATCCCACAGAGCGTTGCGCCTGAATCCCGAATTAATGTGCACTTTTTGTTATTTACAAACCCTGTTGAGAAAACTAGCTTGCCTGTAGATGACAAGGCAGCGTTGGCTGTTTCATTCGAAATAGGGATAGTGTGGCCACATAGTAATGTTGTGTCAAGTTGGAACTTCGTACAGGTGTTACACTTACTGTCTCTTATGGTGTCAATAATTTGCACAGCATTTCCAAGCTCACTTACATTTTCGTTTTGATTGTCACAATCATTCAGTGATTCAATCTCTTCGTCTGATGACGTTTCCACTAGTGCAGCATTGGCCTGTTTCAATATCTTTCGGCCCTCACAGAAGCGACTATAGTGCCCAAAGCTACTGCAAAAGTAACATTTGACCGCTCTCTGGTAAGCATTGCGCTTACTCTTCTGCTTCTCCACGATCATTTTAAGGTGGTGTGGATAGTTCGGCGATTTATCGCACATCGCATATTGTTCGTGAGTCAAACTACAATATTGGCATTTAACTGGCTTACTGACATTTGAGCGTGGTTTAAACTTACTTTCTGTTGGTTTCGAGTATCTAGTGTTTACTACTGCTGCTGCTGTATCGTTTTGACTTAAGTTTAAATGAAAAATGTCTCTGTTTGCTGTAAAAAATTCATTCCCCTTGGACTCGATTTCCTGAATACTTTTACAGTCCATTTGTTTCAAAAACTTAGCAAAAGGTGTAGGGATTGTACTCACTATCTTGTCAATAATAATAAGTTCTTTAAGTTTGTCATGGCTGTTGTTAGTTTTAGCCGAGTTAATCCACTTTGTACACACATCTTGTACTGTAGAGACATAATCTATAAAGGTTTGATTTGGTTGTGGGGATAATTTGGCGAACTGTTGTTGGTAACCTGCAGTATCTAATGAGAAATGTTGGAGAATGCGCTGCTTTAAATAGTCATAATCTTTTCGCATTTCCTGTTGTACTGTCTCTATTACTTTTAAAGGTTCCAGAGCTAAGTTTCTCATTAAAATAAATGCCCAATCTGATTTTATGATCTTATGGTAGGACATTAGACACTCAAAATTTTCCAAGTATGCACTGATGGAATCCCCTGAGCAGAATGCTTTCACGAGGCCTTTATACTTGTTAAATTTTTGTTCCTCCTCTTTGCTTCTTAGTTTATTCACAGATATTTCTACGTTGGACTCAATCTCCATCTGTTTTAGTTTTATTTGTGTATCGGCATTCAATTGGGCTAGTTTGGCCGCCGCCTCAAGCTCCATTTGTTTCTCTTGAGACTGCAACTGCATCTTCCTCTCTTCTGCCTCAATCTGCATCTTCTTTTCTTCTGCCTCAATTTGCATCTTCTTTTCTTCTGCCTTAATTTGCATTTTCTTTTCTTCTGCCTCAATTTGCATTTGCATTTTCTTTTCTTCTGCCTGCACTTGCCTTTGTTTTTCTTCTCGTTCTATCGCTCTTTCTTCACGGGCAATGTTTTCTGCGTGCGTTTTCTGTGCCCATTCTGATAGTTTCTCTTCTTTATAACCTAATTTGATACCTTGCTCAATACATTTATCTAAGGTAGACATCTTGTCTTTTAATTGTTGGTACTTTTAATGAAGTTAAATCCCTTAGAAAAATGTTGGGGAGTAGAAAATTTTGTTATCTCCCTTAATTATTACATGTGCAAATCCAAATGCAAGATTATGTTGGTTACAAGGTCATGAATATACAAACAAATCAATGCAAAGCAAAATGATACATGGATGGATGGTGAGAAGTACCGCTTAGGGTTGCAATGGGCATAATATGAAACTTAGCTTTTAATCCTAGAACTTGCGGATGTTGTCTTGTACTCTCGCCACTGTTGGATAGTTTACCTAGGTTACACACCACACAATTCGCGGAACAATCTGCTCGTAGAATGAGAAAACATTAGTAACAGTCAAAAAATGTCACAGTCATGTCAAAAATAGTTTCTATTATTCACATCAATGAGAGACTCACTGCAGAGGGACTCATATTAATACTACTTTATCGCTAGATAGCTGCAAATAAGTTAAACTTGTACAGTTATCAATTTGTTATACAAAAATCAATTTGTTATACAGAAATCAATTTGATATAATTAATTTGATGTTTTACTTGGCAATATATAGCCGTGTACAGTTAAAGCTTATGCCAAAACCGGAGAATAAGCCCCCAAAAAGCCTGTCTTCGTCTTGCTCATGTCTAGGTATCTGAGCTCGGGTTCACACAGGCAACAATAACTCAGTTAAATATAATATCTAACATTTATTGTAGTTCACTATACAGTGCATTGGCGCTGAGTTGCATATCACAGAGATTTAACATCATCACACATAGTTATCACAAACATCCTAGCAAACTATCTAGCATCTGTCTATGAACCCCAAATACACATGGGTTTAATCTATTAATCTATTGAGTCCCTCTAAGGCAGGCCCTGTTGCCTCTCTGATGGTCCGTCTGTCCTCTGACGGTCCACACGTGTCCCAATCCGACACGGGTGGTAACTCCGTCTGAGTTCCTCGTGGACCCCGCAATAGGCGGGCCACATCAGTGTCCACGGGACAGTGGACTCAATGACCAGTCCTTCGAGAAGGCTCTAGATTACTCTGGCCTTCGAGTGACTGACTTCTTTCCCTTGGGCGGGAGTTGTAGCCCTTTGACTCATGTCTATAAATGTGAGTCTGTGACACTCGAAGGCCAGAGTAATCTAGAGCCTTCTCGAAGGACTGGTCATTGAGTCCACTGTCCCGTGGACACTGATGTGGCACGGATGCAGAGCCAATGAACAGTTGTGAAGATCTCATTTTAAATATGTCTCAATCATCCTTATTTTCTAAGACTGATTTAGCGAAAGGTTATTGGCAAGTGCCACTACACCCTGCTTCTAGACATATAATAGCATTCGCAACACCCCTCGGTTTGTACGAATGGCTATATCTTCCATTTGGTCTCAAGAACGCGCCCGCCACATTTGTTAGATTAACTAGATTGTTATTGCACGGAATTAAAGATGTCCAAGCTTATATTGATGATATATGCATCCATTCTTCTAATATGACTTCTCACTTACTTACACTCAAACAAGTCTTCAACCAAATCTTTCTTTTTGGACTTACTATCAAACCTTCCAAGGTTGAAATAGGCTATAAACAAATAGACTTCCTTGGTCATAGAATTTCTGAAGGCAAATTGTTGACAGATGATAAAATTGTGTCGAAGATTCTCAATCTAGAAGTGCCTACCACAAAGAAACAAATTAGAAGTTTACTAGGTCTTATTAACTATTATTCTAAATTTATACCAAATTGGGCAGAACTTACTTCAGTCTTTTCTGATATGTTAACTAAAGATCATCCATCAAAAATTTGTAAAAGTACTCGCTTAGAGGATGCAATGAGCAGATTGAAACGTATTTTTTCTAATCCACCAGTCTTACGATTACCCAACATAAATTTACCCTTTATTTTGACCACAGATTCGAGTGCTATCGCAATAGGAGGATGTTTAATGCAAGAAGTGGATGGAGTGAGACACCCAATTCTCTACGTAAGCCGGAAGCTAAAGAAGGCAGAAACCCGGTATTCTACGGTGGAATTGGAGGCATTAAGTCTATTATTTTGTGTGTTAAGATTATCTAAGTTCCTCTTAGGTAGCCACTTTGTTGTACTCACTGACAATTCGCCATTGTTGGTCCTTAAGCAAGGTGCCCCGAAAAACCATCGTTTACAAAGATGGTGTCTTCTTCTTCAAGATTTTGACTTCGAAATCCGCCATATCAGAGGCACTGACAACATTATTGCTGACCTATTATCACGGCAAACGAATGCGCCAGTAGAATGACATTTATCACATCGACCATTCGCCATACTAGAAACTGTGATATTTTTAGTCTGTGGCATATAACATTGTAACTCTACACCTGCTAGAGAACTCCCAGTGAATAATAATAACACCTCAGTAAATAAGTTACTTATGACACCCACGAACATGAAACTTTAAGAGTCATACTTTATGAACTATACGTGAAGAGCTATACTATCAATTGCCCAAGCTCTAGAACGATCCGAACGAGAGACATTAACAGTGTAATGATTTCAACCTGTGAACTCACTCTGAAAATTGTAAGAACACTTTATACGCAACATTGACATCATTCCATACTTGCTGTTGCTACGAGACTTTGCAAACAGCCGAAACAGAACTACGTCGACTACAACACTCAAGATACAGCCATAATGGGTCCAAAGATGCGTCTTAAAACTTTGTTCTCAAAGGTTTATAACAAGGCTTCGTCTCCTTTCGTTGTACCAGGGGCGTCACTAGGGGGGTGCGGGGGGTGCGGGCCGCACCGGGTGACACCATCAAGGGGTGACACCAAAATAAAAAAATTGCAAATTTGACAAAGCAGACATGGCAAAATAAGAAAAATTTAACTTTGTCCGAGTTTGTCGAAGTTCTTTATTTATGTTTTACCTGAAGTATTGAAGTTATATTGTTCAATTTGTTTTCTGTCTTATGTCCTTATTAACTTTTTGACTTATTTTACAAACATTACTATATGCGATTATATATGGTACAGGAACACTCGGAAGAAGACCATGGTGAAAGTCTAGAGGGGTGACACCAAGAGTTTACCGCACTGGGTGACACCAACCCCAGTGACGCCACTGCGTTGTACTCCAGGTTTCAGAGCCATAACATACAGTACAACTGGTCTGATCAGTGTTTTTTATATTGTGATTTGGTGTTACGAGATAGCGCATTTGATTTTAGTAGATGTTGTAGTGCATAGTATATCTTATTTCAAGAATTGATTCTAGTTTGTATTTCTTCCCTTATGACGTTGGAGCAGTTGAAGATTGTACCCAGGTATTTGTATGTTTCCGTTCTTTTAATGGTCATATTATCTATTTGTATGTGGCCAGAGTTTTCAGTCATTCCTTCTCTTGAAATTACCATATATTCTGTCTTATTTTGGTTGGTAACCAGCCCCATCTGTTGGGCTTTTTCCTTTAAGTGAGTCAATATTTCCAATGTCTTTTGTTCACTTTGCCCTATAATATCTATATCATCTGCATAACCAAGCAGCTTGGATGTTCCTCCAATATTCACATTCCTCCTTTATCTTCCTTACAACTTTCTCTAGAGCCAGAATAAAGAGTAGCGGCGAAAGTGCATCACCCTGTTTCAAGCCAGATGTTATTTTGAAAGGGTCTCATTTCCTTCCTTTATATGTTACTATATTATAAGTATCTTCCATGCATAGTCTGGTCATGTTGATTAACTTCCTTGGTATTCCTAATTTCTGCATAGCATTCCATAGACTATTCCTATGGACACTATCATAAGCCCTTTTAAAATCCACAAAAATATTATGGAGATCTCTTTTATATTCCCAATTTTTCTCGGCTATTTGTCGTAAGATGAATATCTGATCTATTGTTGATCTGTTGTGTCTAAAACCCGCCTGGTAGTCACCTAATATGTCTTCTGAATATGGTTTTAGTCTATTTAGTAATACTGCGGATAGTATCTTATAGCTTGTGGACAGTAGTGATATTCCTCTATAATTTTCATATTGAAGCTTGTCTACTTTCTTAACAATAGGTATCAATAATGACTCTTTCCAGTCATGGGGTAATTCTTCTGTCCTCCAGATTTTTATTATTAGTTCGTATAGCTTTAGATGTAATGCATGGCCACCTGCCTTTATAAATTCAGCAGCAATTCCATCAGTCCCAGTTGCCTTATTGTTTTTAAGTCGTGTGATTACATATAGGATTTCTTCAAATGCAGGTTCTTCAATTTGTGGTTCACGCGTTAGAACCTCTTCCTGTGGGAAAGTGTTACTTGGAGCTTCACAATTTATTAATTCAACAAAATATTCTTTCCATGTGTTGCACATTTCCTCATTGGTATTTATCATATTCCAATTTTTGTCTTTTAAACTATATGTGTTGTGTTGGTGCCCTCGTTTCATTGACTTCAGTTCTTTAAAAAAAATATTTCTGGATTCATTTTTTTTTTGGTGATTTGTTTCCATATCTTTGATTATATTACTTATATATTCTCGCTTCTGCTGTCGAACTATTTTTGTAGCCTGTTTACATTCATTTCTATATTGCTCTTCCTTTTGGATGTTGTTGATGTCATTTAACCATAAATGTCTGGCATTCTTTTTCCTAATGACTGCTTCTTCACATTTTTTATTGAACCATCTGCTCTTTCTATGCGTGGATAACACACCGAGACATTCTTCTGAGGTAGATTGAATTGTATTCTTGATGTTCAACCAAGTTTGGTCAACGCTTTCCTCCAAAGGGTTTTGCAGAGTTTAAAGTTTACATTTTATTTCATCTGTAAATTTCTCTTTGACTGTAATTTCTTGTAGTTTTTCTTTGTTATATGTTGAGTGTAATCTTTGTAATTTAGTATAGACAGTTCTCTTAAGTGTTATTTTAAATTTTGCTCCAACGAGGAAGTGATCGCTGTGGCAGTCAGCTCCTCTATAACTTCTAACTTGTATGTTTGATGCATTTCTGTTGTTAATTAAAATGTGATCTATTTGATTATAGGTTCTCTTGTCACATGATTTCCAAGTTTGTTTGTGTATATCCTTTCTTTGTAGTCTGGTACTGCTAATCTGCAGTCCTTTGGCTTCTGCCAGGTTGATGACTCTCCATCCATTATCATTTGAAGTTGTATGTAGGCTTTCCATACCGGCCACTTTTTTATGAGTTTGCTCTCTACCTATGTTTGCATTGAAGTCTCCCAGCACAATCAAGATGTCCTGTTTGGGGGTTTCTTCTATGACATCATCCAAATCATTATAAAAGTCTTCTTTAACGTCATCTTCTTTCTCTTCAGTAGGTGCATGTACATTAATCATCGTTATATTTTTCCATCTACTTTTTATTCGTAATTTACTGATTCTGTCATTAACAGCTTTAAAGTTTAGAACGTTCCATTTTAACTCTTTTTTGATGACAAATCCTGTTACTAATTCGTGTTTATTTTGGGTGTTTCCTCCATATATTATAATCATTCCATTTTGCTCTAAAGTACCCTCTCCTGGCTACCTTATTTCTTGGATTGCTGTTATATCCATTTGATATTCAACCAGCTCCCGTGTTAGTTCTCAGACGCTCCAGCTCGATATAGTGTCCGTACATTCCATGTTCCAAATCTCAAAAGTCCTTTAAAGTTCCAAGGTTGTTGTCCAAATAAGTCAGTCCGAATTCGAGGCTTATGACTTGTGTATCTGTTTCGTAACAAAATATTTTTTACACAGGTGGGGATGTTAACCCCACGCTTCAACCCCCAACCTGGAGGACCAGGGTGTTTCTCTTTGTCCTTTCTCTACCCTTTGACCTGTCCAGCTTTGGAGGCTACCGCCGGCATAGCTCTCAGGGTCATTGAGAAACTCAAGCTCCCCCACCACGACAAGGTGGAAACACCATCGGGATAGATTCAGTGATAATAATAAATTATAATGTGCATTTTGAATGAATACCGCCAGTGCTTGTTTTAGTAATTCCCCCCCCCCCCCCCCCTCAAAAAAAAATTGCAATTTGGTGCTTTTTTGGCTTGAGAGTAGTTCTGATTGATTGGGATTTGGCGGATCTGGAATAAACTTCATTGTAATATGAAGTGATAATAATAAATTATACTGTGCCACCTTGCTACATTTGTAATAAAAACAGTTGGTGCTTTTTTGTGCTTTCCAAAAAATTTTGGTGCTTTTTAGGGTCGATTTTGGTGCTTTTTCATCAAAGGGAGGTGGCAACACTGGCCACAGAGTGTAAATGGGGCTTTTCTGCTTTTAAAGAATAAAATATCAAGGGACATAAGAATTGTGTGGTAATAAGGGAAATAATTGTAACTAAAAATATTTATATGATATCTCAAATGTACATTCCAGTTATTTAAGTACATATAACTAATCTAAGATTTTCAAATAGCATATACTTACAGAAATTTATTATTTCTGTATGCTGTTTGAAAGTTTTGTTTTTTAAAGTATTTTATAATTGTAAATGAACCTGGTCCTCCAGGTTGGGGGTTAAAGTGTGGGTTTAACATCTTACCCTTTGTAAAAACTCTGAATTCTCTTCACAATGTATAGAGGCCTCCATTCGCATTTCTCTGGGTGGCAGCGCTGTTCTTCTTGATTCGTCACATTCGCACTGCGAGTGCTAACAAAACAAGTCGCCATAACTAGTCAATAAACCTGATACATTAGAAAGTGTCGCGTGGGTAGTCCAACAACAAGAAGCACGCGTAACCAAGATGTGCAGCCTGGGAGCCGACATCAAGAAGAAGAACTTGGAATGATTGATTGATTTAGGAACCGACATCGCAGCATTCGGGACATTCCCATAAGCGCTCCGTCCCCAGCCTCAGCAGCCAGGGAAGAGTTCCAACACTAATAGTTCCAGTAGCAATCTGATTATATGTCCGTCTCGCCTTTCCTCTGAGCGTCGAGCGTTGGCCAGATTCCCTCGTCAAACCTCGCTGCCTCATTCTTACCAGACTATGGTGATCCATTTGCTTCTCCGAGGTGTACACGTGCTTCCACAAGGCCGCAACCACGTCTGTCTTGTCATGCATCAATACTCCACCAATTTTTGCCGAGCCAGCCAATCTGTCCACCTGTTCATTCCCCAGCACACCAGCATGTCCAGGAGAAAAGATCCAGGTGATGCTTGCTACCCGTGACCTCCGAAGCGAAGCAAGCCACTCTGCACGAAGCCTGCCTGTACTCACCCTCCTCAGCATGCTTTTTGAGTCAGTTACAATCATAATGTGTGTATGTATCGTGTTCTCTATCCAGGGGAAAGCTGCATTGACCGCCTTCACCTCCACTCTTAAGCTAGATGTTGTGTCATCATACGCCAGGCTCTCATGCACCAAACATCGACCATTAGCTTTTGCTAAGAATCCCCCAGGCACATCTCCTACCTCTCAACACCGACCCATCTGTGTAGATAACCACATCACCCGAGTGAGCATTGTCCTGAATTAGTTGATGGATTTCCATTTCCGTGGCCCCTGCTGGCCACTCCCGGCTCAATGTGATTATAACTCTGCACAAGTCTGACTGCTCGTCTGCCACTCTGACCCACTCCACTCCTCGCCTGATGTTCTCCAAGGGGCACACCTGTCTGATCGTATCCTCCGCCTAAGTCATCCATGATTTCCCTCCTATCAGTCTCTGACCTTTCACTGCGTCCAGCGCCTCATGCAGTGGGTGGTCTGTGTCTGCAGCTACTCTGAGGTATGCCTTCGCCTGCATCACCTTGAGCCTACCAGCAACAGTCGGCAAATCAAGGATGTAACGCATACACACTACTGGAGTATCTCTGGTGCATCCCAGAATGACCCGCATAGCTTCATTCTGTATGCGCTCTAATTTCACCAGCTGACTCTTTGAGACAGTGAGCAGTCCTAGTCCATAATCAGTCACTGAGAGGATCAAGTGCTGGTATAGTGTGAAGAGCATTCTCTGCTCTGTGTCCATTGCAGCCATAGTTTTCAGTGCATTAAGTCCCTTTTGAGATCTTGTCACGACCGTCTCCACATGGTCCTTAAAGGACAGACTCCTGTCAAATGTGATTCCCAGATATTTCAGTTTGTTCTCTCTGTTGACGCTTCTCCCATATATTGCGAGGCTTGGGGCATC
Organism: Cepaea nemoralis; assembly: GCA_014155875.1. Taxonomy (NCBI): domain Eukaryota; kingdom Metazoa; phylum Mollusca; class Gastropoda; order Stylommatophora; family Helicidae; genus Cepaea; species Cepaea nemoralis. The sequence continues at coordinate 673,630 of JACEFZ010003594.1, forward strand.
ATCTCTCACAATCCTGTTATCCAGAGAGCACCACAAAACAGCCGCCTTTTCCGGGCTGATGACAGCATTCATTTCAGTGCACCAGCCAATCACTTTGTCTACTGTCGCCTGTAGCTCCCGGGCTGTTTGATCCATATTTCTCCCCTGCCTGTTAGTTAGTTAGTTAGTTAGTCGACAGATCATCCTCGTTGCACATCGAACCATTCAGTCCATAAGTGCTCGGATCCCCTCCTCAGCAAATCCCGCAGCGTGTAGCGGCTAACGACGCCAGTTCTGTGTTGGTTTATCAATCTTCTTTGGCTTCCTGCGTAGTGTTCTTGTTTGGCCACCCCTCTCTTAATTTGCTGCTCCCGCAGTCTGGCCATTGTTGTAGATTCACAGTCATCACTTGGTTCTCGCAAAAGTCTCACTTCTCGTAGAGCATTCAGAATGTCAGCCTGGTCCATGGCGCGTCCGCCCTCCACAGTAGCCTCACCTGCGAGCTTGTCAGCCCGCTCATTTCCTTGTACTCCCGCATGACCTGGCACGAAGATGAAACTAATCTTTGCCAGCCGAGACCGCTTCAGAGGCAGCAACCATTCTCTTCGGATCGACCCCTCCTCTATCCTCTTGATCATGTTCATTGAGTCGCTAAGGAAACAAGCCCTAGTGAATGTCTGTGTCTCGAGCCATGTTATTGCTTTACTTACTGCCATGACTTCCATGGTCAGGCTACTTGTGGTTTCAGTGAAAGCACCAGAGTCCTCCTTCACAATTCTCCCTCCTGCCCGAGCTGTAAAGGCCCATGAGCTTCTCACATGTCGGACGACCGACCCATCTGTGTAGATGACCGCGTCACCGTCTAGCGAATTCTCGAAAATCAACGCTTGTACTTCAGCCTCAACAGCAGCCGGATTTTCTTGTCTGCATGTTCTATCTAGTTGGATGCAAACTGAAAAGGATGTGCAGAAGTCTGTTGGCACTTGCACCCACTCCTCGCCAGGTTCTAAGTCCTCAAGTGAACACACCTGTTGAAGAATGTCTTCGGCTTGACCCATCCACGACCGTCCTCTTGTTAACCTGCTGCCCTTCACCTTCCTAATTTCACTATGCAGTGGATGTTGTGTGTTTGCGTTAATTCTGAGGTAGGCGCGTGCCCTGCAAACTTGTATTCTCTCTTTAATGGTTGGAAAATCAAGAAGGTAGCGCATCGCTCTGCATGCTGTATCTCTTGTACATCCAAGAATAATGCGCATAGCTTCATTCTGTATCCTTTCCATCCTTTCTATCTGCTTATGGCTGACAGTCAGGATTGCCATTGAATACTCCAAAAAAGACATGACCAGCCCCTCGTACAGAAGACATAGATGGCGCTGCTCACAGTTTGCTGCCGCCATCACCCGCATCGCTGCCAAACCCCGCTTGGCCTTTTTTATCACCTGGTCTATGCGCACATTATAAGCAAGGCTTCGATCAAACCGTATCCCCAGGTAATTCATTGCCTGCGTTCTTTCCACCGTCTCTGAACACAGAATTACAGTTGGTGTTGGATTGTTGACAATATGACTATTCAACGAGAGCCAAGTCACTGTTGCCTTTGTTGGGTTGACCATTGCCCCAGCTTCATCACACCAAGTACTTATGCGGTTGAGTTCGGTTTGTAGTTCCACAGCAACCTCCTCTCTATCCTTACACTGACGATACACTAAAACATCATCGGCATACGACAATGTCCTGCCAGGTCCAGTGATCTGCTCACTGGTGATTCTCACTGTGTAGGCGTTGAACAGTACCGGAGATAATGGTGATCCCTGTGGTAGGCCAGGATATAATGTTGTTGGTTCCGAAGTCCAACTGCCACATCTAAAAACTACTTTCCGTAGGTAGAGGGCTGCAGCGATCCAACTAAGGAGGAATGGACTTACGTTTAGTTCAAGAAGCTGAAACATTAAAAAAATCCAGTGGTACTTTGTTGTATGCGTCCTCAAGATCAATCGCTGCAGCAACGGTTTCAGTGCCTGAGTGGAAACCTTCATAGACATCATGGGCAAAGACTGCTGCATTGGTCCAGGTTTCTCTTTTTGGACGGTACCCACCCAGGATAGGTGGGAAAACACCTTGCCTCTCTAGTTGGCTATGTTCCCTGCCTGTATGCAAGAATATCATATGCAAATGTTAGTATCCTTCCAACCCCTGGTGCTTCTAGGTATGCAATCTTGCTCGTATACACATTAAAGAGCACCGGTGAGATTGCAGATCTCTGTGGCAGTCCCGGGGTTAAAATATGTGGCTCTGAGGTCCATGCACCCAGACGGAGAGCAACCCGACGAGAATGCAGGACGGTTGTGTAGTGTGTGTGTAAAGAATGACTGTCGTATTAGTTACTTGTTCTTCTATACCACTTTAGTGTCGTCCCTGGAGTGAAGAGAATCAACACCCACATTATTTTTAATTCAATATCTCTATTCTGGAGAAATCCAGCAGACTCCGTCCACACACTCCCTCAATCTGAAGACACCTTCCTCTCACTCTTACTCACCCCTGGATCATGTCCCCTCTCATTCTTCCCCAACATAACATACTTGACAACTCTCGCTTCAACAAATAAAAACAAGAAATTTATTAAAGCAAAGAGTATATGTAGGAGACGTGTATGTGTGTATAAGGTGTAGAATGCGTGACGTGTATTCTAAATCGTCTATAGACTCAGATCAGTGTTCAAGAGGATATTCATTCTCATCCCTGTGCTGAAGACACACCAGCACCATGTATCCCATACAAGTAGCCTCACCCAGGTGATGCTCCACCGGTCACGTGAAGACTTCCTCCGTTGTCTCTGGAACCACCAGGATGCTTGGACACCCCTGACAAACACTGTCTAATTAGAGTCTGATTTACACTATGAACTTCCTCGGTTATTTAACGGATTGTTAATCAGGAAATTCTAATCCTATTGTCACTGTTAGTGGAGAAATCTTAATGGATCTAGAGTCCTGGTTCTAAAGATTCCTCATATTAACACCACAATCTAACTGTTCTGGGTATCAGTATAAATTATGCAATGTTCTGCCTGTTTATTGATACATATCACTTGGCTAAACCTCAATCTCGTCAACATGTCCTGCTCAGCAGAAGCCAGGTTCCCGCAAACCAACTTGGGTATATGCCCTATGTAGCGGCCTCTCAGCAACCTCTGTCGTCAGATGCTGAGCCCTCCTTGTATAAAACTTTGAACCTGCTTCTTCGTAGTAAATCATCGCACACTCAAGTGGAACACTCAAGGGGAACTGTACATGGAACCTGTAGAGCAGATAACATCATGGTGAGGGCAACTCAGTCCTGGCCAGAATTAGGCAAGTGTAGGCCAATAACAGCACTCAGATCTATAACAGAGATCCGATCTCTGTCATACGGCCAAATAACTCAATCATAGGATCTGAGACATGGCAACACCAGGAAAGACTAAAGGAACGGGTAGAAACCCAGCAGATGCCCTACTGGAAGATCCTACCATTACACATTCCCCTCCTCCCTCTCAACCATCCTTAATCTCTCTAATTATTATTCCACTACATTGTCCTCAACTTCCTGAGTAAAATGATATATAACACAAGCTACTTGAAGCCACACAATAGAATGCTAGTGCCGACGCTCCTATGATACTTTCTAGCACTGCACTTATAGAACATTCTATCACTAATCATAATACATTATATCACGGCACCTATAATACATTATATCGCCACACAGTACTGTACTCTATTCCTAATCATACTCTTAAGTTAGATATAATTAATTGCCTACCATATGTCTATTCCTGTTGTTACTCGAGAAACTAGGCAATCCGATTGGATCTATGTCCGCGGATAACTATCACGGCTAAGACAGGCTAGTCCCTCTAATATAACACAACTCGGAATTATCCCCAATCCTAACACTTCAGAATGTTTTCCTCGACTCCATCCACCTGTTTACTGCACTGGGTTTTATATGGGTGCTTGAGTGAGTCACCAGAAAGTCCAGACGCCAATCAGTCCAGAATCTGGCTTTGTCCTCCTGTTTCCAGACTAACCAGAGTCAATTAGCTGTCAATTTTCCTTTTCATCTGGGGAGTTCTTTGTCTCATCCAACAAATATCCGGGTTGTCTGTAAGCCGGAGACCTTTCTCCCATTACAGAATCCTTCTGACCTCTAGCAGGCATTCTGTCTATCACTTGCAACGGCCAACTTCCGTTTTGTAGACAAATGTCGCCAGTACACACCTCTCGAACAGCATCCTGTCATCAAACTGTCGACTGTGTGTAGACAACTCGACGTGACTCCCTTTGATCTCATAAACACTGTCGACCAGGTGCAGAGAATCTGTACCGACGTATTTTCCTCAGTTTGTTCACCATAACAGAGTCAATTGTGTTAGCAAAATAATGTCGGGCCTGGTTGTCATCGATCGACTGACAAGTTAATTTATCCTGTGACAGGTGTTGCTATCCAATTCACCAACCAGGGATTGACCCCCTTCTCCATCAGTGCGGTCATCAAAATATCATATCGAACTCTATTGTACGCATCCTCGAGATCAAGCGCTGCCGCCATCGTTTCCTGTCTACTCTGGAACCCCTCATAAACGTCAAAGGCAAAAGTGGCTGCATTTGACCAGGTATCTTTTCTTGGCCTGTAGCTCCCCAGGCCTCTTGGAAGAAGCTTCCCCCTTTCCAAAAAATCCTGCAGCTTAACAGCAACTTTTTTTTTGCATATCCTTTACATGACATCGCTGTCAACACCAGCATCTTTCAGCTGTATGTTGATTTCTTGGCAAGATTACGCTCAGTAGTTTGCCATTGCTTTCTGAGCGGCCGGCTTACATACCCCGTAAGTTACCGATGCGATTCGAACCACCGACGAGAGTATACGTGATTATGGAGATAAGTCATAACCTCTAAGCCACGAAGCCGGCCATACATGGCTACCCATATATAAATCCCATACATGTTAGTCTTTTGTATTCTACAACAATGTTTATATTCGTGCTGGGGAATCGTGTTGAATTTAGGCAAAGGCAAACCGCTGAACGCAAAATTTCCTAGTGACAACCAGACACTAGACACACCAGGGCCGGTCGCCGGGTCTTACATCGGACACGCAGGCAGTTTTCACAAAGCCTTTGTGTACCTAGGCCAGAGGAGCAATATATCTCTCTTTAAAGTTGTTAGGGGGGAGGAGAGGGGTGGATCTGTGACTCAAAGCACCCTGAGGAAGAATTTACCACGTGTACTATCTGCGCTCTCCAATGCTTGTTACCACCTAGTGAGAAGTGTTCCCAAGTATTAACAAAATAAGCCACACATAGGGCTTGCGAGACGCACACACGTTCTAAAATTTTCCACAGCAGGGACTGGTCTGGGACTGTCCCGTTCACTACTGCTATAAGTTTTAGACTTTATGCCTTGCAGCAGAAACCAAATATCGTCTGTCAAGACGATCGGGTGTAAAACAACTTACGATAGGCTACACCGGGTTCAGGTACAACTACCGAATTCGGACATCAATATTTGTCTGGAGCATGCAGACATAGAAAGTCGCTTAAAAGTCGACAGGGTCGACTTCATTGCACCGGGTTTTATCCCTTATGTCTCGGTCTCTTTCCGTAGCATGGAAAGCGTCTCACAAAGCACGAACTCCGTAGCTTTTTAGCCACGACCCACAGGAGTCTCTGAAACATTTAACTTGTAAACCGAAGGACGCGGCCCGGAATCGAACACACAACCTTCAGAGCACGAGTCAAGCGCTTGACTACTTCGCCACAGAGACTCCCAGCAGACATAGAAAGGCAAAACCTTACTTTGCATTGGATCCCGGCGGCAATGAAGATAGAGGGAATTAAGGCTATCACCGTACATGCTACTGGGGACCCGAATGTGGAGGTATTTCCACTAAAAAACTCTGGAGGTAAATGGGGAGCCTTGTGTAACACCGTCCAGGAAATCCCCCATTACATAAATCTGAATATTACAGGGGTCATCAAAAACTCTCACAAAATTCTGGTAACCTTGCCCAGCAGGAGAACTGCTTGCCATGTGTGTGATATGTACGACCACTGGTCCAACAAATGTCCAGCCAAACACACAAACAAGCCGGTTGTGGCACAAGAAGATCTAATAAATTTTCCACCTCTGAGAAGGCAAGGACCAACACAACATCAACAAAACGAACAACGCGGAAAACAAGTTGAACAACAGCCCAAACAACAAGAACAGCAACAAACGGATATGCCAACAGACAATCAAGAAAACTACATTCTGAAAACGCAAACAGAAGAACCCTTTACACCTGTTTTTCACTCCAAAACCAGAAAAAGACAACTACGAGGATAAGTCCAAACTCAACAAGCAGTACTAAGGAAGAAGAAGAAGAAAACTCACCAACCAAATCAACGCCAAAAAAGAAGGAAATACAAACCGAAAATACTGACGAAACCACCAACAAAGACACCTTAGACAATAAAACTGAATCAGAACTGATATCTATGAACACTACTGACACTAATACTCACACCGAAGAAGATGGCCTATTGTTTTAACATCTACAATAAGATCCTGATGTAGACAGGACAACAACAAAAAAATAACTATCTCAACTCAACCTCGTTTGTCTCTGTTTTCTTATTATTGTTAGTCAACAATATCATTTGCTTGTTTTGGTTAATTTATAATGACTAATGATATTATTGTTATTAGTATGAACATTTCAGGTTTACGCACAAAACAAAAACACATCGTCACATTCATACACAAATACAAACCCGACTTCATTCTCCTACAAGAAACAAACATATGCGAATACACACATACAAAGCAAATCACTACACAATTAGGCCTCAGACACTCATGCTTCAGCCTTTCGATACATCGTACAGGTTCTGGAACTGCCATACTGCAGACTTCAGACAAATGGGAAATTACTGACACACACAAGGACGACCAAAGAGACATTACCATCATACAGGTTAGAAACAACACATACACATACGCTTTAGTCAACATACATGACCCAGCAAATTACAGTTAGCAACCACAATTCTTCAAACACTTAGAAAACCTATTAGCACAGACATACAGAGGGAGGAATGTTGTTTAGCTTCGGCTGAAATAATAATGGGAAAGTTAAAGCGCAGTTAAGAAGAGCTGGCCGAGACGACACGAATTGATACATTGCAGTACATAATCGACACACATGACCTAGCAGACCTTCTACATTCTATGTTTGGCGACATGAAAAACTATGTGTATCTCATATTTCTCAAGCATATTCTCGGAGAAGTTCAAAATGTGAATAAGAAATTCGAAGCAGATATACAGGATCCAACAAACCTACTCAGCGATCTTGTCCAACTTACTGATTCTATCAGTTCAAAGATTGCTATTCCCGGGGAAAAAATAACAAAGTGGAATTTAGGCGGCCTGGTGTGCCTTGCCAGTGAGAAGACCTGATCGTTCGGGTCCACGTCGATTGACGGACGTCAGTCGCGGCGATCGGGCAAGTCTTGAGCTACAGCCTACGATGGGTGACGTTGTAATATTCTGTTGTGATAATTTGGCCGTGTCCAGCGTGTGCCGCGTGGCCTAGTGTTTACACACCCGCTTCACACGCCGGTGATCCGGGGTTTGTTTCTGGATCCGGTCAAGGATGTGCACTACTGACGAGCTCAAACGAGAGTGAAACTCGAGTCTAGTGCTTCCGCATTTACGTGGATAGGCCTTAGGTTCATACCAGAATACGATCAGCGTTGCCAGTAGTGGGTTGTGCTCAATATTTAAATCTCAAATCCCGAAACAACCAAATAAATCAATCTTGCTAAAATGTTTGTAGAAGATGCAGCTACTCTCACCCGCATCGATTTCCAGTGGAGAAAACTTCATCATATGCAGTGGACACAGACCTCTGACATACTTGGACTGTGGGCAGTAATAGCCTCATACAGGGGTGCCACTGGTGAAAATCCTTTCCAAGATCTTACAGATTTAGTTTTAACTGTGCTCATTTTACTTCATTCTAATGCGGACGCGGAGCGTATTTTCAGTCAGATGGGAATTATAAAATCAAAATTGCGGGATAGACTGAGCATAAAGAGTTTGACAGCTGTTTTCATCATCATCATTTTTTATCATCTTCCATTTCTGCCGTCAAGCATCGTTGGGAGGAATAAATTGCGTTCCAGCGCCCGGTGGGCGGCACTTGATAGTGTCATTCCGTGTGGTTGTACAATGTCTCTGATGTCGTCAATCAATTTTCTTCTTGGACGTCCTCGTGGTCTCGTCGCAGATGATCTGTGATGTAAGGCCAGTGATGGTAGTTGCTGATATTGCATTCTAACGACATGGCCAAACCACTTGATCTTCTGTCTTTCAATAAATGTGGCACAAGGTGTTGATTCCACAGTCTGTCTGATAATAACATTTCTTACTCGGTCTCGGATTGTTAAGTTGGCAGCTCTCCTCAGGCATCTCATTTCGCAGGTGTTGATTTTGCGAAGGTGTAATTTGGATAAAGTCTAGGTTTGAGATTGGCAGCATAGGGTTGGTGTGGTGAATATGCTGTTTATTATCTGTCGTTTTGCGGGCATGGGTATGTTTGAATGCTTCAGTAAGGGTGATAGTTGATATGTAAGTGCACCAGCTTTTTGACATCTGATTTCAATTTCTCTGTCCAGTCTGCCACCTTCTGTGATCATACTTCAAAGATATTTGAATTCTTTAACTTGTTTCAGAGTTGTGTTATTTATCTGTATACTTAGTGGGCCTGGCGATCTGCTAACTTGCATTACTTCGGTTTTGGCTGTGTTTATACTCATATTGTATCTGCTGCAGGTTGATCTCAGATTAGTAATATTCTTCTTCTTCTTCTTCTTTCGTTCGCTTGAAATATGTCTATATCTGCAATGTTGTCTCTTGTATGAATTGAACTGTCTTTTTCAGTTCACACAGTGGTCCATAGAGTTTATCTTCCACTGTCGTCTCTCTAGGCCAGAAGGTTTGCCTAGATATGTTATATTTAGGGCAGTTTTGTAGTATGTGCTCTGCTGTCTGCGAGGCCAATCCACATGTGCACATGGCTGTTTTACCAATCTTGAATTTTGTATACATGTTGTTGCGTAATCTATTGTGTTCTGTTCTGAGGCGCAGAATAATGACTTGTTCTGGTCTGTCCATAACGTGGTAGTCATCTTGAGCAGGTTTTGATGGCTTTCTGACTGATTTGCTCATTCTTTTCTTTTGGCGGTATGTAACGGGCACATCAGGCTGTTCTTCTTTGGCTCCTTCCTTAGCCAATTGATCAGCTCTGTCGTTCCCGGCTACTCCACAGTGGGATGGTATCCACTGTATGGTGACCTTGTGCTGACTGCTAAGTTCAGAAAGTAGTGTCCTTAGTACTGGCAATTTCCCAGACAGGAGCGCCTCGAGTACTGATTTTGCATCTGTCAATAGCACCACAGGTTGTGTACCATTGCTGGTATTTAGTTGTAATTTCTCTGTTGCTATCTTGATTGCCTCAATTTCAGCATCATAGTTATGGCAGTACTTTCCTTTCGGTACTCTGTCTGTGTCCCTAGTATTATTTGGGTATTCTATTGTGGGATGTGGATTTTAATTCCTGAGAATATTGTTAAGATGTCTAGGGGGTTTTATTGATTCTCTGGTCACTGGTTAGAATGCAGGGTGATCAGGGATATTTACCACAAATCCCAGGAGAAAAGAGTTCAATCCTTGAAACAACGGCATCTGTGTGTAGGTGTCCCTTCCCACTTCATCACCCTTTAAATTAACTATAGTGCTAGAAGGATATTGATTGCTCACAACATATAAACAACCACTTGTTGGACACCACATTTACTTGATGTACATAACACTTTTGGACAAACAGTTCAGGTATTAACTCAAGATCTGCAGTTACATATATATATATATATATATATATATATATATATATATATATATATATATATATATATATATATATATATATATATATATATATATATATATATATATATATATAGGTGTAATAAACACTATGCATTTTCAGACAGGCATGGGATTCATCGCATTATTACAATATAGTACCCAGTGACCCCAAAAAAACAACAATGTTATTACAAACAACACAGCAACCACAAATTGGGTTTACTTTCATTTTCCCTCATAATTAAGGCAAATAAAGATATTAAATAGAACCCAACATAACATGATTCTGACACCTTTTACCATTCTCTCATTGTTAAAAATAATGAGTTGGTGTCAAAATACTATACTATCTGTACCATTGGAAAAAAAACTACTGACCTGTTACCTTCAGAAAAAAATACCAACATATAAACACCCACTTGTTCTACTAATTAAATTAATTAATCGAGTCTATCTCCTGGTGTGCGGTTATGGGTTCACCTTTGCTGTCGATTAGATCCTTTTCCCCATTATTTGGGTACCGAATTAATGCACTCAGTTATATTCTTACTATTTAGTCACCGGTAATTGGCTGGTGCAAATCATACTTTATAATCTAAGAATAGAAATTACACACAATCACAAATCCCTCCGCGGGCTAAAATATTCGAGTACTTTGTTGCAGTAGGCTCGTTGTCTTTTTGAAATTTGGGGCCTCAGGTTGGTCTAACTTTCCGGAATTTCCACTTAAGCTCTGCAGAAGGTACTTTACCATCTCACCATACATGGTGCCAAGTAGACGTCCATTCAGCTGCTCTGCTTTTATTATCAGAATCCCAAGTAGTTCAACAAAGATTTTACACCCACCAAGTCGCGAGTCTATAACCCATGGCATTTAGGTTGACATTGGACCAGCAAAGAGTTAGTCGTTGTTATCTAGTCCAGTGTAGAACTTTAATTGACTGAGAGGCATCTCATGGTAGTATCTGTGACTAGGGCCACAATTGATCTGTACCTACATATATCCAAAGATGAATAAATCCAGCACAGTAACAGGGTTGCAAACAAGTTGATGATTCCTCTTGTTGCAGATGTAGAGACATTTAGCTGCTTTTATACTGTCTTTTTGATGGTGGTCAGGTTTTGGAACCTAGAGGTAATCTGGTGTAGATATGGTTCAGAGATTCTGAAGTTGGTACATTGATTGTATTGGCTATAAGGTTGTTTCAGTGTCTCTTCCCATTTGGTTGGGTTCAAAGCTAGAACTTGGTGTTGCATGGCTGGAACCTTATGTTTGACTGTTGCAGCTGTGAGATGTTCTTTCGAAGACTTATCCATTGTGGATATTAACTTGGTAATCCACCCAACAGTTGAAGGTTACTCACTGTTGTTAGTTTTAGTAACTTGCTAGAAGGATTGTCCCAGTTTCACTGACTTTGTTGAATGATGAGGCCATAGGTGATACTTCTCAGAAGTAACGCAAACGATACACTGTTGTCAGTACTCTGATGATCTTCATCTTTGTAGATTATTAGATCTTGAAGTCCATCCTGGATATTCCTACTAAAATAGAACTTAATTACTCACCCAGTCAGTTGTCTTCTAATTTATCTGTTGCTCGCTATGGAGCTAATGAGCGCAGCAGTCCATGGGTATTTCTAGATGCAGACTATGGTTAGGACATTCACTTTCTGGCTGTTGACCCAAGATCCAGGTTTAGTGATATAGTCCCACCACATTCAACCACCACCTGCTTCTCTTCTATAGAAAAGGGATGACAAAGAATACAACACGAGCATTAACCTACTGTGATGTGTTAACTTTCACAAGACAATTACAAACAAAAATACAAAACAACAAGGGGAGAAGGGGAAAGGAGTGGGTGGCCACGTTCCACTGTCCCTCATTGCTGAGTAGAGCCATTCTGACTCTTAATAGTGAGTAAGGTATTTTCTCACTTTATTTTATGTTCTGTTGTTACTGGGACAATTAGAGGAGTGAAGTCATTCTGTCCATCCAACATGTTGATATTGTATCTCTCATTCTTGAAGAGAATAGCCTATACAGGATCTCTGTGGTTTTTAATGCCGCGTCTTCCCAAGGCTATTCAACATTGGCTTTTTAAGTACTGTCGTGCACAAGGATTCTTACATCAACCTCCTCTAATCCTAAGGTGCAACATTAAAATGTATATTCCCCCAGTAAAAAGTAACAATCAGAACAGGGAAAATTCTCATACCAGAAAAAAAAACATACATGTCCATTTTTCTGATATCAAGTACATGATAATCCTACATAATAATTAATCATAATGCTGATGCAGGGAGCCTTTGTTTTTGGATTTTCTCAGGGGTTAATCCATAACTAAAACATACATTGTTTTCCCCCACTGCGTACCGCAGATGAGGATAGTAGCCGCTGTGATATATTTTGTCAATGACTGCTATTATTCGGAGGGTATTTATTAGAATAACTTATGCCGCATGGTCCAGTCTTCTGAATATTGCAAGCAATTTATTCACATCAATCTTCGCTTCTGTTTCTACTACGGTGAGGCGATGGGGATTGAATCCTATCCGAACATGCTTTTACATCATGCGTTTACTTTAATTGTTCATGAATTTATATTTTCAAACATGGCATTCTCCTAACACTATTTTATTACATGATTATATGTTCTTCACTACTATGGAGTGGTTATTAATCTGTTAGCAAAAGGATGGAACTAAAATTTAGCACTATATTTCCAAGTTACAGATTATGATGTGGCAAAGTATTTTATCCCCTGACTAAGAGTCAGGAATACGCGTAATCATTTGTATGTCCCCGCATGGATAAAACACCTTTCTATAGTACATAGATTATTTACAGATTTCTAAGCATAGATATTGAGATATATTTCACAATGCATAGAAGTTTTTATTCATATGAATATGAAATTGACATACAATAGTTCTTTACTATGAAGTATGAATCAGGGGTCTGCTCCTACATTGAGAAAATCTCTAGAATGTGTTTCAGACATGAGAGTTGATACTTTATGTGTACTACAGTACACATAATATTCATAGGTTATGAACACTATTAGTTAGATATAAGTTCATAATGCCTATAAAAGATATTAACATAGGGATTTGAATTTGTAAGACATAGGAAACATTACAGCGTGGCGCCCACATGTGTTTCCTTAGTAAAAATCATCCAGCCTGGTTTAAGAGAATTGTAACTAATTCTTAATTAAACATACTGGTCTATGTAATACATAAATATATCTTAATAATGTAGATATAACATACCAATTGGCTTGCAGAGAATGATGATTTTAAAAGGCAAAATACTTTTCCCCCCACGGGGAAAGAAACCCCACCCGGGGAACACACGTCTGTTTCCTTTGATTGTCTGCACTCAAAATGGCTACTTTAGTCCTTTGTTTTCCCATCAGTCCCGGTCTTGCCAGGTACGTGAAAAAATTAAAGCCAAATAGATTAAGCTGCCACAGTCAGTCTATCGCTGTTTTATTTTCTCCTACATTAAGTAAGTTACTTAAACAGTAATTGAAAGGGTTTGTTTATTTTTAAGGGAGTCAATGCTTAGGAAAGGGTAGGGACGTTTTTATTACATAGTTATGGCAGTACTTTCCTTTCGGTACTCTGTCTGTGTCCCTAGTATTATTTGGGTATTCTATGTACACTCCTGCTCCTCCATTTCGAACAGTATTTTGTGCCGACCCATCTGTGTAGATTCGGATCCAGAGGTCCTGTGGGTATTCTTCATCAAGGAAGCTGAGAGTGGCTGTTCTGCGCTGCACACTGTTCTGTTCTTCCTTGTCAAATATTCCTCTCACTTTTGTCAGGATTTGTAATGATAGTCTATACTCATCTTTCCATAGAGCTCGCTCTGGAATAGTTGTTAGGGGGATACCAACTGTGGGCAAATCGGTGGTTTCTCTGCAGAGTCGTTTGGCCTGGTGGATAAAACTACTTCTTTTCAACCGCCCCATAGCTAGGTTTTCAAATCTGTTCTTCATAGGGTGGCCTGGCAAGCTGAGGAACTTTTCTGCTTGTATTAGCGTTTTCGTATCTCTGCGCTCACTCAGTGCTTGTGTCCTCCCCACCTTCTCCATTTCCACTATAGGGGTTGATCTCATCCCTCCTGTGGTGACTCTAAGTGCTTGATTTTGCACCTTGTTCAGCTCTTGTAGTGTGGTTTTTGATGCTGAACACCACGCAGTTGACCCATATTCCAGGTGTGGTCGTATGCTCTGTTGGTAAACTTTGCTAAGTATTTTCCCACTGGCTCCCCATGTGGTTCCACTTAGCTTTCTCAGGATGGCTATTTTCCTTCTGGCTTTTGCTACTGCTTTGTTGGTGTGCTTTCTCCATGTCAGCCTGCCATCAAATGTTACTCCAAGGTATGTTGGTTCTTTATCTTCTCTTAGGGGTGTTCCATTTATCTGGATGATCCCTGCCTTTTGTTTTGAAGAGAAGGTAAATAGAGTGGTGCTGCACTTGTCAGTGTTTATGCTGACACACCATCTATTTGCCCATGCAGCAAATGTATCTACAGCTCTTTGTAGCAATTTGGTGGCCACTGATTCATGTTAATTTGTGCTACATAAAACCAGGTGATCGGCATACATTGCCGCTTTAATTCCATGCGGTAGATTAGCAACAAGATCATTGATGAAGATTAGAAAAAGTGTGGGGAACAAGACTCCGCCCTGGGGAACACCGTGACGTTATAGTACTTTCTTGCTCCTGAATCCGTCTGTCTGTACTCGGGCTCTTCTGTTGTGCAAGTATGCTTTCACCCATTTGAACATTCTTCCTTTGACTTTGCAGTTTCTCAGTTTCTTCATCAGACCTTATTTCCAGACTTTGTCAAAGGCTTTCTTCAGATCTATCCATGCTGCAAGCACCAGCTTCTTCTCTTGGAATGCATCCTCAATTTCTTGAGAGAGGTAGGTTGTCTGATCTTCCGTAGAGTTGCACTGCCTAAAGCCAGCCTGCTGTGGCACAAAAGATGTTTTTACTTTCAATGTATCACCGTAGTCTGTGATTGATGATGCGCTCCAGTGTTTTGCAGAGAGAGCTGGTGAGGCTAATTGGTCTGTAGCTAGAGGCAATGGAACCATCTTTCCCTGATTTTAGGAGGGGTATCATGATTGCTTCTCTCCAGGCTTGTGGAACACTGCCTAAGGTCCAGCTGTTATTGAAGATCTGCAACAGCTTTGCTTTGGCCTCTGTTCCTAGGTTCCTGATCATTTCATTGGAGATACCATCAGCTCCTGGTGACTTTCTCATTTTCAGTTTTGATATGGCTAGCTCCAGTTCGCTGATTGTGATGGGTGCCTCCAGAACCTCATGTACTATTTCCTTCTGTCCTTATGTTGTCGTTTCTCTCGAATCTCTTGTTGTTGCTCTGGACTAATTTTGATATTGTTATCTTGTGCGAATGAGTCCGCAAAATGGTTAGCTGCTTGCTTTCTTGTTAAGATGTTTCCATCTTTATGTAGTGCAATTTTTGAGTTTCTCCCTGTGCCCTCATCGTTAAGTTGTTTTATTAGCTTCCACAATTTCCTTGTGTCTCTTTCAAAGTTCAGAGACTCCGTTTTCTCCTGCCAGCTTTTCCATCTAGCCTGCAGCTTGGCCATTTGAAATTTGGTTTTTGCGTGCTGGAATTTATTGTGGTGCTCTTGGCTGGGTGTGGCCTCTGCTTGCTTTCTACACACTTCCACATCGTTATACACCTGTTCCAGTTCACTATTCCAGTAGGGTTTATATTGTTTACGGGCTTCTCTTGGTACTGTTTCTCGCGCTGCCTGTAGCATGCATTTCCAAAACTCTTCAACTACTTTATTTATGTCTTTTTCAGTGTTCAGGTTTCTAACCAGTATGCTGGTGCGATGCTTGTTCATTGCCCAGTCTGCTTTCTTGTAGTTTCACTTCGAGAGGGTTCTGCTTTCACTTATAAGCTCATTTTCTACGGTTAGAAAGACTGGACGATGGTCACTGCCACCAAGTTGTTTCCCAACAATTCGTGTAATGTTCCACTCCAGGTCTGGTGAATGAAAAGCCAGGTTAGGTGTAGTTGTAGTGTGCCATGGTCTCGAGTTGAAAGTATGTGGGTCGGACGGCTTGTTAATCAAGATGAATCTATTCTCATTCTGCCAGTCCTCCAGTCTCTCTCCTCCCTGGTCCATGTGATCATAGGCCCAGCTCTGCGAGTGGCTGTTGAAATCGCCACACACAATCATGTTTTTCTTTTAATGGTAGTGTGTCCAGTGCCTGTGGGCGTCACTTGGACAGTAGTAATTGATCAGATGTAGGTATGTATTACCTGTCTTAAGTTTAAGTGTCTGATACTCAGCCCCTTCCATGAAGACTTCCATTTGGGAAGCAATGACGTTATTTTTTACAAGGGTCAGTATCCCACCTGACATATGCCTGGGTCATTGACAGTAAGGTGAGTGACCTGGCTACGAGTAAAACAATCAACCCTGAGAAATAATGGGGCGGTTGTGAGTGGATACCCCTAGGGTGGATGGGGCGAAAGACAGTTGAGTGTTGTGTGAAGGCAGAATACTGAAAAGTCAGTGAGGGAAGAGACCGACTGCGGGTCAGGTCGTTTAAGAGAATTGAGTTTTAGATACCGAAGGAGTCGGTAGTCCACGGAGAACTGTGTTGTGTGATTCTCCGAGCTGTGAAGGCAGGCCTAAAACCCTGAGTGGGTTGCATAGTTGAGCAGTGGCTCCGACCCAATGTGTGGGTCGTATTGTGGGAGATCCAGCCGTGGATAGTAGCTCGACTAAATGTCTTGTGAATTTGAGATTCAGCAGGCCGTGAGAAGACAGTGATGTGTGCTGGTTAAATTGTGAGGAGGATATTTATATTCTATGGATTACATTGTTTTCTGGATGTATAAACATGTTCCGTTTGTCCGTGTTCTTTCTGGATTAAAAGATTATGTGCGCCAACTCAATCTTGTTTCATGACTGGTGAATGTGCACTGCAGGGGTGAGTTGGAATCAGAGACAGTTAGATATCTCAATTGACACACCAGGAGCATCGTTACCTAGACAACGACCATCACACGACAATATCACGCAAAGATCATCAAGAACATTGAACTTATCATCAAGAACGTCGTGTGACATCTGGGAGCTCGTCGCTTAGTAAAGAGTTTCTGTGACATCTGGGGTCTCTCTGGTCAAGGACGACGGGGATATATTGAGATATCTGGCAGGCTTCGTCCGATCAAGAACAATATAGACATTGTTGTCATTCTGGTTATTTGTGAACTCTTCTCTGAGAGAGGAGTTATTATCTGGTGATTACGTTCCATTAAGCTAGACATCGTTGATTCAAGAGGTTAATATGAACTCTTTTGTGTGTGCGCCAGATAAACAACACAGACAGATAGCAGTGAAGGCCTAGGCTAGCAGACGGGACACGGGAAAAACTAGGATTAATCCAGAAGGGAGTGGGAATATCGGGCGCATGTGTGTGTAAGACGCCACATCGAAGAAAAACTGTCAGCGCGCTAGAGAAGACACGGCAGGTCAACAGAGAGTGTGAGGTGACGGGGAGTCACTAGTCACAAACAGCGCGCGAGAAAACAGGGGCACAGAAAAGTCGGTGCTAGCAGACAGCACAGGTAAAAGTCACGTGAACAAGTGAATAAAACAGTGTTTGCGACAAGAGCGGAGCATCACAAGTGGACATTGTCGCTGTCGGTGATAAAGACAGGATTGGTAATTCAAGATATTGACAGGTGTGTGTGGCGAGGAAACGCACTGTGTTGTCGCAAGTTGACTGGTCAAGATTTGTCGACGCAGTTAATAGGACGAGTGGAGACACAAGCGTCCAGGTACGGGGGAGAGTTACGTTAACCCTACCACAGCCGTGCGGGGGCAGAAGTGGAAAGTGTTCGTGTATGACGAAAAAGTTTCCGGGCATTTTACAGACAGATTAAGTGTGACTTTCCACGGAGTTAAAAGAGCAGCCAGGTGGGGCTGTCAAGGTTGTGTGGAAACTGTTTTTATGGAGGAATTCTTCACTGAGGGTGATAAAGAGAAATTGAGGTGACATTGTGAGTTGGGGGTGGAAGGAGTAAAGTACTCAGGAAAATTTCCACGGCCTATTGTGGTCAAGATGACTCATTCTGACTGAACAAAACAAGGTTGTTTTGAAAGAAAGCCAGACTTTATGTTTCATCTTTGTTCACGCCCTTTGTCATCATTATTATGTTATGAGCAAACAGTTTTAACGTCTTTGTGTGTGTGTCATCATCGGGAAACAACCCACAACAGTCATTCAGGTGCCGTCTTCGCAAGTATGAGCGCATTTCTCTCCCAAAAAAGACTTACAAAACGGATTTAAAGCGTTGGATAATTTTACTGCCATTCGTTCGTTTAACCTTTTCGGCAACAGTGAAGCTATACCATCACTTCAAAGCAACAGCGACGACACAGTTAAACATTCATTGACTTTAAAGGTATTTTCGTCTCCCCAAAACGCATCAGAACACTAATTCATTGTGGGAAGCTAACGTCGTAATCTTTTCAAAACAATAACTGACAGTTATTTCTAGGCGATTTTCGGAGACTATTGAAAACAAAATAAGGACTTTTATGAGATTTCACCATCGCATTGTTGTCGGCTACGTTGTTTTTGTTTCTCTTGCACTCAGCGTCCTAAGTATTGCTGTTGTGCGTTACGTAATTATTTGTATGTGGTCCAGTGGTCGTAATAAGTAGGATATTTTTGCATTGTTTCGCGACGTACGGGAGACAAAGCAACGATAAATTGTCTAGGTACACATTGTATGTTGTTGAGAGGCAGCTGACGAGTGGCAGCTGACGAGTCAGTTTGTTTTGTGCGGTTGAGCATTGGGTCGTCTCGACTTTATACACGGTGTCCAAGTGTCTATCGTCAGATCTATGTACATTATTCATTTTATATTTGTTCTTTTTACTGTTACATATGATATTTGATTTCTTTGGATATATGGTATTGTTGTAATTCTTATGTTAATACAGCTTCTATCTAGATGGTATTTGTCAGTTTATATTATGCGCACGGTATGGTCTTTCATGGGCATGTTTTTGTCAGTGGTTTTTATTTCTATGTAATCATCCGTCTGCGTTTCACCGGCCTATGCGTCTAGCGTTTAATAGTTGGCACTTAGTGTGTATCATTCATTTGTGTATGTATATGTATGTTTAAAACTATTTCCAGGAATTGTTCTACAGTTATTTGATATATATATATATATATATATATATATATATATATATATATATATATATATATATATATATATATATATATATATATATATATATATATATACGAGGGAGTATAGTTAATATTTCCCCCCCCCCTCACTACCTAGTGCTTATAGAGTGACTGGGTGAGTACAGAGTGATATTTTAGCACTACGAATTTACGTACACAGGGAGTGCTGGTGTACTTAGGGAAGTGACACAAAGACTAACAGCAGAGTCTTCACATTTATAGTTGGCTGACAGACAGCAACGTGTCCACAAGTACAAGATGCCTACTTTAATGGAATATATTGAAGCAGGTGAACGAATAGGCCTGAAAGGTAAAGAGTTACATGAGTATGCCGAAGCAAAAGAACAAAAATAGATTGAAAGAGACCAAAGACAAGGTGAAAGAGAACAGAGACAGGAAGAAAAGGTAGCTGAAGACAATCGTCTACAGGAAGTGAAATTAGCTGAAATGGAAAACAAGCGTCTACAGGAAGAGAAAGAGACACAAGTGAAACTAGCTGAAATGGAAAACAAGCGTCTACAGGAAGTAAAGTTAGCTGAAATAGAAAACAAGCGTCTACAGGAAGAGAAAGAGACACAAATGGAAATGGAAATTGAGAAAGAGACGATTAAGTGTCAGATGCAAACTGACATTGAGTTGAAAAAACTAGAACTATCTTCGAAGGGTCAAAGTGAGGAAAACAGAAGACCTTCACATCCCTCACAGCGACTAAAACTGCCATATTTTACGGACCGAGACAACCTTGAATCTTATTTGGATAGATTTCAAGCAAGTGCGAAAACTTTAGGCATCCCAGAAAACGAGTATGCGATGCGACTTGGCGAGTTTCTTACGGGTAAGGCACTAGACACCATGTTCAATTTACCTGTAGAAGAAAGAAACAACTACACTATTTTGCGTCAACGTCTGCTTACGAAGGTCCAACTAACTGAGCTTGGATACAGAACAAAGTTTAGACAGTTAGGGCCAGAGACAAATCAAGATTTCACAGATTTTGTTAACACAGTAAAGAATACATTTAACAAATGGATGGAGCTCGCAGAAGTAGGGAAAGATTTTAATAAATTAGTAGATTTAGTGTTAAGAGACAAAGTATTAGCTTCATGTAATACCAATTTAGTGGCTTTCTTTGAGGAACGTAAGCCAAAGGACATAGACACAATGTCACAGTTAGGGCAAAATTACATGACTGCACATCCTAACAGTTCTATTGGGAAACTAATGAGTGAGGAAATAGTCTGTGCAGCGTACACTAAACAGGACCAGAATCCAGTCATCAGACCAAGGGCGAAAAGTGTGGATTCAGCACAGAAAGGTGAGCAGCAAGAACTTCAAGATAATGGTTTCCGAGGAAACAATGTTGGTAGAGTAGGACGGTACCCATATAGAAGAGGGAATTTCCAGAGACGTCCAAATTATGCCGGATGTTGGAATTGTGGGAGCTGGAGACACAAGGCAGCAGAGTGTGATGCACAACCATCAGATTGACCAACGAACAACAGTAAAAGGGAGATCATCTGTTTCAAATGTGGAAAGAAGGGGCATGTCAGCCATTAATGTAGGATGGGAGAAACAGAGCACTCAAATGCAGCGCAAGTAATTGAGACGCTGAACAATGAAGATTGTAGTGGGTGCAAACCTCTTTTTGAAAAAGACAGTCAGCCAGTCCTAATATGTGGTCACACAGTTAAAGCAGGATCAGCAGTGCATGAAGGAGGAAGTCTGAAGATGCATCATGGGTTTGTTAATGATAGGCCAGCGTTAACAATTAGGGATTCCGGATGTACGTCCATCGGGGTGAGAAAGAGTTTAGTGCATCCCTCGGATTATACAGGGAAAAAGATTAGATCCATAACATTTAATGGGACAGTAGAATTCTACCCAATAGCCGTGATAACAGTAAAATCACCATACATAACAGGAAGAATGACAGCATGTGTTTTAGACTCACCAGTGGCAGATCTCATCATAAGAAATGTTATAGGAGTTAAAGAGTGTACAGAAGAGGAAGTAGTTTATTGGGACCAAAAACATAGTGGAAATAGTAACGAGGTAGTTACCAAAAGAAAACCTAACTTAGAGAGTATAGCTGAAGAAAAAGAGGCACTTGAAGTAGACACAGAGGACAACGATATGACAGCTGAGCAGGTGAGAATGGATCTCAAATATAGCTGAAGGGAATCTCAGAGACAAGAGACTACTCTCGACAAATGTTTCCAAGAATGTAGTAAAGTGAGACATAGACAATCAAAGAGGGGTAGATGGTGCTTTGGAAGGAAGAATAATGTTCTCACTCGCAGGTTTTCAGATGGCGGAACTGCATGTGGGCAAGTAGTATTACCGTTAACACATAGAGACCGATATACTAGAACAGCTCAGGATAGGGCAGATGCAGGGCACATAGGAGTAAGGCTGAAGCAGCATAGAGCAGGATGCCAGGTATATTGGCCACGATTCAATAAAGAGGTCAGACTAAACAGAGACTCCAGTGTAACGGTACAATGTGTAGATTGCAAAGTTAAGGCAGTTCCAAAGAGTGTTAACATCACTGAACCAGGATTAGCAAACAGATGTTTTAAAGATATAGGAAACATGAGGCATGGGTATATGAAGGGTAGACACAGCATCGACAGAAATAGATGGAGGTTTGAGGCAAGAAAAGAACCACCTGATACAGGGTCGAGACACAAATAGCTTGTCTCTTTTTGAAGATGTTAATAGACCTGCAGATACACATATATGATGTTTCCTATGATGTATTATTATTATGTGATGTATTAGTTCATGCATTGGTACACAAGATAGAAAGTTGGTTGTATTGATTTGTGGGGAATATGGGAGTGTACTATGAGCATTTGATGTATTATTTAGTGTGGTAGTTAGAGTAAGTTGGATTTATACTTACGACTACCCAGGCAATATGTCTGGGTCACATATTTGATGAGTATTAGTCTCCCAACATTTGAAAACGATGTTTTCTTTTAAGGGGGGGGGGGATAATGACATATGCCTGGGTCATTGACAGTAAGGTGAGTGACCTGGCTACGAGTAAAACAATCAACCCTGAGAAATAATGGGGCGGTTGTGAGTGGATACCCCTAGGGGTGGATGGGGCGAAAGACAGTTGAGTGTTGTGTGAAGGCAGGATACTGAAAAGTCAGTGAGGGAAGAGACAGACTGCTGGTCAGGTCGTTTAAGAGAGTTGAGTTTTAGATACCGAAGGAGTCGGTAGTCCACGGAGAACTGTGTTGTGTGATTCTCCGAGCTGTGAAGGCGGGCCTAAAACCCAGAATGTGTTGCATAGTTGAGCAGTGGCTCCGACCCAATGTGTGGGTCGTATTGTGGGAGATCCAGCCGTGGATAGTAGCTCGACTAAATGTCTTGTGAATTTGAGATTCAGCAGGCCTTGAGAAGACAGTGATGTGTGCTGGTTAAATTGTGAGGAGGATATTCCTATTCTATGGATTACATTGTTTTCTGGATGTATAAACATGTTCCGTTTGTCCATGTTCTTTCTGGATTAAAAGATTATGTGCGCCAACTCAATCTTGTTTCATGATTGTTTCATGACTGGTGAATGTGCACTGCAGGGGTGAGTTGGATTCAGAGACAGTTAGATAGCTCAATTGACACACCAGGAGCATCGTTACCTAGAAAACGACCATCACACGACAATATCACGCAAAGATCATCAATGTCAAAGACCAGAATAGATAAGAGGGAAGACCACCCTGAATGAGTGGTCTACCTAAAGTAGATTAGAGGTAACCCAGTGCCCCAACAAGAGGGCAGGGTAGGTGTAGGGAGTAGATAGGAAGGGGAACTGTCAACAGTTCTCTCATGAGACACGGAAGTGTCAACCAGAGAGTAAGCACTCTGGTCACGGTATAATCACCTCAACATAATAGACACCAAGAACTAGAATACAACTCAAGAGTAGGCTGACTACTCTAAGCGTGTTGATTGAGGTAGCACGCAAAAGCCGAAGTGCGCATGAGGTCCCTCCGCGTACTGTGTAATCAGGACGCGGAGAATTGTCAGACGGGGGACAGACTTCGTAGGGAACACATCGCTTAGAGTCGATGCGTATTTCTTTAGATGAATAGATAGATTTAGCGGTAGGGCTAGGGACGACTAGTGATAGGAAGTTCTGTGTATTCATGTGTGATTCATTAGAGACAGTTTTGTGCATTGATGTATTGTAAGAGCCAGTGGCAATAAAATGTGTAATCAAATCCTCTCGTACGACTGACAAATCTTTTTGTGTGGTGCGAGAGAAGTTTATCCCATAATGACTGTAGCACCGCTTGATGACAGGCTAGGATAAAAGTGGTGTCAGAAGTGTGGCTTGGACAATTGTTCAAGCGAAAACACTCACCCACGGCTCTAAAATAGTATTACTGTAAGTTAATCACAGGATTTAATTTGTGTTAGTGCAAAATGGCGTGTGCAGACTAGAACAAAATGCGAGCTGTGCCCATCGTGACCGATTAACGTTTATTTATGCTTATTGAAATGTTTTGTGCTTTATGAATATGTTTTCTTCTGATTTGTAAGTATTATTATTATAATTTTGCATCATTTATTTCTACAATTATTTATTTATGAGTATTTATGAAACATGATTCACGGCGGAGCAATACACACAAAAAATGAGCCGGCGACAATATCGATTTTGTCAATCTAAAAATAGCGCTGCGCCTGTGACGTATCGCGGTTGACAAACAGCTGTCCTACGCCATTGGCAATCAGCGACAGATTGTTTACAAATCGCCAAGCGGCTGCTCGCCTGAATCTTTGAATTATATGAAGTATTATTGGTTTATACAAGCTATTTATTGAATATATTTATTAATTTAAACATTATTATTTCCTTTATATTTATTTTAAAGCATTTATTTATTTATTTGTAGACATTTTCTATTTTCTACCGTCACGATGGCACTACTTTCTTTATGCAAATAAGATTCGGTCTGCACAGCACTATCATAGATTAAACAGCAATAGTTAAGGTACGCAGAAGATATTAGAACGAAGAAAGGACAGTGACATTTACTATTAACTATACCACATTGTGTTGTCCGGGGGCATGTAATTGTAAATTTCAAACAAATGTCTAAAGTCATATGTCGTTTGCAAATGGTTAATTATTGATGCTCTTGTAAACCAGATATAACAAGAGCGGTTTAGAGAAGTAACACGAGGTGTATGTCGATGTGCCAAACGATTGTACCTGAGGTGCCAAACGATTGTACCTGATTGTTCTGCATTGTTAAGATGAGTATACTCAGATTATTTTTGAATGCAATATGATTAATAATGCATCTCTTTTTCAGGGTGTAATCTAAATAATATTTTTTGTACACAGGCATTTAAAATCTTAACATATCGAATAAACCTGAGTAAATAGTGGAGTGCCTATCAACTCTAGCTAATTATCCAACAACATGTCAACGTTAGCTGATTGCATACAAGCAGGCAAGGAATTATGACACACCGGAAAGGAATTAGAGCAATATGCTGATCAAAAATTTAGGGAAGCAAAAGATGCTGATAGAGATGAACGTGCACGAGAAAGACAACACCAGAAGGAGATTGGAGAACAAGAGAGACAACACCAAAAACAGATGGCACAATTAGCTGAAGAAACTAAACAGAAACAGTTAGAACAAGATAGGGAAATTAAACAAAAAGAATTAGAATTAAAGCAAAAACAATTAGATCAGGAGAGAGAATTAAAGCAAAAACAATTAGATCAGGAGAGAGAGTTAAAGCAAAGAGAGATAGATGAAATGGCAAGAGTGAAAGAAAAACAAATACAGATTGAATCAGACACACAGTTAAAGATGAAAGGTATAGAAGTAGATTCACACTTAGAGATCTCTGCTACAAAACTAAAGAGTCAGCAAGCAGATAATAAACTTAATAAATACAAACATATTATTAAGCCATTCTGTAAAGAAGATTCCATATCAGCTTGGACAGAAAATGTCGAATATCAGCTGAAATACCATCAAGTACCAATCGATATGTGGGCCATGATCTACATGAAAAACCTCAGTGGGGAGCCCCTTAAAGTTATTGAATCAATACCAACTGATCTTAGATCTAACTATCAGTACATTCACGATAGGGTAATGCAACATTTTTTACTTGATGCCCCTGGGTATCAAGTGCAATTTTCTAACTTAAAACCAAAACCAAATGAAACCTTCATCGATTATGTCTCGAATGTCCAAAGCGTGCTGAATAGATGGCTTAATGCAGCAAAAATAGGAAAGGACTTTGAAAAACTTAAAAATTTAATAGCCATGGATAAAGTGATATCCACAGTCCCAACTCCTTTCGCTAAGTTCCTTCAGCAGTCAGACATCGAAACTATAGAACAATTCGAGAAGAAAGGCTCCGCATCTTTTTCCTCGAATAGGGAAATTTTTAAAACATCAAACATCGACTCTGAAATAGTCTCTTTTGTTAAGGACCAACCTAAAAGTTATCGTAGCAATAAAAAACCATTTCAGAGAGTCGACAAGAAAGATCAAAAATTGCCTAAATGTATGTATTGCCAACCTTTTCATGATACTTACGCTATGTGTGATAAATCACCAAACTATCCGACACATCTTGAGATGGTCATTAAGAAACAACAAAACAAAAGAAATGCATACAGGCGTGCGGTTAAATGTTTTTTCTGTTCTAGCTACGGGCATTATTCCAGTAAGTGCCTAGGCCGTCAAAGATTGAAGGCCAACAGTGCAATGTTAATTGATACATCTTCTGATAGTGAGAGTGAGACTGAGTGCGAGGTCGAGAATGAATTACCTGTTAATCAATCTGAAAATGTTTGTTGTGTAAACGATATTTTAAGCTTTGACAGTTGTGAGCGATATCACCAATTTCATGCAGACGGAAAATTAGAATGTGGACATACAGTGCCATTCTCCACTGAGAGTGCAAATGCAGCATTAGCCTCCAGAGGCAATTTGGTGTTCCACAATGCATTGGTCAATGAAATACCATGCCAATGTTTGCTTGACAGTGGAAGCACTCTTATCGGTCTTAGAAAGGAATTGGTGAACCCAAATGATTATACAGGTGACTCAGTCAAATGCAGAACCTTTTCGGGTAATATCGAAATTTACCCGCTGGCAAGAGCCCGTATAAACACTCCTTTCCTTTCTGGTACCTTTACATGTGCTATTTTAGATAACCCTTGTACTGATTTAATTTTGGGATGCTTGCCCCAGTTGAAGCATTGCACTAACGAAGAAATAGCTGCATGGGAAAAATTAAATGCAGCAAATGCAACAACCAGAGCAGATACTGTTAAACACCAAGACACACTACAGTAGGAAAGACTACTGTTGCTATCACCAACTAGGACGGATGATACCACCAGACAAAAGTTTATAGACCAGCAAAAAGCTGATTCGAGTGTGTCTCCGTATCTAAAACTGTTAAAAGAAAAAGCTCAAGTAACAAAAAAACGCATCATGGTTCTTTAGACTTAATAATGGGATTCTTACTCGTTATTATACAACTGACAACCATGAGATTCAGCAAACGGTGTTACCTGTACAACACCGCCAAACTGTGCTAAAGATTGCACACGAGTCACCGTTTGCTGGTCACCTTTCATACGACAAAACCAGGGCCAGAATTCAGGCTCATTTTTACTGGCCGGGTTTTTGTAATGACATGAAAGTATTCTGTCGTTCATGTAATGTCTGTCAACAGCTAGTACGTAAGGGTAAACATCCTACAGCTGAAGTACAACCTTCAACACTGGCCTCTAGACCATTCGAGAGTGTGGCGGTGGATATTGTTGGACCCCTGAACCAGGTGTCCAGCAAAGGAAATCGCTTCATCTTAACGCTAGTAGACCTATGTTCAAGGTGGGTTGAGGCAGTAGCTTTGAAATACATCACCTCCAAAGATATTGCCAATGTATTTCTACATTTGTTCTCACGTTTCGGATTTCCACGTACCATCTTATCCGACCGTGGAACCCAATTCATATCGGCTGCAACGCAAGCCCTTACAAAAATGTTAGGAATTAAACAGCATTTTACAACAGCTTATCATCCAGCCAGCAATGGAATCGTAGAGAAAATTAACGGAGACCTAAAACATATGCTGGCTAAGGTGACAGCAGAAAACCCATCTGATTGGAATACACTGTTGCCAACAGTGCTGTTCGCCTATCGGGAGATTCCCCATTCAAGCACGGGTTTCTAACCTTTTGAGTTAGTATACGGGGCTAACCCACGTGGACCCCTAACAATTTACCATCAGTTAGTAACTAATGCGATTGAAATTCCAACCCCTAAAACACCTTATGAGATGGTAACAGAAACACGAGATAAAATTATGAAATCGTGTATCATAGCCAAAGCAGCTTTGGAGAGGAAGGGTCAAATCTACCGCCAATACGCAAATAGAGGTGCGAGGACTATTAATCTTGAACCAGATCAAGACATACTGCTTTTACTCCCAGACAAACGTAATTTATTATTGACCTCATGGCAAGGGCCATTCAAAGTGGTACGAAAAATTTCAGATGTCGATTATGAAATATCGATAAACGGACACTTAAAGATATTTCATATCAACATGTTGAAACCCTACTTTTCACGACAAGAGACAGAACTAGAGACAGACGAACACAATGCACCCACACGTATTGATGAGACGACAGACATACATAACGCAACTACACTAGTTAACGAGACTGGCAAGGCCGACGATATGCATACACTTAGTGAGCATACAGAAAACGCACTTAGCACCACCACCGTACTGAATCAGGTAGACGACGACGGGATGGAACTACCTGTTCCAATTGTAGACAAGACTGTGACATTAGATTGTATACGGTTAGAACCGGGACTAACAGAAGAGCAACGACGACAGACATTAGAATTAGTGACGGAGTATAAGGACATATTTTCCGACATTCCAGGTAGGACGGACAGGATCGAGCACTCCATCCTTCTTTCGGACTCTAAGCCTATCAAATGCAGGCCGTACTCCATCCCACTTAGCTACAGAGAAAGTCTAAATAAGGAAATTCTTAATTTAGAAGCTAGTGGAATCATCCAGAAATCTACATCTGAGTACTCCTTTCCAATCGTCTTGGTAAAGAAAAAGGACTCCACAATTCGTCTCTGTGTGGACTATAGAAAACTCAACAATGTCACTAAGATCGACGCAGAACCAATTCCTTCCTGCGAAGATCTTATTCTTGATATGTCCACCTCCAAAATCTTCTCTAAATTAGACCTTACTAAGGGATATTGGCAGGTCCCTATGCAGACTCAATCCATCCATCATACTGAATTCTCAACACCTTTAGGTCTTTACGAGTGGCGGTTTCTTCCTTTCGGACTTAGTAACGCTCCTGCCACTTTCATATGCCTAACTAGAGATTTACTACATGGAGTGACGAATACGGTGACATATATAGATGATATTTGTGTCCATACAGATGACTGGACAACACACTTACTGAAACTCAGACATGTCTTCGATAGGTTGCGACTCTTCGGTCTCACTGTCAAACCTAGCAAAGTTGAACTGGGCCTACAAGAAATTGATTTTTTGGGTCATGTCAGTTCACAAGGTCAACTAAAAACTGACAATAGAATTGTTACTAAAATTATGAACCTGACCATGCCTACAACAAAGAAGCAGGTCAGCAGCCTTTTGGGTTTAGTATATTATTATAGTAAGTTCATACCGAACTTAGCTGAAATCACAAGTGTATTTTCAAATGTTTTGAAAGCATCGGTAAAATTAGATGTCAAAGATGCATTATTAATTTCTGCATTGTCAAAATTGAAACTCCTATTTAGTAATGTACCAATTCTGCGTTTGCCTAATCCTAGGCTCGTTTATTATCTTAGGACAGATGCCAGCACGATCTCCATCGCTGCAGTACTAGGCCAGTTTTACGATGGCATCTTCCATCCAATTTGCTACGTGAGCCGCAAGATCACACCTGCTGAATCCAGATATTCCATATCAGAGTTGGAAGCCCTAAGTGTCATCTATTCAGTAAGGAAGTTACATCGATTTCTAGCGGGTAATCACTTCGTAGTACAGACCGACAACTCCCCAATTACGGTCATACAAAGTGGGGTGCATCGCAATGACCGCATCTACAGGTGGTCGTTAACTTTACAAAATTATACTTTTAGTATAGAGCATATTAAGGGTAGGGACAACATTCTAGCTGATACCCTTAGTCGACCATCTGAGGTAGAAATATCTGATACTCCACATGAAAATGTAGTCTAAGATAATGTAATTTAGTACACTAAAATATCCTGTGTAAAATATCCTATGTAATACATAGACATCATGATCAGGACTGTGTGCTAATAACAGTGAATCACCATGTGTCCATAGACAGCAGAATAAGAACTGTGCTCCAAGAACAAGTGAATCACTGTGCGTACATAGACAGCTCGTTACTTACTATGCTCCATTTGTGTTCCGGTGAATCAACTGTGTTAATCAGGGAAGAGCAGTGTCAGAACAATGCGTAAATAACAGACACGAATATACATGTCTACGACACCAGCGGACTCTACGAGTGGAAGAATACCCATTACACAAGTATGACTGTGTAGTCTATTTAATATACCCAGGACAAGTGTGTATCTATGAACTGTGCCAACGAAAGTAATTTCTGAACGTTATGGCAACCACTAACCTGAGGTAGTTAAATACCATGTATATATATTTATTTATTGTGATATGTATTATAACATGTTTTTAATATAGTGATAAATTATAGTTAGATTAGTTACTTTAATATAGATTTAGAATAGAATTAGGGAATATGATAGATTTTTTTTGTTTGGTAGTTTAGATAAATTACTAATTTACCCACTTACTTAGGATAAGGTAACTTTAAATTTAATAACAGCTAATTAAAGACGAGGATAAAAAGGTAAGATAGGAACAGTACCCGTTAGTTCATTTCATTTCACTTTATTTCATTCCATCTTAATAAACACTTTAATAACCTCATCACTTAAGATTACAAGTAGTTTATACCATATAGGATTATACATTTGAACATACATCATTTACACCATGTATAGTAAAATTATCAATCATATTTTTTCATTTAGACATTAAAACATTCTTTTTTTTTTAAATAACCCATTATTTATAATTTTGTTACAGTTCACATTACTCATTTCAGAAAGGTACATAATTCATCTCACATCAGTTTCATTTTTTTAGTTAGTTAGATTACTTCCCTTAAATTAGGTTAATTTTGTGCAACAAATTAGAATATATATAGATATAGAATTAGTATTAGTATTTCGGTAGAATGTAGTGTTTAGTATTATCAGGGTACAAACTATCAACCCTATTTCATCCATGTAAATATTTTTTAAATACATGACTCGTGCAGTAAGTTACGCACAGTCATTAAGCTCAACTTTTTTCAAACTGAGCCAAACTTGTACAGAGTCACTTCAAGGTTTTTACATAATCGGGGAGAATAAAAGATGTGTGACAGAAGTGTGAAAGTGAGAGAAAATGGAAAATATACAATGGAGAGTGAAGACAACCAGCGGATTTTTTCTGCCGCTCAACGCGACATTTTATTATTTGTCTGCGTCAAGCGTTTGCTTTCAGTGTTGAAATATACTGTCTCGGATATGTTGTGTGTAGTTTAGTGTAGACCTTAAGGAAAGTATTTTAAGTCTCATAAGACGGAAACGTAGTCACGAATTAGTGTTATACACTTGTTTGTGGCCACATTTAACCGGATTATGGCACTTGAAAACTGACTTACATACAAATGATAGACAGACACACATGTTAGAAGGTAAATTATATTATTAGTTACATCCAAACACGCAAACAACCAGGAAATCAAACATGTAAAGTGCATACATTTGTGGAACAATGGGAGATAACTCCGGGTCAGGGAACACAATAGACAACGAAACACTAACTTAACAGTGAAAGATAACTTTACACGCGGAAGCGAGATAGGTAAAGCCTGTCGCACACAGCTTGTGCAAGGGTTGTTTAATATTATATGGGGGACATGAAGCAATTCGTGTGTTGATCCTAAGAAAGTTAACTTTGTATGGGTAGTGAGTTAATTTGCTATTTGAGGGCAGGTCTTATAAGACAATGGTCCGGTTCAGACAAACCTCTAATAAATATAATATTGCGATTGAGAAGAGGGCTCACGCCAACCAGACAAGTTTGTGGCGATCACCAGTAGCCAAGTAAAGTAATACTACATTGTGACAATAGTCAGTAGAGGCCTATTGAGTTACCCAGAACCAAGTTATCAGTAGTCTTTGACAAAAATTAGATACACTAATTTTTTAGAAACCTCTTGCGTCACAACCATGAGTCAAAGTTTGTAACGCAACACAGGAGGGGAGGGTGTGTGTCAAAGACCAGAATAGATAAGAGGGAAGACCACCCTGAATGAGTGGTCTACCTCAAGTAGATTAGAGGTAACCCAGTGCCCCAACAAGAGGGCAGGGTAGGTGTAGGGAGTAGATAGGAAGGGGAACTGTCAACAATTCTCTCATGAGACACGGAAGTGTCAACCAGAGAGTAAGCACTCTGGTCACGGTATAATCACCTCAACATAATAGACACCAAGAACTAGAATACAACTCAAGAGTAGGCTGACTACTCTAAGCGTGTTGATTGAGGTAGCACGCAAAAGCCGAAGTGCGCACGAGGTCCCTCCACGTACTGTGTAATCAGGACGCGGAGAATTGTCAGACGGGGGACAGACTTCGTAGGGAACACATCGCTTAGAGTCGATGCGTATTTCTTTAGATGAATAGATAGATTTAGCGGTAGGGCTAGGGACGACTAGTGATAGGAAGTTCTGTGTATTCATGTGTGATTCATTAGAGACAGTTTTGTGCATTGATGTATTGTAAGAGCCAGTGGCAATAAAATGTGTAATCAATTCCTCTCGTACGAGTGACAAATCTTTTTGTGTGGTGCGAGAGAAGTTTATCCCATAATGCCTGTAGCATCGCTTGATGACAATCAAGAACATTGAACTTATCATCAAGAACGACGTGTGACACCACCTTTTCGCCTTGTCCTTTCGGTCAGATCGGTAACACTGGTAGCCTCTGATTTTGAAGTCTATATTTTCGTTGAGGTGAGTTTCTTGCAAGCAACATATGCTTACTTTTTCTTGGTCCAAGATGTTTTCTAATTCTATTTTTTTTTTATTGTTGGTGACTCCCTCCGCATTCCAGTGCATTATTTTAAGTCTTCGTTTAGTATGGCCAGCCGTCCTATTCTCGTGTCTCCTGGCTCCACAGGACATCTGAGAAGGACCGCCAGTAGATGTGGTTTGACCCTTTCGAGACATAGGGCCCGGCACTGCACCTGCCTGGGGGTCCAAAGCAGGGAGAGCACCATAACATTTAGCAGTAGTCGACATATTCAATTTTGCGTGGTTGCGTGGCATCCTGATTTCTGTGGTGCGCCTCTTGGCTGGTTGCCTCCGTCTTCAGCACCTTTCTTTGCTAGAGCAGACTGTGGTCTCGCTCGAGTGTAGATGTGTACACGCGCACACACGTGTCTGCGCATGCATGTACGTGCATACACATTTAGAGCATACTGGTTATTTTCCGGCGCCAGAAACTCGCCGTTGCCCCTTCTCCTGTTAGTTTAAACAGTTCCGCTACGTGAAGGCCAGGAGTTGGACTTTTGCTGCATAGGTTATGTATTCACGAGCCATTTGGGTATTTAAGCAATGTTGGGCGCTCACCCCAACACTGTGCCCCGGCTACATACAACAACATTTGGAACCATTAGTAATATGATTTTGTAGTCTGCCCTCATCGATGTAAAACAGGCACTGATCGTCTGCAAATAGAAGTTCATTTATTCCCTGTGGGTCAGTTGTTTCATCTGGAGTAAAGAGTTCTAAATTTTCTGAATCTGTTCTGTCGAGACTTGCTTCTTTGGAAATTCTGTCCATGTAGATATTGAATAGCAGGGGTGAGAGCACACATCCCTGCCTCACTCCTGTATTGACTGTGAACATATCTGATATATCTTCTTGTGTTCTTACTGCACTTCGGCTCGAGTGGTACATGGCAATGATGTTTTCTAGCAGTTACCCTTGTATCCCATAGTCTTCAAGGAGGATCCATCATTTGTATCTGCCTACTCTATCGAAAGCCTTTTCCTGATCTACAAACACAATATTCTGCTGGTCACTATATTCGATAGTTTTTTTTTTACATATTTGTCTAAGTGTAAATAATGCATCAGTGCAACTGTAACCTTTCCGAAAACCGAATTGTGCTTTGCTTAACTGTTGTTCAACTATTGGTCTAGCTCTTTGTTCCAATAGTTTTGCATACATTTTCATTGTGTGGCTCAGGAGTGATATACCTCTGTATGTTTCGCACTCTCTCATATTGCCTTTCTTTTTCCATATTGGTACTATTATTGCCTGTTGCCAATCTTCTGTGACTTTTCTTTCTACCCATGCTATGTTAAAAAGTTTTGTTAGCCATTTAATTCCTGTTTCCCCACAGACCTGAATAGCTTCTGTGGTTATTCCATCTGGACCAGGTGATTTGTTTATAGGACTTTCCTGTATAACTGCTTTGACTTCTGCAGGTATGAAATTTGGTTCTTGCTGTCCCTGGCATTTAGGCACAACAGTGAGGTTTTCTATGTTATGTGTGGGGCTAAGTAGTTCTTGAAAGTATTCTGCCCACCTTGCTAGTCTTTGTTGTGGAGTAAATATTGATATACCTCTTTTGCTGTTTATGATGGTGGTTGGGTTGTAGCATGCATCTCTGTTTCTCATTGTGTTGACACGTTTAGAAAATTCTCTTGGGCAGTCTTTGTTAAGGGTCGCCATCTGTTCACCGTATAGTCTCCAGGATTCATCTTTAGATGCTCTAATAGTTCGTTCGGCATTACGGATTGCTATTCTATAAGTTATATAGTCCTGTTCAGATTTTGTTGTGATCCACTTTTTGAATGCTACCTTCTTTTTGGATATGCCATCTTTAACTTCGTTGTTTTTCCAGGCTGTTCTTAATCTTTTGTCCTGCCCTATTTTCTTTGTTCCACATTTATTTTCCAGTGTGTCGAGCATGGCAGCCTTTAAAAATGTCCATTCCTTATCTACTTTTGAGTGGTCATCAGGGATGTTCTTATGTAGGTCTTTGATTTCTTGATTGAATACGTCTTTAACAGTATTTTCCTGCAGCCTCCTATAATTGAAGACATGTGTTGTTACCTTTTTGTTTCTTATTTTCCTGTGTGGTGAAATCTTTTTTATTATGACTGGTTTGTGATCAGTATCAAAATCTGTGTTTGGGAGTGCCCTTGAATCTAATAATAGTAGTCTTCTGTCTGATTTCCTAATCAGAACAAAGTCAATTTGAGATGCTTGATCTATGTCATTCCAGTTTATACCAGGTCTTGGTGTGGCTACGACGATGTTGAAAAAAACTATTTGCTATTATTAGTCCATGTTCCGAACATATGTTGAGTAGACGTTGATCATTGCTGTTACATTCAGTCTCTGTGTCGCTGAATGGCCCCATGCTATCCTCCCACGGTGTTCTTCGTGTGCCTATTCCTCCGTTAAAATCACCCATCACAACATCTCTTACGACATTCTGGCGCCTCCACAAGAGCATGAACGGTGCTGCACAACGTAGGGGTATTCCAGACTTTCAAGGCACAGACCTCGCATGGAAAAAGTCGGATGCGGATAAAGGTAAGGCCCTTCTTGCACGCTACATAGAACAGACTGACCAGAAAGACGAGCCCGCCAGACAGAGGACCACAACAACACTCTCTCAGTTGTGCGAGGGGGTCGGGACAGACGAAGAATGGACAATCACAGTTGAGATATTGCGTGCGATGCTCAAGAAATCACCTAACACCGCCCCAGGCCCAGACGGCATCCGATATGGTAACCTAATGGTGATATCAGATGATGACATGGAAGAACTGGCCAGAGAATTCAACACCAGTATCCAGAGGGGTCAGGTAAAAGAAGAATGGCTACACAGCTACTTGCTGCCGCTGCCAAAACCGAACAAAGACCACTCCAAGATAAGCGGGTACAGAATCATTACGATGCAGAATACTGTTGGCAAGCTACTGGAGAAAATTGTAGCACACAGACTTGCTTGGGACTTGGAACAGCTCGGCTGCTTCCCGCCCACACGTGGAGGATACAGACGCAACAAAGAGTCATGGCTGAATGCGGCGGTCTTTGCTCAAGATGTTTACGAAGGATTTCAGGTCAGAGAAGAGACATGTGCGGCCGCCATAGACTTAGAGGACGCATATAACAGAGTATCTTTCGAGCACTTGATGCAAACCCTCCTCAGACTGAAAGTGCACCCTCACCTTGTACGATGGATAGCTGCAGTTCTACTCCAAAGGAAGGTGGTGCTAAGATGCGGGAGTTGGTCTTCTGAGCCGATAACGATATGTCCAGGATTGCCGCAGGGTTCACCACTGTCACCAGTACTATTCAACGTGTATACGGTGCCGATCACTGAACAACAGTTGGATGGGAGGGGTAGGACTCTATCATTCGTTGACGACTCTCCTCGTGTATCGACAGGTCGAGATAGACAGGCGGTTGCCAACTATATGCAGGGCGAACTAGATCGAATTTCCTCATGGTGTGCTGATGCCGATGCCCTTGTCAACCCTGCAAAGGCAACGGTTACATGGTTCTCACTAAACAACCATATTGTGAAAACAGACCTGCCGGCAGTAAGAATGGATGGGAGCATTCTGAGTAGAACCCAGTCAATGACATATCTTGGCGTGAGGCTTGATCGTAGCCTGTCCTTCAGAGATCATGTCGATTATGTCATAACGAAGGCTCGAAAAGGTTTGGCAGCAATGAGAGTCATGGCGACTGCCAATATCGAGCAAAGACTGCTATTACTTCTGTTCCAAGGACTTGTGCTTTCACGCATCGAGTATGCCCTGGCCATCCTCACTGTCAGCCCTACACAGATTGGAAGACTTGAAAAGGTACAAAACGAAGCCATGCGCATCATTTTGGGCTGTACGAGAGACACCAGCTGTGTAGCAATGAGATACCTCCTTGACTTCCCGACAATGGAACACAGGATCAAGATCTGGAGAGCTCGTGCATACTTAAAAATAAGTGCAGATGAGCAGCACCCTCTGCATGACGCTGTATTCAGAGAAAATGGTGACAGGCTAAAGAGGGGCAAATCATGGATGGGTCGGGCGGAAGATGTCGTCGGACAGGTCTGCAGTCTTACCAGTATCAACCCCGGCAAGGAATGGGTGCCGGTGCCTCCAGCTTTTAAGTGTACCTTCTCCTGCATTATCACACTCGACAGACGATGCAGAGAGCAGAACCCTGCCGCTGTCAATGCAGAGGTTAACGCGCTCATCTATGATCACTCAGATAGCCCCGAAGTGCTCATCTATACAGATGGATCTGTTGTAAAGCAGCAGAGAAGTGCGTGGGCATTTACAGCCCGTTCAGCGGGCCGAACCGTTCAAGAATCCAGTGGTGCCCACTCTATGACCACGAGCAGCATGACGATGGAGGTGATGGCAGTTACACAGGCTTTCATATGGCTGGAATCACAGCATTATACCAACGTGTGTGTACTAAGTGATTCAATGAGCATGATTCAGAAGGTCGAAGCTGGATCTGTACGTAGACAGTGGACTGAGTCGCTGCGGAAGTCTGTTGTCCGCAAAGTCACTTTCATCTTCGTCCCGGGACATGCGGGAGTCGAGGGAAATGAACGAGCTGATAAATTGGCTGGCTCTGCACCCCCTGTAGATGGCCAGCCCATGGATCGTGCCGATGTTATTAACGCCCTTAAAGATATGGCGAGAACAGAGGATTTTGACGCCAGTGAGTCCACATCGCTTTCCAGGATGAAAGACCTGGGAGTAAGAATCGGCACAGCCAGACGCGAGAGGTACATCGGGAAAACAAAGCACCTCGTCAACCAACACAGAACTGGCACTATTAGCCACCGGACGCTGATGCATATGCTGGGGGGAGGATCTGAGCACCTATGGACATGTCCTGAGTGCAACGAAGATACCCCAACTGATAACTATAACTAACTAACTAGTTCATCTGTCTCTTTGACATTATTTAACGTGTCTGCAAGTTTATAAAAATATTCGTCTTTGTCTTTGTCGCTGTAAGTGTCGTTACATGGGGCGTATGTTTGTATACAAGTTGTTGTTCTACTTCCTTCTTTGATCTGTACTAGTATTATCCTTTCCGATATAAATTTAGTGTTGATGACAGCTGTTTTGACTATTAGATATGGAATGAAAAGATATGGCAAATGCTGTCATGATTAAAAACTACCTAAGGATATTCTACGAAAAATCGGATCACATGAATCATATACACGTTTCTTTCAATCATCATCATTGCAAGAGCAAACACAGCAGGAAATAGCTACAGAAACTGAAGAGGAGTTGTCTGACTGGGATTTGGCAGATCTGGAATAAACTTCATTCTAATATTCAGTGATAATAATAAATTATAATGTGCTACTTTATAACATTTTGAATGAATACCACCAGTGCTTGTTTTAATGATTTCCCAAAAAAATAGTATTGCAATTTGGTGCTTTTTTGGCTCGAGAATAGTTCTGATTGGGATCTGGCGGATCTGGAATAAACTTCATTGTAATATGAAGTGATAATAATAAATTTTACTGTGCTACCTTTTTACATTTGTAATAAAAACAGTTGGTGCTTCCCAAAAAATGTTGGTGCTTTTTATGGTCGATTTTGGTGCTTTTTCATCAAAGGGAGATGGCAACACTGGCCACAGAGTGTAAATGGGACTTTTCTGCATTTAAAGAATAGAATATAAAGGGACATAAGAATAGTGTGGTAAGTAAGGGAAATAATTGTAACTAAACATATTTCTATGATATCTCAAATGTATATTCCAAAAACTGGTGCATAGTATTACAGGAGACGACAAGGCTGAGGTCTTTAGGATAAAGAATGGAGCTGGCAAGTGGGGAGCGCTCTGCAACCCAACAAAGGAAGTTCCCCACTACATACGGATCTACACTCCCGGTATAACGAACAATAACCACAGAGTGTTGATCACGATGCCGGGGAGAAAGACCGATTGCCCAGCTTGTGGCCAAAACAACCACTGGGCAAATAAATGCCCGAGTCGACGACATTCGACGACACCAATAGCAGCAACAATAAGGGTTCAAAGCCAAGAAGATTTCCCACCGCTCGAAAGAGAAACCTCTCCACAGGGAGAGATCGAACTGACACAAACCTTCAACAGTCAAATCAACACACAAGAAAATAACACACAAGAAATTAATACACAAGACATAAATCCAAGGAATGAAGACTCGGACGGTTTTCAAGTCGTCAGCAAACCAAAGAAGAGAACATGGGCTAACAGAAGACCGCAGTCAAAACACAGCGACGACACAGAAACAGATGATTTATCACTGCCAAAGAAAGAAAAAGTCAAAAACACTATAGGCAAGACAAAAGAAACTGAACAAGAACAACAAGAGGAGACACAAGTACAAGACGAAGACGACACATACAGCATACCAGACACTCTTTTCGTAGACACAGACACAAGTGATAAGAACGAGGAACAAGACGATCCTCCCACACAAACCCTTGACGCT
Organism: Cepaea nemoralis; assembly: GCA_014155875.1. Taxonomy (NCBI): domain Eukaryota; kingdom Metazoa; phylum Mollusca; class Gastropoda; order Stylommatophora; family Helicidae; genus Cepaea; species Cepaea nemoralis. Next base: position 712,552 of record JACEFZ010003594.1, read on the forward strand.
ACAGACCTGCTCGCCTAAATGTACTCAACAAGGATAATAATTTTGCGTGTGATTCTATACACTTATTATATCTCATTCATTTGATTTTACTTAAATTATAATGACTAGTGATTTAGTTATTATTACTTTAAACATTTGTGGTATACGTACAAAATTACAACATATTATCACACTAATAAACAAACACAAACCAGATTTCCTACTACTACAAGAAACAAATATATGTTCAAAAACATTCGCACAACATATCACCACACAGCTAGGCCTCAGACATTCATGCTTTAGTTTAGGCACACACAAAATTGGGTCAGGAACAGCTATTCTGCAGACATCAGACAGGTGGGACATAATTAAAACACACACGGATAACCATGGACGAATCTCCATAATACAGGTAGAAAACACTATACAAGCATACACCATAGTGAACATACATGCACCACCAAATTACAATCACCAACCAAACTTTTACCAAGAATTAGACACCTTACTTATACAAACATACAGAGGGCAAAATATTATCCTTGCAGGGGATTTCAATTTTGTACTCTCAGATTTGGATATCGTAGGGGCAGGCAAAGCAGGAATCAAGACACAATTAAGGAGAAATGACAGAAGTGGAATACATCAACTGGATATACTAAAGAATACCCTAGACACACACAATCTAATAGACGCTTTCCGATACAGACACCCTAATAACATTGCAACAACACACAAAAATAGGGCTTACAATAGATCAGCCAGATTAGATAGAGTATACTCACCTTCAACACACCAAATAATACACACAAAACATCTACAAGAGACATTACAATACACAGATCACAAAGCAGTTCTAACACATATCACTACAGACACTACAAACACAAGGCCATCAAAAAGAACATCACATTGGAAGTTCAATAACTCCTTACTCCAACATACAGGTTATGTACAACATGTGACACAACTTATTCTAACATACACTAATAGTACACCCACGGACAACATAACACAAATTTGGGATTTACTAAAGAATACAATACGGTATAGAACACAACAGTTAGCATCCATCATACATAAAGACAGACTACAACAAGAACATATCATACTAGACAGCAATACAACTCACAAAACAGACTGACAGGAATGCACCACACCTAAACACACTAGAATCACAATTAGAACAACACCAGCAACACACACTCCGCGGTGCACTCCTTCGAACTAAACTTACTAACATATCAGAAGAAAGTCCCAATAGACAGCACCTTGCATTAGAGCAAAACATTCAACGCAACAGACAAATAGGAGCAATAACAGACATGCAAGGAAACACACAAACAGAGACAGTACATATACTAGAAACATTCCAACAGTACTACACTGACCTATATACAGCAGAACCCGCCAACACACAAACACAAAATAGATTCCTAAAATACACAAAAAAATTGTCAGACACAGATAAAGACACACTAGACACAGAGCTTACATTAGCCGACATAACACATGCACTCAATCAAATGCAAAAAGACAAAACACCAGGACCAGATGGACTCACAGTAGAATTCTACCAACACTTCTTTCCTATCCTAGGCAATTTCCTTCTAAAAGTCTACCAAGAAGCTTTTCATAAACAAGAACTCCCAAACACTTGCAACATGTCATATATAACACTCATACCTAAAGACAACACAGACAAAACACAGCTGAAAAACTATAGACCCATCTCCTTATTAAACACAGACTACAAAATTCTAGCAAAATCACTTGCAAACAAAATTAAAAATTTCATGCCATCACTCATCCACCCAGACCAACAGTGCAGTATTCAACACAGAAATATACACCAACATACACACTTCATTAGGGATTTCATTACATACACCCACCAGAAAGACTGTCAATCCTCTCTCTTATCTTTAGACCAGGAGAAGGCCTTTGACAGAATCTCACACTCATACTTACACAAAACACTAGCACACTGCAACATAGGACAGTACTATAGACAGTGGATAGAAATATTGTATAAAAATCCTGAAAGTAAGGTACTGGTGAATCATTCACTCACTGGCAGTTTCAAAATCAATAGATCTGTCAGACAAGGGTGTCCACTATCACCAGTCCTATATGTACTCACACTAGAACCACTCTTAGAAGCAATTAGACAGGACACTAACATTAAAGGTACATTTATACAAGGGTCTGGAGAGCGGAAATTAATTGCTTATGCAGATGACACCGTTTTCTTCCCTACAACCAACACTTCCATAACGAACATACTTCACACCTTCAGACAGTTTGGTGAAGGAAGTGGGGCCAAAATAAACATACAGAAGTCTAAAATAATGGGTCTGGGGAAGTGGAAGAATAAAGCAGATTTCCCCCCGGATCTAACAGTCACAGATAACATGAAGATTTATGGGATCACTTTTCCATCCAATCCCAGAAAAACACACACAGGAACATGGCAATCACTGACAAAACAAATTATAGACACACTACATAGGTTCAAATACAAGACATCAACAATTTTTATACGAAGCACTATTGTTAACACCTTCATCTTTCCTAAAATACTATATTTAGCCACAGTGTTAGACCCACCAAAACAAACAATCACAGACATAAACAAACACATCAGGAAATTCATCTTTAAAAACACAATCCACAGTATTAAGCACAGGACTTTAATACAAGAGAAGACTAGAGGGGGAATCCAATTACAGGACCTTAACACAAAAATACAAGCATTAAGAATCAACCACATAGGACGCATCATCAATCATCCAGATCAACACTCGCTAGCATTATACTATATTGCAATTAGATTACACAGAATTAAGAAAATAGACAAAACAACACCGCACTATTACGGCACACTACCGCACTTCTACAGAACATGTATGCAAGCAATTCAAGGTAATGAACACTTAATACAACAGACAACCAAGCAGATATACACATATTTAGTACAACAACAAGCCCCACCACTACACCTGAGAATCAAAAGAGGATACAAATATCACATGAAAGACTACAGTTGCACCTTCACTAATTTACACAACAAACATATCACATCAAAATCCAAAGAAATAACATACAGGCTAATTTATAATATGACCCCGACAACTGAGAGGGCCGCACAAACATTCAAGCAAATAGCCCCATGCAAATTATGTAGACAAAATATTCAGGAAACAGAGGATCATCTCTTCTATGAATGCCCAGCAATCACAGCCACTAAGATTGCACTGCAACAATTAATAGAAACACACACAAACAAGAAAACTGACGCTTATAAGGCCATTTTTTTAAATACAATACCCACATCGACAAAAGACAAACACACTAAACTTCTTGTTGCACTGGCGGAGTATAGAAACGTAATATGGTCGAGTAGAAACTCGGCCACACACAATCACCAAACAATACAACCACACACACTAGCAAAGATTTTTCAACAAAAAATCGCCCAGCTATTCGCAGATTAATAAACAAGAGCCACTCCCATCAAATTTCACACTACATAACATACATGTTCAAACACACTCTCACAGTATATTTCTATACTCCGCATGTGTACCACTAAGCCCAATCATTGAGGAACAAAGCGCCAAATAACTGAATAAATGTCTTTTCTTTGTTACTGAGTCCTGTAGCCCAATCTAGACAGAACAATGGGACGGTGGCCTTTGTGAGTCAGTGGTCTTGTCGACCGAAGTTTGACCTCGGTCTGAACAGCTCTCTCTCTCTCTCTCTCTCTCTCTCTCTCTCTCTCTCTCTCTCTCTATATATATATATATATATATATATATATATATATATATATATATATATATATATCGCTCTCTCTCTTTCTCCCCCCCCCCCCCACCCCAAACATGAATGACTATACGCTGTATTCGCAATGTAAAAGCCTGTTTTTGTACATAATGAATGGGATATTTATGTATACGCTGAATTCGCAATGGACAACTTAACAAATTCCAATCTGTTTACGCGCGCTCTCTCTTTATCCCTCCCCCTCCTCTCCCCCTCCCCAACTCCCTCTCTCTCCCTCCCTCCGTGTTGACCGCGTTCCTGGTATCAACCCACCCCACCACAAGCAAATCCTGGGCACTTGCGATTAAGTCGAGGGCTGTCATTCAGCAATAATATTGAATCCACTTACAGGAAGTAAGCTTGCATGAGACTGCCTGCAGTGTAAAACGTGGGGCGGCTTTTGCCGTTTCGACCTTGACACCAACATTTCCTTTAATGTATATATCTTCGGTGTGGAAGAGAACGCGTGCTGTGTGTGGAAGGTTTTATAAGCGTGTGAGAAAGATGGGTTTAGAATGAACGAGCGGAAGGAATCATCACCACACCATAGTCGTTGTTGTCTCCGTCATTATCATCACCATTATCACCACCATTACCATCACCACTATCATCATCATTATCATCACCATTATCATCACTATTACCATCAATCACGTTAGAATGGGATGACTGAAAGCGTACGTCATTATCATAACTGTATATGTATGTTTTTGTTTCATTAACGCATATGACATAACACTAACAAACGGCAACGCTCTGTAATATACACAAACAAAGAAACACGCATTGCACCTTGTAAATATACATTGCTTTGTATAAAATAAACGTAATAAAAAAAAAAAAAAAAAATATAAAGTCCTCAATTCGCATTCTCCTTGTTGGGAGTGCAGGTCTTCTGTCCTCGTTTGTCGTCGTCACATTTGCACTCACTGCGAGTACTAACAAAACAAGTCACCTTACCTAGAAATCTGATACACGGGAAAATAGTGGATAGTCCAACAAGAAACACGCGGTAGCCAAGATGTGCAGCCTGGGAGCCGACATCAAGAAGAAGAACGTGTAGAGCCTACCTACTAGCTGCATCAAAGAGCCTGATTCTACAGCTATTAATGAAGCTACTACAAGGAAAGATCGACAGC